>JANUYF010000014.1:14276145-14756145 GCA_026167975.1 Phrynosoma blainvillii
TTCCTCCGCGGAAGGCGCCGGGGACTGACCCAAAGGCCGCCGGCCGTGAGGCCAGAGAGCCCAGGCCAAGGGCTGCCTCTTCCTTCCTCCTGGGAGCCAGCCATGCAGGAGATCTGGACTCCAGGCCATATAGAGGCATCTGGACCCTCAAAAGAAACCTCTGGGAAACAAATCTGGGGAAGTGGAGGCAGTGTCCCTCCTCCCAGAAGCCTGCCTCCATTTCCCTTCTTCTGTTAAAAGACCTTCTCTCTCTTGACCTTCCCCAAATGCTCACCTCCCAAACGCTGGACACAGGGCATTTTGCCACACAAAGACACACACACACACACACACACACAGGGGCCACTGTCTGTCTGTCTGTCTGTCTGGGGACTTCTCCAGCATGGCTGCCCCTCAGCACACTTTTTGGGCAAAGAGGAAAGGCCTTGAAGAAGAGGTTGGGCCAAGCCGCTCTCTATGGCCACCCCTTTGCATCTGACCCCCAAGACACACTCAGGACAGGCAGGAAAAAGAGAGGTCTCCGGTCCATTCGGGCTGATGGAGGAGAAAGGGAAGCGCTGTGCTTCCGCCTTCTGCTGCCCAGCATCCAAGAAGGGGGCCTTCCTCCTTCCCTTTGCTCTGCCCCGTCTCCCTCCCAAAGCCCCGAACCTGAGCCATATCAGCTTATCAGCAAGGCAGAAGGAAAGTCAAAGGGCAGAGCCCACCGAACAAAGCCCTGAGCCCTTCCCACAACTCCCCACTGAGAAAATGGCGGCAAGGACACTGAAGGCAAACAGAGCGAGCGAGAGAAGAATGGCTGCGTTAACAAACAAACAAACAAACAAACACTTGTGCGCACACATATGCACACGCACACAAACACAGAGAGAAACAAATGGAGGCCTGAGAAGGGTGGCCAAGGGAGGTACTTCTTGGGAAGAGCTCCAAGACCTCATCCGCTTCAAGGGCCACGAATGCGAGGCAGGAGGGACAGTCATCTCTGAGTGGCTCCCGATCTGGATCTGCCTTTGAAGGCAGGCAGGCAGAGCAAAACCCTTCTCATTTGGCATTCTCTGATTTCTGCCATGCAATGTTCTGCCAAGCACAGAATCAAACATGTTAGTCTGAAAGTGTGTCTCTAGGGCTGGGTTTGCACTCAGAGCCCGCATGCCCACATCTTGGAGCGGCTGGACTTGAAGGGAAAGAAAGAAAGAAAGAAAGAAAGAAAGAAAGAAAGAAAGAAAGAGGCTGTACACACTTGGGCCACCATGAGCATTTCTGCCCACCCCTCAAATAGTTTGCACACACAAACGCCCCGTGCCTCCAGAGCCTTGGACCGACTACCTGTGGCTCCTAATTTACACAACCCGAGCCGACATACACTTGCCACCCCAAAAGATTCATCTTAGCAGTCAGTGCCTGTGGACTTCCTCCTCTTGGTGGAAGGCAGAGACACAAAGGTCAACAAGAGGGGCTTTCAAGAAGCGACAGGGACGGTCTGCCCTCAAGAGAATTCGGCTGCCCAAGCCAATCCTTGGGATGGCACCAGCCCTCTTCAAACTGCTCTATTTTTAATTAATAAAATAAATATTTAAAATAAACTGCTCTGCAGCAGCGCTGGGGGCTCCCATGGGGCAGGGAGGGGGCAGTGAATGCAAACTGGGTTTTAGTCCCACCTTCAGTGGCTCCATCCATGGAGCCGAGCCTATTTTGGTGATGGACTCCTCAGCTCCTTGGAGAGCTCCCTTGCAACTCAGGCTAAAACTTGGGGTGAGCTCACGGCCACCCCTTACTTGCCCCCCCCCAAATGCCAGCACTGCTGGGCTGGGTAAAAAACAGGGGAGCAGCATGTGCTCCCTCGGCATCAGACGGCCACTTTGGCCGGACCTTTGTTCTGTCTTGTTCTAAAACCATCTAAAAATCCAAGACTCCCAGGGCAGATCCCCAGAGACCCCATCCGCTTTCCCCTCTGCAACACGTCCTTTGCTGGCTGGAAGCTGGCTCCCTTCTGTGTTATAAGTATTTCATGGGCCGTCTTCTGCTGAAAGCTGCTGACACCAGCTGAGAGAAGAATGGAGCCGTTTGGGCAGCGGCGGCTTACGGCTTGGGCTTCCAAGGTCTGCGGCCTCTTCCTCCTGCTCCTCCCTACGAAGGAAGTAGGTCATCCTGCAAAAGGGAGCACCAGGCTGTGAAATCTGCACACTGGGAAGGGACCCCAGGGACAGAAAATGAGAGAACACACCGCCACCGCCACCACCGCCACCGTGGCTGACCTCCTGTGCGTCTGTCTCTGCTGCCTTTCCCTTGCGTGGCCTCAGCCAGACCCCCGTTGTCAGGCATCCTTCTCCTCCGCCAAGCCCCACGTGTCTCCCTGCCCCACTCCGGACCAGACCTTGCAGACCCTGCGGTCACTCTCCCACTGACAATATTGTCAGGGACAGTAAAGCAGAGACCACAGCCTCCTTGCCAGTCGACGGAGGGGGGCTATGCAGAGGCAAGGCCGGGTCTTGCGGGGGGGGGGGGGTCTCCTGAGGGGCTGGATCTGCTTATGGGTTTTGGACAGTTCCACCAGAACTCCCCATAGTGCTTTGCCTGGGGGCCCACAAGGCAGGAGGGAGAAAGGACACCTGGTTTCTCTGCACCTGGTTTCCACAAGCAACACACCGCCAGCCTCCATGGCACTTCTGCCTAAAGAGGAGGAAGACAGATGTCAGCCCATTCCCCCCTCTGGAATAGGGTCCTTACAAGCAATGGAGGACTCCACACACAGCAGAGAGGGGAAGGCCACCCTGAAGCACAATCCGCCCACAAGCCCATTTCCTTTCTTGGACAATACAGCACCAGCCAAATTTTTTTAAAAGGAGGCTTCCTTTTGCAGCAGCCAAAGGCCACTAGCGTAGACTCACAGCCATCCTTTCCCGCATTTGTTTCTAGAGGCCTCGGTCTCAGTCCCTCTTGCCTATCTCCCATGCCTTCGCCTCTGCCGCCAACCGTCACAATAAGGCCATCCTAAGGGGATGTATAGACACTGATGAACAATACTGCCTTTGTTCGACTGGGTGCCACTCGGGGCTCACTCTGAAGGGCTAAAATGCCCTCCATTTGGGTGCCACTAGGCATAAACCGATGCAAGAAGAGCAACCGGAGTCAGCCCATGGTGAGGAATGGCAGCTGGAGGGCCGCACAGTCCCGTCCCCCACAGCAGCCATGGAAAGCCCCCGGCCTCTGGCTGCATTTTCTGGAAAGAGAGCAGCCAGGCTTGGAAGGGCAGCCCAGACCTTCTCCTCCGTCGGGGGATGGAGCCAGGCCCAAAGGAGCCCTTTCTGCCATAAAGGCCCAGGAGGCTCCCCCAACTCCTTCCAGAAGCATCACCTGCCAAGGACAAAAGCTCTCTCTCTCCCTCCGCCTTCTGTCGATGCTGCTCTTTAAATAGCTGCCCAGAAAAGATACATATATATATATATATATGTGTATATATATATATATATAGCATAGCAAGGCTGCAGCAGTTTGAGAGAACCCAATTTCCCGTCTACAAATTTAACTTCTTGGCAATACTTGGTTGGAGTTTCCACAAGGAATAAAGAATAGGCGGCTTAGAGGTTTAACATCTTTAGCACTTTCATTAGTATATTATTAGCATGTATGCAAAACAGCCAAATCTGTGCATGGTCTCTGTGGAAGGAGCCGGAAAGGGTGCCTGCCCCCCAGGCCAAAGCCAAGAGTAAAGGGCTCTCCCTCCACAAAGGGTCAGGAAGAAGGAAGGAAATGGCCTCCGCTCACAGCCAGGCTTAAGGCCTATTGCAAAAGGGAGGCAGGGGAGGGGAGGGGAGGGGAGGGGAGGTCCTCTCCTCGGCTGTTGGACAAAATCATCTCTTTCACCTACTTTGCTGGTTTTCAGGAGTTATGATGGCGGCACAAATACAGATACGCCTTCCAAGCCCATGGGTCCCTCAGCATCCCCAGGATTTCCCCACAATACAGTCAGAATTGCCCGTGTGCCAAGGACTGCGTATGTGAGTCGGATGGGTCCCTCCTGGTTTCCTCCGTTTCTGTCTATCCTATCTGTCCGTTCTGTCTATCCTATCGCTGAAGAGAACGGCCGAAGCTGTGCAAAGGAAGAAAAGTATGCCCACAATTGCAAGTTTTCTTACTGAGTTTCTGTCACAGAGCAAATGCGCAGGAAAACTTGGCATGCTACCCAGAACAGCTGAGGGGGCAGCAGTGCGGAGGGCTGTGCAAAAGAAGGGCTGCATGGATTTAATTTTGTAACTACTAGATTCCTCGATAGGAAAGAACTAACACAAAGCTTGGAAAAAAACAGCAGCTGTGTGAAACACAACTTCCTGAGGGATGCATATTTTACAGCACCGCACACACACACACACACACACACCGCATCCCAACAAAGGCACAAGGACCAATGCAAACAAGACCTCTCCATCCCTAAGTGGTGCACAATGCAAATCGGCATTGCCCCGGGGGGGGGGGGGGGGAGAAGAGGGGAATTAAATGCTTAAACTCAAAGAGAACCTCCTCTCTAATCAAAGTACACATTCCCTTAAGCTTCAAGTACAATAGGGAGGACATCCTAAATACCTTAAAGTATGATCTTGGAGCCTTAAAGTATGAAGCTAAGCAAGGTCAGCCCTGGTTAGTACTTGAATAGGAGACCACCGGGGAATCCCAGGTGCTGTAGGCTCTATTTCAGTGGAAGGAACTGGCAAAACTTCCTCCAAGTATTCCTGGCCCAAGAAAACCCTGAGATTCATGGGGTTGCCACAAGTCACACGAACGCGCGTGTTGTGGGAGAGGAGCATTCCCCCTCGGAGCCACAAACTGAGAGAGAAGCTGCCTCTCAAGTCAACTATCAAAACAGGAGAGACCATGAGAGACGTGCATTCACCTCTCCTCCTCCTCCTTGCATACACTTCCCCTTTCACGGCACAACAAAGTTTAGGATTTTATCTGAATGGACAAAATATGGTTTGCAAATCAGAACTGCAAACCAGTCTGGCCATTGTATGCCTTTAAGCACAAATACAAAACACAGCCAGTGCAGGTATAACTTCAAACTATGCTCTGCTAGTAAATCATTGCTTAGATCTGTTTGCACTCCAGCAAGTGGATCAGCCCCTTGTTCTTGCAGGTGGGCTCAGCAACTCAAAAAGACCCCAAGGCTTCAGCTGGTGGCCCATGCTAAACCCCAAACACCTCTGGGGTCCGTTTTGACTCTTAATGGTGTCCTTTAACGTTCTGATGGCCTTCTGGCACACAGACTCCAGAGCAACAAAGCGGTCAGAGAAACAGCTGGAGCCAGGTTTGGCACTGGATGCCCACTAAGGTCAACCGCCAAGGAAGAGGCGCTGGGTGAAATGCGCATGGAGACGACTTCTCCCTGGAGGGACTGCCAAGGCTGGGCCGCCATTCAGCAAACCATCCCAAGGAGGGTGAATTGGGTGGGTGATCCTCTCCCTCCCAAACTTCTCACCAGCCAAGTGCCTCTATCCAAAATGGCAACAGCCCCCTTGGGACACCAGGGCACCCTCCGGACTTGCCCACACTTCCACGTCACACGCGGGCCAAGGAGCAGGCGCTGAAAGCCCAGTCAGCTCCCTCCAAGGAGACTGGCAGAACTGGGAGGCCGCCAGCCGAGACCACTGCCTCCTCACCCTCAGACCCTTTCCTATTTATGGCCCATTGCTGCACTGTCCTCTCTCATCTGCTTGCTTGAGATTGCTTTTTGGGAGATTTATAAATATTTTAGAACTGCTTATTGTTCAGAAGACAAATCAAAACTCTTGTTTTCTGCCCATACCTCCCCCCTTGGGGTAGTCTGATTGAATTTTATGAATGCCAGATAGTCATCTGACGCTATTTAAAGTTAAATGGAGCATGTCTTGTAAATAACTCTGTGTGTGCATGTACATACACACACACACACACACACACACACACAATCCAAGCCAGCCTTGACTAATGTGAAGAAGGCACAGTGCAGTGGCAGAGGATGTGCTTTGTGTGGAAAAGGACTCAGGCTTGGTCCCCAGCGGCTTCTTCAGGAAAAACGCTGGAGAGCCATGGCTGTTGCCCTGTGGGCGACATGGGCTGCCAACAGCATCAGACATTTTGAATTATGATTCCCATTGGCAGTGCCCAGCTATGTCAGGGGCTGCCCCCCAAAACATCTAGGAGGCATCGCTTAGCCATTATAGAGAGCACTGGGTTCAAGTGACGCAGCGGGACTGGCAACAGCAATAGCAATAGCATTTAACATTTCTGTACTGCTTCATACTGAACTGAGCAGCCTCTAACAGTTTACGATTTGTAAGCCAACTGCCCCAACAAGCCGGGTTCTCTCTCTCTCTCTCTCTCGTGTTTTACCAACCTACGAAAGGATGGAAGGCTGAGTCCACCTCGGAGCCCCTGGGACTACACTCACCATGAGCCCCATGGATCTGCAGGCCTCCATGGGAAGGAATGTATTCCTCCGCTGCAATCTCCCTCCTCTGCTTCTGGGTCCTTGACCGGCACATTGTGTCCTCGCCTTGTTCAGATTAGGGCTTTCAAGGGAAAGGTCCAAGAAAGCCCAGCGCTTTTATCATGGCAGCCAGAGCAGCAACTGATAACCACAGAGAAAGAGCTGTGTGCCAATGGAGGGGCTCCCGGGATTCCCACCTGGATAGCCATCCATCCATCCAAGGAGGAGGGTCTCCATTCAGAGACAGGGCCCAGTCCCAGTCCCAGTCCCAGTCCCGAAGGGAAAGGAGAAGGGAAGGACCTGGAAATATATATGGCCGGGCTGCTTTCTAGCCCTGGAGCCTCCTCCTCCTCCTCCTCCTCTTCTTCCTCAGCCGCCACTCAAGGCCTTTCTTTGGGAAGGAAGGAGAGTCAGGAGACAAGTTCCACAAACAAAACCAGCTCCCAATTCGCACATTTTGCCAAAGGTCACAGCAATGTGTTTCTATGATTCTACCAACAGACCAAGGATACTGTTTCTGGCAGCAATTCACACTTCCTCTCACCATCATCCCCATCATCCCCAACCATTGCCTGCAATAAAGATTCCAGCCATTTTTATTCTATCAGTTGACTGTTGCCTTTTAAGAAAGCGCTGTTGTCCTCATGAACCATTTAACCGAAGGGAAGACTGAGGCCTCTTGGCTCAATGGCTGCTGCGGCCCTTTTCTGATTAGTCCTTTTGCTCTCTAAAGCCTGCTGAAATGGTTTGTTTAGTCATTCGTTCATTCATTTTAAATGTATTTATCTATTTTAACCTGTTTTGGTACTTTGCACCCAGGAATCTCAGTCCGGTTGTCATGAAGGACCTGAGCCCCCAAAAGTCCCCCGGAAGGCAGGACATAACCCCAGGGATACTGGGAGTTGTAGTCCCAGACATCTGGAGGGCATGGGAATGGGGGGATGATGACGATGATGATGCATTTCATCTTTTAAAGCAATGGTTCCTTCCATCCTTCCTCAGCTTTCAGCGGTTCCCAAACTTTGGTCCTCCTCCTCCAGGTGTTTTGGACTTCACTCCCATCATTCCTGGCTGCTAGCCAAAGAGGTTGGGGCTTCTGGGAGCTGGAGTCCAAAACACCCGGAGGAGGACCAAAGTTTGGCAATTAAGGGATGTTTTCCTGAAACACAGCGAGACCCCTTTGGGCAGCATAGACATAATCCTTTAAAGGGCGGGGGGGATTCTGGGACCTGGAGTAGCCCACACTCATGGGGGGGAAGTACAGTAGATCCCAGAATGCCCCTGGGCGGGCGGGGATTACCAGTGCCGCCGCCGCTCCCCTCCAAGAACTACAACTCCCAGCACCCTCCTCTCCCGATGGGAGCTGCAGTAGCCGCTTCGGCGGCGGCGGCGGCGGGTACCTGGCTCCGCTCGAAGGCCGCCTGGCGCTCGGAGGGCTCTGCCGGGCCTCCGCTTCCCGCTCCGGGGCCCCCGCCGCCGCCGCCGCCGCCGCCGCGTCTTCCCAGCAATCCCAGCGGGGCCCCTTGGGCGCTCCTTCCCGGAGGGCGCTCCATCGCCACTGCCTCAGCCTCAGCCACAGCCGCCGCTCTCTGACAGGAGTGTGGGCGCCGCCCCCGATTGGCCCAAGGCCCTGCCATTCATGCGCCCCTCCCCATTTGGAGAAAGGATGGCGCCCCGCCCACACAAGGCGGACGTGATTGGCCGCTGCTGGCTGTCGGGCCCGCCCCTTTGGCTTGCACGCGCGGCGCCTGGTTTGTGGGCGGGGCGTCATGGGCCTCAATGAGAACTAGGAGCCTTTATGATGAGGAAAAAACCTACAAATCCCAGGATTCCAAAGGATGGAACCACAGCAGTCAAAGCGGCATCAGGCTGCATTATTCCTTCTGTAGTGCAGATGGCAACTGGGAAGGCAGAGAGGTGTTCTGTGTGGGTCTGAGCAGGGCCCTCTTCCAGCCAGCAGCCTTGGCTTCCTAGCCTTGGGTCCGGAGGGGTCCTCCAGCCTTGCCCTGGACAGACCCAGGACTAAGACCACTTTTGTGTTGGGACTGTGAAAGTACCAAGAAACCACTTTGTTACCCTTCAATGTTTAGTGTTAGGCCTAAAACACTCTTGAAACCCAGTATTAGACCCTTGTGCATGTTCCAGACCTTAGTAAGGGACCCAGACAAAAACCATTGTACCACAGCTGGCAATGAAGTTGTTAATGTATTACCATTCTACCTTAAATATACCACAGTATTTGATCCCATACTACTCACAAGACAAGAAATTGACAGGAACCACAGTTGGACAGCTTTTGCCTCCCCTGCCCTTAATGAACCCCATCATCCCCCAAACAATATACCTCCCACTATTTGACCCCATACCAATAACTGGACTCTCAACACAAGTGATTTCGGTTCTTTTTGCACCTGAAGGGCTTTCCCCTTCTTACCTCCAGTGATTTCATCTTTTCCTCTGCCTCCTTCCTTCCTTCCTTCCTTCTCAGCACCTGCCTCCAGCCATTTCATCTCCTCCTGGCTGAGGTCTTCCCAGCTCCTGCCTTTAGCTTTTCTTCTATCTTCTGCCCATCCTCTGCCTTCTTGCCAAGCTCTTCTTCCCATCTTCTGCCTTCAGTGATTTCAGCTCCTCTTCTGCCTTTACCCATCTTTGGCTCTTCTTCTGGCTTCTTCCCATCTTCTGCCTTCAGTGATTTCAGCCCCTCTTCTGCCTTCTTCCCAGGCTCTGCTCCAAATGACCTCGCTGGGTTTGGGGAGCCCCTTTTATACCCTCCCATCCAGCCTCTCTGGCCAATGAGCTGCAAGCCCCGCACAACTGTCCAGCTCATTGGTCTATAGCTATGGGCCAATAAGAGCCTGGGGAATGTTGTCAAACAGCCAATGAAAAGCTGCCCCCTTTGAATTACCCTCAGCAATATAAATTCCCACAGAGTTTGACTAAGATAATGATTCCCATCATCCCCAACCTCAATGGCCGCTGCCCATGATGGATGGGGATGGTGGGGGTTCTAGTCCAACACAGTGATGGGTGCTGGAATGTGAAAGTTTCATTGGCAACCATTTCTTTTGTCAAAAATGATGGCTTCGCTGTCAAGAGCAGGCCTCATTTCTACAAAGTAACTTCACCTCAGCCCGAGGTAAAGTTTAACCCTCCCTGAGGCAATTTTTATCCCTGTAGCAAGGCCTACCTTTCATAACACACCGATTTATACATTTTATACCATGTTTCAGGCAACTTTTACCTCAGGATTTTTAAGTTCTCCACAGCAATGTGACAGAAATAAACAAGGCCAATGTATTTGCCTTTGCCTATTTGTCAAGTGAAGTATATAAAGAGTAAAAACGCAAGACAAGTAAAGACTAATAAAGAAGGGCGGCAGAGTTAAGGAAACCTGACTTCCAGTTTAAGTCAAATCAGAAAAATATTGACCGCTATTTGCCATCTTAAATGCTGAGGTAAAGGGATTAATCTGTCCAGCTAAGAGCTTCTGGTGTATGAGAAACTTCGCCTCAGTCTGAGGGAAACTTTAAACCTCTCTGGGGCCATTTTTATCACTGTAGCAAGGCCTAGCTTTCACAACACACCGATTTATACATTTTATACCATGTTTCAGGCAACTTTTACCTCAGGATTTTTAAGTTCTCCACAGCAATGTGACAGAAATAAACAAAGCCAATGTTCAAGCCCACAAATGAAGTGTACACATCCAGGTAAAAACTGTTACGGTACATAGATACCCTTCAGGCAGTTTTAAATTCTTTTTGTGACCTCATCTCTCTATGTCCCATTGACATGAGGAAATGCTTAAGAAAACCCTTTAATAACCAAGGGCTTCTTAAGTTATTATGTGATGTGGGAGAACACATTTTTCTCTTCTTTTGTGTGCCAAGAACCAGGACCATATTTGTGCCTTTAGGTTGTGATTTTCTTTCCTGGAAACTGTCCAAAAACCAACATCGCTGGTCCCCAGACCACCATTTTGAGTAGCATTCCTTGCTTTGGTACACTTTTGAGTGTTATGTTAGGCTTGGAATACCTTTTGAAACCTAAATATTAGAACCTTGTAATGTATGATAACATTGTGATTATGTACTTTCACATAAACCCTGATTTATGGAATATTTATTCAGAGACTTACCATTATCTTTCCCCTGAGGGCCACTGTCTCCATTTTGAGGCCTGGATAAGAGACCGAAACCCAGGCTTCCAAAAGGTAGTTCTCAGAAGGAAACCGGCAGAACTCTATAACCCATTATTAACCTCTATTAGGCTTAAACAACCACCTAATAAATGTGCAGTTTCCAGAGATAACCATCTTGAGCCTATTGCATTTTCCATTTAGGGGTATGAGAAACCCAAGTCACACTCTCTCAGCCTTAGGGGAAGGCAAAGGCAAACCCTCCCCCCCCCCACAACCTACTTTCATGGGCCTTTGCTCCATGGCTTAGCAAGCTCTTCTGCCAAGGATTCAAAGACACAGCCATGTTAGTCTGGAAAATACGTATGCAGTCTGCAAAGGGACCTTGCAGCACCTTTGAGACTCCGTGAAAGAAAGTCTCCAGTCTCCTTCCTCAGATGCATTGGGTGGAGTGGAAAGCCCAGGGACCGACCTATATAGGGATGGATATAGGGATATCCATAGGGATGCAAAACTCTGTGGGTGTGGAGGCGCATAACCAAGAAGCCAATACAGGGCTCCGTCTCCCGCATCTGTTTCGTCTCGTGTTGTTGTGAGTTTCCTCAAGTCCCATTTGGGGAGAAAGTAACTTACAAATTAAATAAATACATATTTTAAAAGATTTAAAATGTGCCCGTCAGAATTCTTTGTAAAATACAAGGCTGAAACAATACAATTAAATGCAGAACATTGATTCCTTTCATTAAAGATGTTCAGTTCTTGAAAGCCAGCTGGACTTTTTTAAAAACAACTCCAGGACATTTTCACTTGGGAATTGCTTAGGCAGGCCTGGCCTAATGGTTTTTGCCACCCCCACCCACCCTCCATTTGGGACGCCTGAGAACCCTGTCCTCCAAGAAAAAATGGCAGTAAAGTGCCTCTGTGCCCCTTCAGTCCCAAAACTGGCCAGAGGGTGGCACTCTTGCACCATCGGAGGGATCTCTTCTGCACAGCCCTTCCTTGCACTCCTCTGGGCTTCATGCTCTCCTGGCATCATGGCTGACTCGGATGCCTTGCCTACAGGAGACATGTCCAGGGGGTTTCTGTGGGGTTTTGGGGGCTGTATGGCCACGTTCTGGAAGGATTTGTTCCTGACGTTTCGCCTGCATCTGTAGCTGGCATCTTCAGAGAATGGTGGCATGGAAATGTATGGAGGGTGTATACTTGTGGGACCCAGGTTTGAGAGGAAGCATGGTTTACATGCGAGTGGTGTCTACTTAATTGGTTCTTCCACTGTCTGCGGGGAAACCTTCATTTGGGTGGCCTTCATTGACCGATTCGAGGCAAGCAGAAGAACACTTCCCAGGCTCAAGGGTTCCCCCCCACAGACAATGGATTAACAATTGCACAGACACAAAGCCCCTCAGATATCCTCCACACAACACACCTCCAGTATATATGCTGCCCCATTCAACACAGTACACAACACACAAATGTCCCAACATGTAAAACCACTTCCTCCCAAACAAGGGCCCCAAGGCATATACACTTCCATGCTCTGAGGATTATGGCAGCCACAGTTGCGGGCCAAACACCAGGAATAAATTCCTCCTAAATGAGGCCACAGAGCCCTAAAAACCCACAGAAAACTATGGATGCTAGCCATGAAAGCCTTCGACTTCACAATATCCAGTGGTAGCCATGTTGGCCATATAGCAAAATACAAAAACATCCAATATCCACAAAACAGGGATATCTTTATTGGGCCAACCAAAACGCATAAAATATACGTCACAAGCTTTTGGATCTCCACGTAACACCTTTCCCAGATGAAGAAGCCAGCGGAGCTTCGAAAGCTTGCAACACATATTTTACATATCTGGGTTGGCCCAATGAAGGTACTCCTGTGCTGTGGATTTTGGATGTTATTGTAGATGGCTAACTTCAGGAAAGTTCCAAGAAGAAGTGAAGCTCCTCCGCGCCTGCCTTCAGCATCTTGATGGAGGAAGAAGAGAGAAAGAGGAGCCTTTTAGGGGCTTGCAAACACAGAGCCAGTGTGGTGCAATACATACTCAATGCGTTTGAACACTGGACCAAGACTCTTCGGAGACCGGGGTTTGAATCTGCCCTCGGATATGGAAGCCCACTGGGTGACCTTGGGGTGGTTGCACCCTCTCAGCCTCAGAGGAAGACAAAAGCAAATATTCTCTGGACAAATCTTGCCCATTTACCACCAGGCTCCATGTGTTCAAACCGGGGTTTTCCTGTCCCCGAATGCAGCCCCAGTGGCTGCATGATTCCCACGCGAATCTGTCTGGAAAGGGGTCTTGTAGCCCCTTTGAGTCTAACTGAAAGGAAGAAGCTGGGAGCATGCACTTTAGTAGACTTGATCTACTTCTGTGGATGCATTTGCTCTGAAACGTCCCAGAAATGTCAATGCAGGTCTGTTGGGTTGCTGCTGGCTCCTCTCTGCTCCGCATCCCAATTCTGCCCCCGTTCCCCCCTCCTTGAAGGAGAGACAGAGACAGAGAGGGCTCTGCAAGAGGAGCCTTGGGTCGCATTTGGGCCCCTGCTCCAGGCTCCTTTGATGCGGCATTAACCGATCCCCTTTCAGGGCTTGCTTTCCCAGGAATGAGAGATCCCTGAGAAAACAGAGCCCTGGGTTGTTTTTACTCCTTTGTATTCACCTCTCTGAGGATTCCTTGCCTAAGAAAACCCTATGAAGCCCACAGGGTCACCATCAAGTGGCCGGCACTTTGAAGGCACCCAGACAGACAGACAGACGGACACACATTTTTTGGTGTGGCTTCTGGGAACCTTCACCAAAGAGCCTCAGGGCTTTGGGATTGATTCCCTGGGAGCCCCTCTGGTCCCTCTTCCCGGTGGCCCCCATCACAGAAAGAGCCAAGGGCCAGGCGTCCCCTTGGGTTTCGGAAAGAAAGCCCCTTGGCCAGAGACCTCCTGGCCCAGTTTCCACAGTTTTGGCCGGGGAGGGAATTCTCCAGTCAAAGTCCAACACAACTGGTTGGGAGGAAAACCTATTTATTCTGGACATGGTTGCTCTGTGCTACCTTTTAAATATATAAAAGTATAAAACGTTTCATTTTGCATTTCTCAAATAAAAACAGTTGGCAGGAATGGAACTCTTGCCTGGAGAAAAATACCTTAAATAAGATTAAATTAGCATGACAGATCCCTGAGGCCAAAGAATTACAGTTCCATACTAAGAGCAGAGGGCTTCCTCTTGGCCGGGACTGGCACGGTGGATCAGGCCCACTGGCCTTTGGCTCCTGCTCTTGGGTCAGTTCAGTTCCAGGTCATTCACATACTCCTGGACCCATCGCTCTGCCGGGTTGGAGCAGATCTCCCGCCTTTTCCGGGTGATGAATCTGGAGAAAGCCAGGCAGAGAAAGAAGGCTGGCCTCCCATTCTCTCCCAAAAGCAGCTGTGCTGCACTCTCTCTGGCCTCTGTGGCCTGCACCATGCATGCCCTCCTCTGTTTCCCGGGGTCCCTCTTCGGTCTCCCCCATAGGACTCCCCTCCCGTTTCCCGGGGGTCCCTCTTCGGTCTCCCCCATAGGACCCTCGATGCCCGGTGTGCCAGGCTCTGGGGTCGAGATCCCCCCAAATGGGAGCAGCTGAAGCAAAGCGGCGGTGGCTGCATTTCCGGGGCCTTGCTCTGCCCCAGGGCCTCTTACACAGCTGGGCACGTTTGGGGCACAACCGGCACACCAAGGCCGACCTTTGGCCCCAAGCATAGCAGCCCCCAGAAGCCACGGGTGATGCCCGAGCGCCGACTGCCTCTCAGTGACCGAGTCCAGGGCCTGCTTAGGCTGGACATGCGGGGGATTCGGCCCATGGTCCCCCCTCTCTCTCTCTCCCCAAAGGAGCATCGGATCGGGTCCTTACACAACGGCCGGCTGGGAGCACCTGCTGTTGGTCTCGTAATAGTCGACCACGTGGCCGCGCGGGATCTTCCTGGCCGTGAAGGTGAAGCAGCAGGAGGTCGGCGGATCCGAGCCCACTGGAAGGGAATGGAGACCCCAGTGAGACCCAGAATGGGGGGGGTCTCTGGGGGGAGGCCAGGCCCATTTGGTTGGTTGGTTGGTTGGGGGGGGACACTGTCAGTGCCAATTGCTTCTGCCCCCTTTGTTCAGGCGCTGAGCCTGGGAAGGTCAAGGAGGTTAAGCCCCAGGGGCTGCAGAAGGGACCTTGACCCCTGGGACAGAGAGAGTCAGGCATGGAGAGTTCAAAGAGAGCGGGAAGCCACCTGTCCTGTGGGTGTCCATAGGTCCATCCACTCCCCCCCAGGCCCCCTCCCCCTTCTCCAGGGGGCCCAAAGGCCAGGGGAGGGCAGAGATGGGGGCCCAGGAGAAGAGCCCCCTGCCTCTCTTTCTGGGCTCCATGGCTGGTGGGCTCTCCAAGGTGCTGGGACCCCTTTCTAGACTAGAGCCCTTCTTCCTTCAGAGGCCGGGGAAGGACTCTGGGGCCCCTTGGAGGCTGGAGGGCTTCCCCTGGGCAGGGCTGGTCTAGATGTCCTCCGGGGGTCCTCTTTAAACACCCCCCCACACACAGCCCCGGGTGAGATCTCAGCTTGGCCCTCGGTTAAAGGCTGGACAGAAGGGAGTCCAGGCTTTGGCCAGGGCAGCCTCTCCCACAGCTGGAGACTACAGCTCCCAGAATCCCCAACCCAACCTCTGCCCTTTCGGGAGAGAAATCCTCTCCCTTTCTTGATGGGGGTGGGGAACCCCAGGGGATGACTTGGGGATGTTGGGAGCTGCAGTCCACCGAGTCCCTGCCCCCCTTCCCCCCCCCAGGGTAAGGTCCCCTGTCTTCGGTGGAGGGGGGGTGGAGGGAGCTGAGGCTGGGAGGGAAAGGGTCGCTTTTGGGGGGCTCCGGGAAGGGCCCCCTCCCCTCCCCCTCCCCCTCCCCCTCCCAGGGCCCGATCCGTGAGCCTTCCCTCCTTCTCCCCAATTGCCCCAAACTCACTCGGGGCGGCGGCGGCAACGGAGGCCAGAAGGAGCAGCATCAGAAGGAAGGAGGAGGAGGAGGAGTTCATGGTGCCGGTGCTGGCTCGCAGCGGGAGAGTCCAGGGCTCCGGCTTCTGCTCCTGCTCCTGCGCCTCTTCTGGGTCTTTTATGGGCCTCGGGGCAGGGATTTCCCTTGGAGAAGGAGGAGGAGGGAGGGATCCTGTGAGGCCACTGCCTCTGACAGTCCAGCCCCCAACGACTGGGAGAGGACCACGACACCCAGCATCCACAAGGCCTTTCCCAGAAGGAAACGGCCTCTCCTGTCCTCCTCATCCCTCACTTTGGCCCTCTGGGCTTTCAAAGGCCCCGGCATTTTAAGAAAAGAAAGCCGAAAGCCCTCGGAGGGAAGCATTGCTCCCTTCAGCCTCGGTCGGTCTCCTTCCTTGAACAGCTGGGGCTGCGAAGGGGCTTTCCTCCATTCATTCCCCTTTTAAGAGAAAGAGGGAGAGACGGCCGAGAGGGATGGCCAGATGTGCCAAGGGCTTGCAGGATGCCCCACCGCTGGCCAGATGTGCCAAGGGCTCAAGGGCTCAAGGGCTTGCAGGATGCCCCACCGCTGGCCAGATGTGCCAAGGGCTCAAGGGCTCAAGGGCTGGCAGGATGCCTCACCGCTGGCCAGATGTGCCAAGGGCTCAAGGGCTCAAGGGCTTGCAGGATGCCTCACCGCTGGCCAGATGTGCCAAGGGCTCAAGGGCTGGCAGGATGCCTCATTGCTGGCCAGATGTGCCAAGGGCTCAAGGGCTCAAGGGCTTGCAGGATGCCTCATTGCTGGCCAGATGTGCCAAGGGCTCAAGGGCTCAAGGGCTGGCAGGATGCCTCACCGCTGGCCAGATGTGCCAAGGGCTCAAGGGCTCAAGGGCTTGCAGGATGCCTCATTGCTGGCCAGATGTGCCAAGGGCTCAAGGGCTCAAGGGCTTGCAGGATGCCCCACCGCTGGCCAGATGTGCCAAGGGCTCAAGGGCTCAAGGGCTTGCAGGATGCCCCACCGCTGGCCAGATGTGCCAAGGGCTCAAGGGCTTGCAGGATGCCTCATTGCTGGCCAGATGTGCCAAGGGCTCAAGGGCTCAAGGGCTTGCAGGATGCCTCATTGCTGGCCAGATGTGCCAAGGGCTCAAGGGCTTGCAGGATGCCCCACCGCTGGCCAGATGTGCCAAGGGCTCAAGGGCTCAAGGGCTTGCAGGATGCCTCATTGCTGGCCAGATGTGCCAAGGGCTCAAGGGCTTGCGCCATGCCATCCTGGAGAGGCCTTTGGGCTTCATGGGATTTGGGCTCTGGGTCCTTTCCAGGGAGAGAGAGAGAGAGAGACCACTAAAGGCATTGAGCCAGCCCCCAGCAATTGGGGGGGGGGGGAACCAGTAAATTATAAAACAGGACCCAACAATGCAGATTGTCCAGCATAAAATCATAAAGCATGAAGCAGAATAAACAGAGGCAGAAGAAGAAATCTGGGAAACAGTTTAATCCAGATTTTGGCTGAGAGATCCCTTCAAGGGCCTTCCTGAAATGGAGGCACTTCCGGAAGGAGGATAGCAAATTTGTCCTCTCCTGGGGCTGAGGAGCCGGCAGTTTTGGGGGGTTCAGTCCGAAACTGGAAAGCGGTGGGGCTGCGGCTGCTGCTTCCAGAGAAGGCGGAGGAACGGCCCATGCTCCTGGCATATGCGTTCTCCTTCACAATTTGGGGAACCATTGTAGGCTCCAAAGGAGCGGACAGAGGCAAAGTCACCCCGTCACTATCTCCCTATGGCTGCCACTGCCATTTGGGGCCTCCATCTCTGCCATGGGGCCTGGGCACTTCTAGCAGCTCCTTTGCCTCTCACTCATCAGCCCCGCTGCCTTTTTTGCCAACAAAGCCGGAAGGGGTTTTGTTGTCCCACGAGAAAGGAAGCTAAAGAAAAAGGGAAGGAAGCTTCTGGAGTGAAAAGGGGGAAAGGGGAACAAAGAAAACTGCATTTAGCAGCGAGGATGCAAATAACCCAGAGGCGGAAAAGTGCACCATTTCCCCCTTTTGGAGTCAGAGCCGAAAATAGCCCAAACTGTCAGTTGCTGTGAAAGGAGGTGGGCCGGGGGCACGATGGTCACCCCACAGCCATCACTGGGAATGCCTCCCCTCCGTCCCTGGGATGCTGACCTCCTCCAGCCAGAAGGCTCAGCCGCAGGCAGGCAGGCAGGCAGGCAGGCAGCCGCCCAACAGGTGAAGGCGTTCAACAGGTGTGCCCTGGGCCTGTGAAGCGGCCGCCTGCCAGGCCACTGGCAAAGAAGGCACCGGAGCCCCGCTGGGACAATGGCTGGCAACCCCACAGGCCTCTCCTCTGGCTCTCCTCCCTGCCAGGGGCGGCCCATAAAGGCTGGGGGGGGGGGGCTGGTTTGGCTTCCTGGGGGTTTGGTTTCCAGGCTGTGTCGCTGCGTTTGGGAAGAGTTTGTGGTTCCTGACATTTTGCCTGCGACTGGCCTGGCATCTTCGGAGCTTGAAGTGTGTGCAGTATGTTTATTTACCTGTGGGACCCTTGTTTGCAAAAACCACTTCCTCCCAAAGCAAGAGTCCCACAGGTACCTATATAGGCTCCACACACCTCCATGCCACCAACCTCTGAAGATGCCAGCCATAGTTGCAGGCAAAACGCCGGGAATAAACTCTTCCAGAACGAAAAAACCACAGAAAACCATGGATGCCATGAAAGCCTTCCACTTCACATTGGTTTGTTTTGTTGCATGCCACTCCATTGTGGGCTGAAGGGCTGCACTGTTGTCTTTTAAAATTAAGTGCAAAGCAACAAGGAAAGTGCCAGGTAATGCCTGTAACGTCACAAGATCTAAGCACAACACGCACTACATTTTAAATCCTAGGATGTGCATCAGAAATGGGCTGCTTTCAAGAAGCAACTGGTGGAGCTTCCAGGATTGCTGGAAAGGAGAGAGGAGGAGGGCTATCCTTCTTCCTCCCAGCCAAACTTTTCCTGCCGAAATTCCTTCCTCTCTTGCTTTTTGGGAGGAAAGTCCCACTTGCTTCCTGCAGCTGTTTCCTCCTCCAAGGTTCAGCCTGGGATCCTTTCCAGATTCCTCTCCCCCTCTTTCGGATTCCTTCTCACTTTCTTCTTCCATGGTAACAAAGCTCATTCGTTCCATTGAAGGAAATCTGCGTGTTCATCGTGACTCATTCCCCAGAAGTCGAGATGTTGTACAACCAAAAATGCTGCTCATGAATGAAAGGGATGTCACTGAAATCTGCCGTGACTGAGCAAAATGTGGCCGGAGTGACGGCTGACTCGAACCCCAGTCACTCACTCACTTTCCATTTAATTCCATTGTGCTGAGAAAGAGGCCTCCCCAGTTCTGAGTAGCACAATACTCAGTACTCTGAGTACTCTGGGTACAATAATGCACAGCGAGAGAGAGAGGGAGGGCTCACTTTCCAGAAGGATGGGCTTCTTTCCCCAGAGCCCCCTTCTTCTCCCCTTTGCCAACATTTGCCCCCAGATTCCTGAGAACAGAGGCAGCACAGCATCCCTCCAACGCACCCAGAGGGGCTTCTGGCCTGCTGCCACTGTGGGAATGTGGAACGCCTGCTGCCATGGCCTCTGGGCATTGAGGCGCCCGCCTCAGCTGTCTCCGGTGCCAGGATTTGGGACAAAGTGGGGATGCTGCGAGGCCTGGCGTGAAAACAGCCCCCCCATGAGCCCCCTCTTCTCTGGTGGCCTTGGAGAACCGGGGGATTTGGGGACTGGGGGATTTGGGGCTCTGGACCCTTGGCCCCTGTCCTCTGCAAGGGGCCTTGTGTCTGCAAGGGGCCTGGTGCAGATTACAGACCAAGAAGACCCAAATCCCCCCCCCAAAAAAAACCCATCCCAAGGAGGGAGGAGGATGTGGGGGTGCATGTCCTTGTGTTTGCACATGCATTTGTACACACACACACACACACCGGTCCTGACTCTTTATCAGGGGCTGCTTCTCCTGGCAAAATGTGGTTCACTTTCTGCTCTCGGAGGTGACTTTGGTCCCTGCTGCACTGGGCAGATCAGGGCAGTCTGGTCCCTGTGAAATCAAGGATTTGGGTTTTGGCTCTTAAAATGGGCTCCTAGAGTCCTAGTCCTGAGAACTACAGCACTGGCCATGCGATGCTGGCCATGGGGTTGCTGTGGTTCTTGAAAGGAGTGCCCCGGGTCTCCTCCACTCTTGCACCAGAGTGAAATCCTCGCACGTGGGCACCCCTCTCTCATCACCAATGTTGACTCACTCTTTCCTTCGTTCGGTTCCTCGCTCGCTCAGACCACAGAAGATGAGTCAGTTTCCAGTGGAACCAACGGTCATGGTGGCCGCGGGGGCAACCGTGGGCTGCAAGACCTTTGGCCCAGAAATCTTTGGACTGCAAGTCCCATAACCCCTAAGCCAGGACCCCCACTGGCCATACCGGTCCAGGGATTCTGGTAGTCACAAGGAAAGCATCAAGTGTTGAAGAAACAGGGTCCCTCCTGGGCTAAGGACTGGGTCTATGGGAGGGTCTGCCCCACATTGGTGGAGGGGTCAGAGGAAGTAGCCAAAGCAGCCGCTTGGGAGCCTTTCACTCGCTCAGTGGCCTTTCCTGCCTCCCTGGGTCCTTTGGCCCCAACTCCAACGCATTTGATTCTTTTAATGGATTGAGTCACTCATTAATGAATCCCGTTTAGGAGAAAGGCAGGATATAAATCCCATAAGTGAATAAATATAATTTTAAAATTATTTGGCAAATTTTAAATCTGCTCAACTGATAATCACCACTAGCAATTAAAATGAAAGCTCAGGTCAAACCACAGAGTCCAAAACCAGGCTTTTCTCTGTCTGTGTGGTCCGGAGTGGAAGACCCAGATGGAGTGAGCGAGTGAGAGTGAGTGAGTGAGTGATTGAGAGTGAGTGTGAGTGAGAGTGAGCGAGTGAGTGGGGCAATCTGGCCTGAAAGGAAACACAAGAGGAACCCACCAGCAAAAGGCAGGCAGGCAGGGAGAGATGAAGGGATGGAGAGCCCATTATCCTAGGCAGCCTCATGCTCCAGGCGCGGCTGGGTCCTCTCATGAGCGGCCATCCTCATCCCCGCACATAGAAAGCAAGCGTGCCAGCGATCCCTTTGGCCTTGGCTCCCTGTCACCTGCCAGAGTGGTGTGGAAATGTCCCTTTGCATGAAAGAGTGGGTTTCCTGGCCCAGCTTCCCTTTTCTTCAGATGGCAGCAGCAGAGTCAGTTTCCCCATGACATCAGCTCCCACTTTCTGGGGAGAGAAATGCGGGGTTTTCCTTGTACCCGGACAGGGACACCAGCCTCCTCTTCCTCTTCTTCTTCATGTGGGCATAAAAGGAGAGGAGCCCAGAGTGGCAGACAGAAGCCCTTGGCCAGAAGGAGAAGAGTGTCCAGCTTGGCCCTTCTGCACTTTGCCTCCTCCAGCCAAGATGAAGGTCTCCTTGGCTGCCAGCCTCCTCAGCCTCCTGCTCCTCATGGCTTCCTTCTCCATGGCTTCCGCTGCCCCCCGTGAGTTCAGCCGATCGCCTCCTCTCCCCTTCCACCTCCATCTGCCTCTGAAGACCCATATAGATATAGATATAAAGAGAGAGGGAGAAGCAGGACTGAGTCTCAGTGAGTGTCAGACAGAGTAGACCCATTCAGCCCATTCCTGAATGGAGAGTCAGGGCACTGGGAAATACCAAGGACCCAATGCCCTTACTCTGGTTGGGACTCCCAGTAGGACTGGGCCAACTTTTTGTTTTATTTCCTATTTTAAATGAAGGCTTCATAGGGAACGGTGGCTGTTCCCCTGAATAGTTTCAGCACTTTGGAGAGATCCTTTGAGGTCTGAAGCCTAAAGTTTCTAGCCTTTGGTTCTCCAGGAGCTTTGGACTTCAACTCCCATGTTGGCTAGTGCTTCTGGGAGGAGCAAAGGTCAAGAACCACTCAGCTAGAAGAGACCCCAAGCCTGTCTCACATATCCAACTGGGGGGCCCCTCAACAACTTCCCGTGCCCCATGGGCCAGATTGGGTTGACCCCTTCCTTCCAGGCATCAATGGACGCCTGTGCCCTTGAGGAGCAAGGCCTTCTGCATAGCCCTCAGGGCCGCTGGGGCGGTTGGGGGGTCTGTGGGTGGGTGGCTGCCCGGTACTCCGCCTCTCTTGCCCCAAGGAAAAGCTGATCTCTGCTTTCTGCCCCTCTTCCAGATGGCACCAACACATCACCCTGCTGCCCCGGGAACAGGATCAAGCCGATACCCCCGAAGATTGTGAAGGGCTATTTCCGCACGGGCGGCCACTGTGCCTTGCCCTCCGTTGTGTAAGTTGGACAGGGCAAAGGGACCAGGCCGGTGGTGGCAAGTAGGTCTGAATGCCAGCCAGGCGGGTTGGTTGGTTGGGGGTCCTCCTCATAATAATAATAATATAGCATCTGAAGAGCAAAGGGCCAAAGGAGGGGAGCTGTGGCAGGGGACCAAGGCCAGAAGGCGACCCAGGGAGCGGAGCACAGGCATGGCCGCTTGCTTCACCTGCTTCTGTTTCTAACAGGCTCCTGCTCAAGAACGGCATGCAGAGCTGCGTGGATCCCAAGGCCAAGTGGGTCCAGAAGCTCACAGAGACCCTCGACGAGGAGTGAGAGCCGCACCTTCCCTTCTGGCACCCAAAGGGAAGCGTGGGGTGATGCTTTGGGCGCACCGGCCAGACTAGATGCCCTCTCAGCCTCCTCCTCCTCCTCCTCCTCCTCCTCCTCACGGGAGTTGGGGCAGCTTCAAATGGCGCTGATGCAATGTTTGCAACCTCCATTTTGCTGTACCTATCCAAGGAGGACTGTGGGTTGTCTGAAGCCCCCCCCCCCCTCCACCTTTTGATGGCAGCTCCATTTTGTTTGCACATGTCGACCTATGTATTTAAGTGCCCAGGATTGGTCTCGGCCCCTAGAGGGTGAAAGGACCACATGGGATAACTTTTAAGTATGTTGTTTTTCTATTTATTCTGTACTCCGTGATAAGCTATCTCCACTATATTTATCTGAGTGTGTGCTGCAGGCCAGGCATTTCTCACCTGCCGGATTGCCAAAATAAAGACTCTCTGGGATTTAGCTTCCTCCACCTCTGGCTGAGTTTCTCCTCCTCTCCTTTGAGGTTTTTAAAGGGCCAAGAGCTGCTCCAGAAGGAGAACCCAGGGAAGGGAGGGTCCCTTCCAGGTGGGGGGCTTCTTAGGGGGAGCAAGAGCTCTTTTGGGGTTGGGGAGCAGACCCAAGTGGTCCCACAGACCCAGGTTCAAACTCAGGTTTCTGGGACTGGTCAAAAAGCAGACACACAAAAAACCACCCAGTACAGGTTGACCAGCAAAAGGACTGGCTCCAGTGTTTCCCCAAGTATGAGAAGTGGAAGAGGCCAAACATTTTTGGGGGTCTCCTGTGGATCCTCCTCATGAACAGAAGGCTTTCTCTCTCTCTCTCTAGGCCTCCTCTTGGGGCAGGGACCTTCCTTGACACTCAGTTTGTCTTCCTTCCTTCCTTCCTTCCTTCCTCTTTTTCCATCCTTCCTTTCTCCTCCTCCTCCGTCTCTCTGACTCACTCTTTCCACACTCTGAAAGTTGCTGGCCCAAGGGCTGGCCAGCCATCAGTCCTCCGGATGGGAAATCCCCCCTGAGCCTTGACACTGAAGCCATCTGCGTTCAGATGAGAGATGGGATGGAGGAATGGGGGGACGGGGACACTTTATCTTACTGGCACTTTACTCTTTGCCACGGGAACTGTCCATCCAACCCATACACGCTTTTGCCGTGCGTTTTGCCAAGTGAGCTGCATGTGTGGGAAAGGCATCAGGCAGGAGTCTATTGAGGTGAGAGGCAGTCCATACGTCCCTGGATGTGCCTTTCTGCTCTTGGGGGCCCTGGCCATGCCAGCGAAGGAGCCTCTGCTCAGCCTTCCCTTGCGGAGGGAATGGGCCGCGTTTGCAAAGTTCGTAACGGAGGTGGGGCACCACAAAGGCCCCAGTGGGGCAGCCCCACACGCCTGGGCCTGAAGCCCCCTCTCAGACCCTCCCTGCCCCCTCCTCCTCCTCCTCCTCCTCCTTTCAGGGACCTTCAGGGCAGCCCAGGGCTGCGTATGCCATTGAAATTTGTTCCACTTGTGGGGGGGGGGCCTCTGCCTCCCGAGTCAAAACCGCTTTCCTGGCCTCAGGTACCGCTGGGTGGCTGGCTTCCGGTGGGGCACTGTTTGCTGCTCAGGTGGCAACGCATCTTGGGTCAGCCTCACTTCTTACACATCCAGTTTGGCTGGGGGGGGGGGGACTCTTCTCCCAGGAGCCAGACCCACCTCCAGCCCCCTGCCCCCCCCCCCCCGGTTCACATGGTACTTCTTCAAGTTGCTTCTGTCTTACGGAGACCTCAGATTGCGCTTGTCCTAGGGATTTAATGGCAAGATTTGTTCAGAGGGGGCTGCCTTTGCCTTTGCTTTTGGGAAGCGAGCTGAGAGTGTGTGACTTGCCCAAGTTCATCAGACAGGTTTCCAGGGCTGAGTAGCGGGATTTGAACCCTGGTCTCCAGAGTCACAGTCCAACGCTCAAACTGCTAGACCACGCTGGTTCCTTTTGAGGGCTTGCCACCAATCGGCCCAATTCCCCTGGGCTTGAAGTCTTTCCAAGTAGCTCAAGCCAAGAACCCTTCAGGCTGGCCGCTTGCCTCTCTGTTACAAATCCTGCAAAGGGCTGAGGGAGCGTGCACAGGGCTTTGTGTCATTGCTTGACAAGCGTGCCTGCGGTTTTTGCACACTTGATCCACTGAGAAGGGTAAACAAACTGGCAATCGCATTGTGTGCCACAAATGTAAACTCAGTGATCCCGCTCCTAAAGAGGATCCTTCGGTTTCCATTTAATTTCAAGACGTAAACCTACTTTTCTTTATAAACTGGATTTGGAGCGCTTACAAGCAAAAAATAATTAATTCAGCAGGACGTGGAGGGAGACAGGGAAGGAAAAGAGCCATCTTGCAAAGCAGAAGCAGCTGTTTGCAGCAGACGGAGCGGTTGTAGGTTGTAGAAGATCCAGTCAAGGGTGCAAGAGCCGAGGCGGCTGAACTGGGAAGAAGTCCTGGCTGCCCTCACTGCCTCGGACCCTCGCAAGCCCTTCCATCACCATCGCGGCGGGGCTGACGAGAGCCCAGCAAATTCCCCAGAAAAAGGAGCCTGGCCCTCTCCTTCCTGGCTTTGCAATCCCAGAAAGCACATCTGGGGGCCAGAAGGCCCTGATGCAAGCGCAACCCCAGCACACTCCGGGGGCCAGTGCCAACAACACACACACACACACACACACAGACATACACATACACAATCTTGGCCGCTCAGCATCTTTGTGGTTCAGGAGGAATGGGGCAGTGAAAGGCAGGGAGGGAGGGAGGGGGGCCTTGGTCCTGGTAGCCCTTGCTCCTGGCTCTACTCCCTAGAAGGGCTGGAGGGGGGCTTCAGGAGCCCACCAGAGAGCTGGTCAAGCGCCCATTGAAGGGGCAGCAAACTGAGGCAGGAAACCTCTGCCGCCACCACTGCCCCCCCCCCCCGACCCCTGGCTCTTCTTCTTGAGGCCTGTTTGGGAGGCAATGGCTGTGGACACGGCAGAGAGAGAGAGAGGAGGGCACGCGCCTGCCTTTGTGTTCGGCCCAGGGATGGTCCTGATGGCCCTGGCTTCCTGGCAGAGGACCCCCAAAGGAGCAACCCTTCAACCTTAGTTCTCCACTCATTGTGGATTTCAGCTCCCAGAAGCCTCTATTGCTGCAAACTTGGCCAGTGGTTTTTCCCAAACACCTGGAAGAGCAAAGGCCGGCCACAGTTGTGCTAAAGACCCATTGCTCCCCTCCAGAGCAGCCTATAGGGCTGGGGCTGGTTCTGGCACCACTTCCATCCTCAGAAGCTGGCCTTGCTTGACTTGGCATCCCTGCATCAAAGGAAGAGAGGAAGGGCTTTCCCTGTGTCAGATCCCAGGCCATCACCCGCACCCGGTGCCAGCTCTGGTGCTCTATCTAGGGCTGGCGGAGGGCACAGCCGGGGCTCTTTGGTGTCCAGTTTCTGGACATGCCACTCAGGGCTCCCTCTGCCACCTCCTTCCTTCCTTCCTTCCTTCCTTCCTTCCTTCCTTCCTTCAGGAAAAGGCAGCGAGAGCCAAAGGCCTCTTTGCAAACTCTGCAGAGGAATCTCTTCCCAGAAATTTCAGCCAAGGCTGTGGGGAAGGAATTCAACTCCTGCCTTTCCCCTCTCTCTCTCTTTGTGTCATATTCTCTAAATTGTCTGGGTCTCGCTTGAGCCACACACACACACACACACACACACCGCGTTTTGCAAAGTTAGAAGGATTGCAGAATCCAACCGAAAGCTGACTTCACTTCCTCTCAAGAGGCTCTTTTCAAGATTCTCCAGACTGAGCAAAAACTGGGCCGTGATGGTGTCATCACTTCTCTAGCCTTGATCTGATTTCTGAGAAGTCCCCACCCTCCCCCTCGCAATAAAGAGTATAAAGACGGGAGAGGCGCTCAGGAGCCCCAGAGAGCTTGGCCAGGGTCCCCTCCGGCGACCATCACTCCTTCGCCTCCTCAGCCGCAAGGGCAAACATGGACTCCTCCTCCGTGGGCACCGCCATCCTCGCCTTCCTGCTGGTTGCTGCCGCTCTCTCCCTCCAGGGCCAGGCCATCTCAGGGGGTAAGTTGGCTTCCCACCTTCTCTTTCCCAGCATCCTTCCAAGGCAAGGCAGGGCAGGGCAGGGCAAGGCAGGGAAAGGCAAGGCAAGGCAAGGCAAGGCAAGGCAAAGGCAAAGGCAAAGGCGGAGGCAGAGGCAAAGGCAAGGCAGAGGCAGAGGCAAGGCAAAGGCAAGGCAAGGCAAGGCAAGGCAAGGCAAGGCAAGGCAGGGAAAGGCAAGGCAAGGCAAGGCAAGGCAAGAGAGGATAAGGCAAGGCAAGGCAAGGCAAGGCAAGAGAGGTTAAGGCAAGGCAAGGCAAGGCAAGGCAAGGCAAGAGAGGATAAGGCAAGGAAAGGGAAGGGAAGGGAAGGGAAGAGAAGATAAGGCAAGGAAAGGCAAGGAAAGGCAAGGCAAGGCAAGAGAGGATAAGGCAAGGAAAGGCAAGGCAAGGGAAGGGAAGGGAAGGGAAGGCAAGAGAGGATAAGGCAAGGCAAGGCAAGGCAAGGCAAGGCAAGGCAAGGCAGGGAAAGGCAAGGCAAGGCAAGGCAAGGCAGGGAAAGGCAAGGCAAGGCAAGGCAAGGCAAGGCAAGGCAAGGCAGGGCAAGGCAGGGAAAGGCAAGGCAAGACAGGGAAAGGCAAGGCAGGGGAAGGCAAGGCAAGGCAAGGCAAGGCAGGGAAAGGCAAGGCAAGGCAGGGAAAGGCAAGGCAAGGCAAGGCAAGGCAAGGCAAGGCAAGGCAGGGAAAGGCAGGGAAAGGCAAGGAAAGGCAAGAGAGGATAAGGCAAGGCAAGGCAAGGCAAGAGAGGATAAGGCAAGGAAAGGGAAGGGAAGGCAAGAGAAGATAAGGCAAGGAAAGGCAAGGCAAGGCAAGGCAGGGCAGGGCAGGGCAGGGCAAGGCAAGGCAAGGCAAGGCAAGGCAAGGCAAGGCAAGGCAAGGCAAGGCAAGGCAAGAGAGGCTAAGGCAAGGAAAGGCAAGGCAGGGAAAGGCAAGGCAAGGCAAGGCAGGGAAAGGCAAGGCAGGGAAAGGCAAGGCAAGGCAAGGCAGGGAAAGGCAAGGCAAGGCAAGGCAGGGAAAGGCAAGGCAAGGCAAGGCAAGGCAAGGCAAGGCAGGGAAAGGCAAGGCAGGGAAAGGCAAGGCAAGGCAAGGCAAGGCAAGGCAAGGCAAGGCAAGGCAAGGCAAGGCAAGGCAAGGCAGGGAAAGGCAAGGAAAGGCAAGGCAATGGCAAGGAAAGGCAGGAGCCCACAGGGAGGAGCAGAGGCTGCTTCTGCCAAAGGATCCCTTGCTAAGGGCCAGCGGCTGTTTTGCTGGTGATGGTGGTGGTGATGGCATTGGCGCTGCTGCCTGGGAGTCCCCCTGGGGTCAGACAGGCAACCCTGGGCTGCCAAGAACAGACCCTCCAATGGCCCCAATTTGGCAGGGATAGTCCCATGTGTCCCAGTTCCCCTCTCCTCCTCCCACTTTCCCCTTTTACCCTCAGCTTAGTGCAATAGCTGCAAACCGAGTTCAAAATGTAAAAGTAGTTTGCATTCAGTGAACTCAAGGGAGAGGAAAGGAGAGGAGGACTGAATCTTGCCCTTCTCAGTCTGCTCAGGCAAAAGCAAATGGCTGCAGCCTCTTCCAGCCTGTCCGTTCTTTCGCATTTATGTCTTTTCCCATCTTGACCCCACTCCGATCTTGCTTTGGCCATACGTAACCTGGCCTCCTTCTGTGAAATGGTGGAAGGCTTGCATTGGCTTCCATTCTTCCACATTAGAAGAGAGCAAATAAAGAGTCTGAAGTATGGCTCCTGGGGCTTGGATCTGGAAGTGGGTCTGGGAAGGGGTCGGGGGGCTCTCTGGACAAGGAAACACCCCTAACCCTAACCCTAACCCTAACCTTAACGCTAACCTTCTGGGGTCCAATGGGTGGGCGCTGCTCACAGCACGGTCTCTCCTTTGCAGATCCCAGCCTCTGCTGCTTCGAATACATCAACAAGCCGGTTCCACTGAAGAATCTGGTGTCCTACGAATACACAAACCACATGTGCTCCATGCCGGCCGTCATGTAAGTACCCAGGGATTAAAACAGGCCAGGAAGCAGCCTCTGCCGCCCATGGCCGGCTTCCTTGCCTCTCAGCCGGTGCAAAGGCAACTTCTCTGACCTTCCCCATCCCTTGGTCCTTCATAGGTTCAGACATCATCTCCCAGAACCCTTGACCAATGGCTAGGGGATTCTGGGAACTGAAGTCCAAACATCTGGAGGGTCAAAGGTCATGAGCAATTGGTTTCCCTCTCCCATCTCTTCTTTCTGCCCTCCTTGGAAGAGAAATGAGGCTCATAGGGCCACACGGTTTTGGACCTGAGGTTCCTCCCGGCTTGAATTCATTGCTTAATCTATTACCTCTCAAGATATCCAATGCTGGGGCAGGTGGCAATCACCCCCAATGTGACAGAAATGGCTACCAAATTTGTTCCCATTGCCCATAACTATTATTTCCTGCAAACTCACTGCAGAATAGCCCCTTGTGGCTCACAGACCACCATTTTGGGTGGCATAATGCTCAACCCAGATGGGTCAGACATCTTCCCAGAATCCCTGACTGTTGGGCCATGCAGACCAGGGGAAGCTGGGAGCTAAAGTCCAAAATGTCTGGAGACCCAAAGGCCGAGACTCCCCCGCTTTTGCTTATGGGGGGGGGGTAGCATGCCAGTGGCCTTTTTAGGGAGAGGAAGAGGCCTGTTGGAGCCACACCAGAGGAGATCTGTTCATCCTAAGAAATCAGACCAGGGCTGGGGGAAGAAGGCAAATGGCACAGTCGGATGCTGGCCCCCTTTCCTGCCCCCCACTAACCCGCCCCCCCGGTGTCTCCTTTGCAGATTTACCACAAAAGCCAAAAGGAAGATCTGTGCCGATCCTCAAGCCGAGTGGACGCAGCATCGCATTGCTAAACTCTCTGGAAACTGACCACGCTCCCTCTCCCCTTCCCAAATATGTCCTCCGGAGGATGCCCCAAGTGCCTGCAAAGCTCTTCAGACCTGGAGGAGGGAAACAGGACAACGCATTTTGACTACCGTCTGCACTGTTGCACATTAATAACTTAAAAGGGTTGTTAGGGTTTTTCTGGACCAAATAATGTATTCTATTTAAATTATGTATATCTATTCTAAGCAATTATGTATATGTATATATCTAATTTAAAAGGGAAGCTGAGACTGTCTGAAGGCAAAACATTGGTGAACAAACTGCTGCATAAATAAATCTCAGGGGAAAAGAAACCTTGCAGCAGCCTCCAGTGGTTTCCCTGGCTGGGTCTGGGTCTGGGTCTGGGTCTGGGTCTGGGTCTGGGGGGCAGGAGGAAGGGGGCCGGCCCACTGGGGTTTTGGGTGGCAATGGAAGGACAGGACTCACACACACACACACACAGGGACTCAGGCGGCCTCGTGGCCAGAGGGCGGCAGGGAGGAAGGCGGTGGGGTCCCTGGCAAGAGAAGATTTGCCCACACAACACAAGCAAGGAAAGAAATGCAAAATGCCCACAAAGTGGAAGGCAAAGAAGGTGTTTATTTGATATGACCGACACCGTCAGGAGATTGTTGTTGTGTTCTAAAATCAAGACCGACATGAAATGTGTCCCAAGGGGAACGTTTTGCCCTCCTCACCCCGATCCTGTCCCAAAAGACACAAAGAGAGGGAAGGAGAGGAGAGAGAGTTTAGGTTTCTCTGCAAGGACTCCATGGCTGTGCATTGATATGAAACCAGGGAGAGAGCCCTGCAAAGAGAAGGATGGACACAAGCGCGGAGGAAGCTCCAGGCCGGCTGACCGTCCGTCCGGTGCCATCCTCCCCCAGGACCACCAAGGTGCCCCCTTCCTGCCCTGCCAACGGCCGAGGGTCACTCTGGACACTGGGCAGGGCAGCCACCTGCGTTCCTTCGGTGGCTCCTTTTAAACTGTTTCAAGAACTCCTAACTAAAGGAAGGTGGGAAGGTTTTGATCTCCGGTTTTCTATTCGGTTGGGTTTTGTTTTTTGCCTTACTGCGCCCCTTCTGCCTTCTGCGTGCGGAAAGTCAAGGGGCAGACCTTTCTCTTGTTAAAGCTGTGTCTCTATGGGGCTGCAGCCTAAAGGAGGGTCTCCCATAGGGCCCCAGGCTGCTTCCCCAAAACCAGAGCCAAGGTGCAGCTCTGAACCCGATCTCCCCGCTGCCCCACAGACAAGGCACTGAGGGCCTCCTCCCGAGGGGCGGCCAAGGGGCAGTGGATGCTGGGTCCTGTCATCACCCCCCCCCCCACAGGCCTCTCCATAGAAGCACAATCCCTGGGGGCCACTTAAAGCTGGTTGGTGGCCCTGAGGTTGGGGGTCTGCATCGCATCTCTTTGGACTACACCTCCTCATGCTGGCTGTGGCTGATGGGAGCAGCAGTCCAACAAGGCCCGGAGGCCCATAGGTTCCCCTGCTCCAGCAGCTTTGACACCAGATTAAAAAACGAGACCCAGCTTTGGAATCCATCCCTCTCTCTCTCTCTCTCTCTCTCGTTCTCTCCTAAATAAATTAATTAATCATAACAACAACAACAACAACAACAACACAACCTTCAGACCATTTGAAAACAGAAACCACTTCTCTTCAGTCAAAGCCTTTTGCTGCTTCCACTCCATGCAGAGGACCTGAGGTCCATACATATCAAAACCCAAGAGCCCCTTGTTTCTCTGGGAAGGAAGGAAGGAAGGCAGGCCAGCCATTGGGGCGCTTGCAGGCCCTCTGCCCACTGGGTTTATTCTTTCTGGGGAAGCTTTAAATGGCCCAGGGCCCCTCCCACAGAAATATCCTTCAGGGAAATGCCCCTGGTCCTTGGAAACTGCTCTGAAAGCTCTGCATCCCAGAGGCAGCTGGGGCTCCCATGTCCAAGGAGCTATCCAGGGCACTGGACGTACCTGGGAGACTGCTCTTGGATGTGGAAGCTCAGCTTTGGAGAAGCACTTTGGATAAGTTGCCTCAGGTCTTGAACAGCATCAGCACCCAAATGGGAAAAACAGTTGCTGCAGCCGTAGCAAAATGGGGGCAGGTTGGGAAATGCCAGGTGCACTTCCTCGGGGGCCAGTGGGATGCTCTCTGAGTGCCCCACTCCCAGCTGAGAATCCTGGGAAGTCAGGGAGCCCAAGAGCCAGGAGCAGCAGATGATGCGCCACAGTCACCTTGATTAAATGAGAAATGTGCACACCCGCACACACGCACATACATGTAGTTAGTTGCCTTGTCTACCGGAGGTCCCTCCCTAATACTATAGAGGGGAGCGTGTGGGTCTGTGCGCACGCACTAAAGCACCAGGGACACACCACGGCCCACCATGATTCACAAGACGACGCACCACGACAGGAGCAACGGCAGCACAGATGGCATGCGCACACGCAAACGCACACGGAGGGCGCTCCAGCAGTTCTGGCGGCGGAAAGAAAGGAGGAAGAGGAATGGGGATCTCCGCCGCTGCAGTTTGGGTTGTCCACTGGATCGCTCCAGTGTGGTTTTCAGTTCCACAAACTCAAGAAACACAAGTGTGTGGCGGTGGCAACGCACGGGGAAACCACACCTGGGAAACATCATAAGCAACTCGAACCCAGGCCTCTGTTTCCCCAACTCTTCTGGGGGTGGGCAGGTTCTCCTTCTTCCCTCCCAAACTGAATCTATTCCTGGCATGCCAGCCAGAGACCTACGTGGGCATGGGTCCACAGCGTCCCTTCTGCCATTCGGGGAGTCAAAGCAACCATGCACAGGGTGCCAGATGCCCCCACTAACCTCCTTCCCCTGTTTTGTCTGACTTCCCCCCTCTGACATGTCCATGCCCATGTCATTATTATTTTGGGGGGGGGGCAGCAGGAAGATGCCTGGCCTCTTTATTGTCAGAGAAACAGATGTAAAAGTGTTGATGGACTGGAGGTGCCTCTTGAGCCCCCCATCGGCGGGACAATCTGGAACCTTCCTGCTCCCCACTTTATTGCACATTTTCTAACAAAGTAAACACTGAAAGGCTCGCTCACTTGCCTGCGCAGTCACAACCACCGCCTCTGACTGTGCGCCTCTGCCCTCCGTGTCGCAAAAGGAAGACCCAACGCAACGCAACGCAAGGCAAGGCAAGGCAAAGCCTGCCCTCGGGGGACAGACGCCATGGGGCAGCAACGACTCACATCGCCTCGGGCCAACCGGCCCCAAAGCCGCCCACAGGCGGAGGCGGCTCAAAGCACAGAGGGGCCGCCCGCAACACATAAAGTCAACGTACGCACGAGCCACACGCCGCCGCAGCGGCACACGCCACCCCTTCCCTGGCGGTACGCTAAGGGACAGGCTCAAACTTATGGGGCCCTCCTCGCATCCAGCCCAGGGGGGTCAGGTGGCGGTCGTGGTCCTTGTCCGACTCGGGCTGGCTCTGGGCCCGCTCCGGCTTGGGGGTCAAGGAGGGGGGGTCCGGCTGCTGGACAGACATTGTCCTCCGGAGGTGGTTGCGCTTGCGCAGGAAGTCCGGCTGGGAGTGGAGCCCAAAGCTGCCTTTCCGCAGGATCATGCGCGAATTGTTCTTCTTGGGCCGGGAAGGAAGGCTGGACTGCAGCGTGGCCAAGTGGGCAGCGTAGCCTTCACTCAGGAACTGCAGGACGAGGAGGAAAGAAGGAAGGAAGGAAGGAAGGAAGGAAGGAAGGAGACAGAAGTTAGCAGCTGGAGAAAGGCCACACGGAAAGGAGGCAATGTGAGAGTCCCAGGAAGGAAGACTTGAGGCAGCCAAGGGAGCCTCTTAGCATCAAAGAGACCCCATGCCCTCCCTCTGGCTCCCTCAGAAGGTGGGGGGGGGGTCTCCTTTGCTGAGGGGGGGTAAACAGAGATTGGGCAGCCTCCAGTCAGGGATGCTTCTCTTCCTGCTGAGGAAACAGGGGGGTGTCCATTTTGCAGTGACCTTTCTCAATGTCTTCTGCCCACCCTCCCTGCCTGCCCCCCAGCCCTCTTCCAGGGAGAAAGGGCCCACCTGGCATTGTGCCTGGTACTTCTTGGCCGGCCGGCCCACGATGTATATCTGGGAGGGGGAGAGGCCCAGGACGTTGTAGACGGAGATGTCCTTCATGGAGCCATAAGCGGCGCAGATCTTGATGTGGCACTGCAATGGGGGGAGGCAAGCGGGGAGGAAGCATGTGGGGTGAGCCATGAGCCGGACAGGCAGGTCCTCCGCTCCGGCTCTTGACATTTGGGGCGACTGCCTGCCTGGGTCCCTCTCTCTGTCAGGAGATCTGCAGCTTGGATCATGGCCCTTGCAGGCTCCCTGAGGGTCTTCTGGTGGGGCTACTCCAGGGGCACAAGGGGGTCAGAGGGGAAAGGCCTCCCCAGTGCCACCCCTCTGCCACAAGGTAGCCCTTGTCTCTCAAATGATGCTGGCGGCTGGGTTCAGGGGTCCTGGCTCCTGCCATGGAAAGCAAGGAGAGAAGGCAGAGGAACACCCCCCCCCCCCAGTACCCACCTCTTGCACAAGATTCCTGAGGAAAATGGTCTTCTGCCTGAGGGGATCGTGGACAAGGCCGTCGGAGAAGAAGATCATGCCCTGGGGGAAGTTGTGCTGGGAGAGCCAGGAGACCACCCGCTGCTTCTGCATGTCAGGGCGCCCCGTGATGTAGAGGATCAGGTAGCCCAGGTCTTGCCAGTGCCTGCACCAAAGGAGGAGGAAGAAGAGGAGGAGGAGGAAGAAGCAGACAGAAAGAGGTGGGCGTCACACTGGGAGCCTCTTGGGGTCTGTACCCTCAGATCGGGGGAAGGGACCAGAGGTCCGGGGGTCTCATCTGGCCACCCACAATCCACATGTGGCCCCCAGAAATTCTGGAGGGGCCCTTCCCATTTCCACAGGGAAACTGACTCGCATATCCCTCCCTCCCCCCACAGCTCTGCCCCCCATAATGCCATCCTCTGCTCAGCATTACCAGAATTGTGGGGCAAAGGGTGGCATGTTCTCTAGGGGAAAGAGCACAAACCCCAAGCAGTTAAACAGAGGCTCTTTCCTCCCATAGAGGAGAAAGGCAGGGGGCTCCCCATCCTTGGTGCGAAGGGGGGATGAAGGGGGACCGGGGGGCTCCCCTTTCCTTCCAGGCAAAGAATGAGAGGGAGGCCGAAAGGGCAGGAGGGCCAGAGCCCCTCGGAGGGATGGCAGAGAAGCAATGCTAACACCTAGAGATTGCAGGCTGGCCTCTTGTGTCCAAAGCTCCCTCTGGATGCAACTGGGATTTTCCCAGCATCTGGAGAAGAAAACCACCACCAGACCAATGGGAAAACCCAGGGGGAAATTCCCCAGGAAACCTAGGGCCTGGAGAGCGTCTACCCCGCATGCTGTCCATGGGATGAGGGGGCAATGGGTGCTTCTGAGGGGCATGAGGGCGGAGGAGGGACATTTTTGGAAGCCCTCAAGGAGTTTAAGCCAACATAAAAGAGATTTCAGAGGTCTTTCAGGCTCGGGCTTTGGGAGGAGGCCCACAAAGTGCCCAAACAGTGGCTCCTTTGCTGGCCCAAAGGCTTGCCGCCAAGCAGCATCCTTTGCCCCTGTCTCTGGGGGAGTCTGTGCCCTCCAACCTCTTGCTCCCTCCACAAAGAGCGACTGGATTCCCCAGTAGAGATCCAAGCCTTGGAGGGGGGGGAGCACTAGCCTCCCCATTTCCCTGAAGACAGGCTCAGCCCATGGATGGGAGAAGGACCACCAGGAGGAGGAGGAGGAGGAGGAGGAGGGCAGGCAAGCGGTGGCGGTGGATCCTGCCCACTTACCTGACCACATCGACAGCCCCGGCCCGGACTTTGGGGTCGCTGCCCATGATAGAGACGCTGGCGGCAAAGGAGCCATCAATGCTGAAGACAATGCACTCCATCCCTCGGGGGAGGACGGTCAGGTAGCTGACAGCGCTGCTCTGGTCTCCCCTGGGGGCAAGGAGGGAAGCCCCCAAATGGGCAGCGTCAGGCTCTCCCCTGCATCCCTCTTCCCAAGGGTGGAAGAGCCAGAAACCCAGCCAGCCAGCCAGGCCCGAGGAAGGGGGCTTGAAGCCCCCACCTCAGACAGGAGCACGGGGAAGGAGGGGGACCCCAACACCACCTCCCTGGATGATGATGCTGAACCCAGCCATTAAGGGGTGGGGGGCTCAGCCCCCTCTCATGGCAACACAACCCTCTCCTGCTCAGCCATTGAGGTCAACACAAATTGGCTGGCAACCATCTGCTCTTTACCTGACCACCATCCTGATGGGGTAAACCCCCACCAAGAGCCTCTTCTCCTTGGGGATGCTGTAGGAGACCCTGCCGCTGTTGTTGGTGATCTCCGTATCGAAGTACACCCACCGCCCGGAGGAGGGCTCAGTCATGATGAAGATGTCCACCTGGAAGACAGGGCAATGGGCTTCCTCTAGAGATTCACTCTCTTTGGGGCTGAGGGGCTCCAATCCAGGACAGCAAAATGGCCCCCCAGCCCAGCCCCAACCCTGTTCTGTGCCTGGAGGAGGTCCTAGACATTGGCCTTCCTTCTGGCCACCCAATGGAGGCCAAACAAAGGCTGAGGATGGCTAGGAGTCACAGTGGCCATGACCCTCCACTTGCATAGGAAGTCTGAGCCTTGGACTGCAGCTCCCACCAGCCCCTATCTGTATCAGGGATGATGGGAGCTGTGTCCAAAGCACATGGCCTGGCCCCTGGTTCCACATTCCTTTGTTCTGGTCCTGTCAGGGCCTCCTTATCCCCTCCTGGCAAGGCCATTTTGCCCCAGTGATGGCTGGCGCCTGACTTCCTCCCAGCCTATGGCCCCCACTACCCCCCCCAGGAGGGCCTTACCTTTTCCCCCGTCAGAGCCACCATGTCCAGGGGGCCGTACATGAAGCGTCCCACCAGCACCTGGGGGCCCCCTTCGGCCGCAATGACATCATTGGACCGATGGTTGGAGGTGACATTCTGGAAGGGAAGCGGACGGTCAGAGCGGGGCACATGGCCAGAGAGGGAAGACCAGAGGGGGGGCATGGATGGTGGCAACCTTGGCAGCCATGAGGGTCCCTGGCCACGCATCCTGAGCATGGGAGCTCTTTCCCCTCAGACCCCTCTGAACTTTTCAATGAAAGGTCAGGAGTTTTCTTTGTGGTTGCCAGTAAAAGCCCTTCATCCTCAGCCCCCCAACCAGAGACAGTGGGGCAAACTAAGCAGAAGCCATCCCCTCCTCAGCCTCCTGGGGCTTTTAGGGGACAGGGATCCCTCCCTTCCCTCCCCTCCCCCAGTTTCTGCCATTCCCCCCTTGTCCCAAAATGGCCTTTCAACGCAAAGCCCAAGTGTGTGGCTGGTGTTGCAGCCTTCCCTGGGGAGCCAGAGAAAAGCTGTCTGCTCCTACCCTGAGTTTGACTTGGGTCCTCTTGCGCAGCCACTTCTCGCGGGGATTGGAGGGGCTGAGCATCCCAGGGTCCAAACTGTTGCTTTCCTTGACGTTGACGGCTTCAAATCTCATCACCTGAAAGACAAGAGGAGAGGAGCAGAAATGGCTGGTGTTTGGTAAGAAAGAAAGGCCGGCAACTCTATAAGGCAGGCCAGGCTGAGAGAAGACCATTTGCCTGGGGCCACCCTCCGAATGGCACCGCCAAGTAGGGATGTTCACATGTATGTTTCCCCATTCCCAGTTGGACCCACAAAAGTTGGACCCCGAGTGGGCATGCAAAAAGGTGGCCCCACCTCTCTCAGGATGAAAGCCACCACATCTGTCGATTCCCAGTAGCTGGCGTGGAAAAGATGTGGCAAAGCCACTGTTGGAAAAGCCGTGAGGACGCCCGGGCAGTAGAGCGCATAATCTATCCGCTTGGACCCCCACCATTTGGCAGTTACTAGGAACAGACAGACAGATAGACAGACAGACATGTGTGACCCCCCCCCCCCAAAGCTCTGTGCCACCCCATTCCGTGCAGGATTCTTGCACCGCTTTCACACTTCGACACCCACCCACCCACAAAACCCTGCAAAGGGCTATTGTTAACGCTACCCTTGGTCAGTTCATCCACAAGTGTGCCTCTGCCTCCACCTTCTCTTCCTTTCCTTGTGGAGAGAGTCTGGGGGCTCCCATGTTAATGGCAGCTTGGCTAGTTTGTCATGGAAGCCGTTCACGGAGGACTGAGATTCAGCACCATGGACAGCTGCTCACAGCTAGCCCACCATCGGATAAGAAATTCTCTCCTTGGCAGGGGAGGGTCTCCCCAGCGGCTTGAAAGCCAAGCAGGAGCCACTGCAGGGGTCTCCCAGGGAAGGAAGGAGACTATTTCCCATCCTTCGCTGATTTTGTGCCAGACATGAAACAGGTTCCCCAAAGCCAAACAGGGGAGCAGTGCGTTTTCTCCCCCCGTCCGTCCCGCCGCCTGCTCCACTTACTCTCGGCCATGTTGGTGGGCAGCAGACTCTCGGTTGAGCCTGAGCTCTCGCTGTTGGTGCTGCCGGTGCTTCCCCTCCGCCTTCGGCTCCTGCTCCTCCTCCTCCTCCTATTCTGGGCCTTCCCTTCCGATGCATCCGGGACCTCCGGCATTTCCACCATGGAGGGCAGCTCAGGAGAATCCTCCTCAGCAAAGAGGGCCTTGTGGGCCTGCAGCGTGTCCACTGCACCATGGGAAAGAGAGACAACAGATGGATCGGGGGGGGGGGGGAGAAGCTTCTTTGCAGGAGAAGCCCTCCATAAGAGCAGCCATAGGGGGAACTGGCAAAAGGAAAGGAGAGGAGTTGGGAGCCTCTGAGGAGACCCATTTACTCGTCTCCTATACCAGTCCTTCCATCACCTTAATTCTGCCCCCCCCCCCGCCCCCCCAGTGTATTGGACTATTTGCATTTGCTTATTTTGACTCTCTTAGTACAAACTGCAGGGGAGAAATGTGTTGAAATGGAGGAAGCATATTTCCACCAGAAGAAAACAAAGACTGCAGACTGGTGTCAAATGGGGCTTCTTCCTCCCCTGCCCCCCAGGGCCACCAACTCCTCAGGCTTCCCGTTATCTGAAGGTTTGGGTTTGCTGCAAGCCCTCTGCTGCCAAAGGTCCATTATCTGCTGTGCAGTCAGAAGGCATTTTAATTTTTTTTTAATTGCCAAATTTCTGCTGGAGTGGAAAGATTTGAATGCTCTCTCATTACGGCAAAATGATCCAGTCATTTCTTCTGACGTTACATTCAGGATGAGCTGTTTTGAGGATGCCTTGAGAATTCACAGATACAGAAACTGGGCTGGTTCTCTACATTGCATCCATCACTGCGAACCCAGGGCTGACCACTCTTAGGCGCTGGACTGCAACTCCCATCATCCCACACAACTGGCTATGCTGCCCCTGGGGCTGCTGGGAGGTGCAGTTTGCCAGCCGCCTGAAGGTTCACACCTGCCCCAACCCTGCTGGCCGAGGCTGCCTCCTCAGGAGGCCAAAGCATGTAAATCCCTCCCCAGGGCCCAAAGTGAAGCGAAGTGGGCTCCCCAGGGACAGAAGGAGGGAGCATCGGAACAGGTGCTGTACCTAAGAGGTGGGACCGCCCATCGCCCAGTGGGTATCTCTGGTACCTGGGCACGGCAAAGGGGGACAGGAGGTGGAATCTGCTCTCCAAGAGGGGCTCCAGCCGGGAGGCCGAGGGGTCAGCGGAGTGGAAGAGGCTGTACACTTGGCTGCAGGCAGGATGGACCTGGGCATCTGGACGGAGGGAGGAGAGAAGAGAAAAGTCTTCTGCCCTCTTTTCAAGCAGAAGCACCACACTCACACACTAAATGTGATCCGACTGTGCCTTCTCTCTACCAACTGATTTCTGAGGTTTCAAAACTAATCCCAGCTGGCTGGCGGACGCACTGCTTCCTGGCAGACTGACTTTCCTGGGCCGAAATCCAGCCTCCAGCTCCCACTAGCCTAGACCTAGACCTAGACCTAGACCTGGACCTAGACCTAGACCTAGACCTAGTGGCTCAGTGGGATTCACTTATGTGCTGACTTCCCATTCAGCTGCTAACTCCTTGCATCTACTGCAGATGGGACTATCTCTTCCATGGAAGTGTGTGTGTGTGTCTGTTTGTGTGGGCACAATTTGGCAAGGTCAGGATCTGTGACAGAGGCACTAGCCAAAATAGAGCACAGAACATCCCACAGCTGCTTGGGCTTTCCCCCCTCCCATAATTATAACCTTCTGTCTGGGGGTTTTTCAGATGCTGACCCAGCAAACTAGGGAAACAAATGACAAATTCAAAGATTTCCTCCCTCCCTCCCCACTTTGCTGGCCTCACTCCAGAGGAGGTTTGTCCTGGTCTGTACTGGGAGAAGGATTTAAGGAGGCTGAGCCACAGCTCCAGCCTGCTGCTGCCCTTAAATACTTCCAGGCCACTTCTGTGGATTTTAAGGCAGGAGCAAGAGATGGCTTCTGGGTTTGTGCTTCTGTGCCCCTCCACTCCAATGAAATTTTGGATTGCTCCCAAGAACATCATCATCATCATCATCATCATTTTTTATTTATAGCCCGCCCCTCTGTGCGGCAATCAGGGCGGGCTACAGCATTTAAAACAAACAAAGTTAAAACATTCCCTCATCCCACAATCCAACCCTCCCATCCCCTCAAAACAGAATTAAACTAAGAAAAGTTAAAAATACCGCAAAACAATAAATGAACATGCAATAAACATGCAAAAGAGTCCAAGGAGCCTGGAGCTGCCAAATGGCAATCTTCTCAGTTGTTTTTGTTGTTGTTGTTATCATTATTATTAATTTTCTTATATCCCGCCTTTCGCCATTGAGTATGAATTGAGCCTTCAAGAGCCTTAAAAAGTGTCAAGGGAAACCCCTCAAAGAAAGGGCCATGGCTCACCTTCCAGGCCGGGCAGCACTGTCCTCCTCATGGCCAGCACTAGACCAAGCGGGGAGCCAAAGAGGAAGAAGTCGGAGACCTCAAATTCAAAGCACCCCAGATTGAGGTCCGGTGTGTTGGAAGCGTCCTCAGTGGGGAAATCCTCATCCAGCATTGTGGAGTGGATGCTGTAGGGAGAGAGATGGGGGGCAGGTTGGGGGGTGGGAAGAGCCTTAAGGCAAAGTGGTGGCATTCCACTGCCCCCCAAACCCCCAAAAGAGCCTCAGCCCCAAGCCTTGGTCCCCCTCCGCAGCTCCCCCCAGCTGCCCTTCATCTCAGCCCCTTTGCAGAAGGCAGGCATGAGGGGCCCAAGGGAGCATCTGGGGGAGAAGAGCTCAGGGGCAGGATGGTTTTCTCCAGCTGAGGAACTGATGGGGTCAGGAAGCCCCTGGAGGGATAAGGCCAGGGGGGCACATCATAGGGCCCCTGAGAGAGAGGCCTTAGTTTACCCACCTCATCCTTACTGGCACTCACCCTGCAGCCTGCGGTGGGCTTGCAAATAAAACAGGCCTCGGCCCCTGGGGGAGCACCATGAGGCTCCTCCTGCCTACTTCCCACAGCGGAGGCCACCTCCATCCAGAAAGCAGAGTCCATGCACCATGCCTGGCTCTTCCCTTCCAAAACATATGCCGCCTGGCCCAGGAGGAGGCGCTCAGAGAAAGGCCTTCTGCCATGGACACTCTTTGGGAGGGCAGATTCTCAGGGACAGGAGCAGACCCTGGCCGTTCATTCCTCAAGCCCACTCCCACCCTCCAGGACTGATGCCCAGGGGCTAGCTGTGTGGCCTGGCTGTTTTCGGGCTGAGGGAGGAAGGGGCACAGCGGCACGCCAGCCTTTCTTGAGGGCACAGCAAGTGGGCATCAGGTGCTGAGGGGTATAACCAGTGGTGGTGAGGGAATGGAGGGACCTGTAAGTCAGTCCCGTCCCCCTTTGCATCCTTCAAATTGCCTGCCCTTCATGTCCCAGGGAGGATGCTCTGCTGCCCCCAAAGCTGAAGAGCGAATGAACGGTCCAGCTGGCCAGTTTCTGGGCCAAGAGCAGAGAAGGGCCTCATCCCCTGTTGGTCCTTCCCTCGGCCAGGAAAAGGCCCTGCAAAGACAGCCTCTGTCATCCCTGGGGGGCAGCCAAGCCCCTCTCCTTCCAAGGGGGAAGCTCCTGGGGATTTCAGGAAGAGGCTCCTGAGAAGATGCACCTCATCCTTACCCACCTTCCTGCCGGCCGATCAATCAATCGGAGCGTTTTTGGCTCACCTGGAGAGGAAGGCGTGGTGCTGGGTGATGGCATCGCAGTCGTAGATGGAGCAGCTGCTTTGTTTCCGCAGCAACGGTTGCCTGGGCTCCCCATCTTCCATCACCCCCGAGATGTCAATATTGCTTTTGCTGAGGCGCTTCAGGTCCCCCAGATTTGAGTCTTCTGCTGAGAGCGAATTATCCTTATAAAACAAAAACAACAGCAGAGGACACAGCAAAGAGGAAACTTTTTTAAAGGAAAAGCCAGTATCTTTGTGGGACGCAAGGGAGCGGCACTCTTGTTTGAGGCCTTCAGAGTGAATTCACTGAACAAAAGCTACCAAGTTCACGCGGCTCCAGAATCCAAGAGCAGTCTACCAGAAACGTCCCAATAAAACAGACTTCTAGAAAGAGTGGACAGCAGCGGTGGCAGCCTATGAATCCCATGGCAGGAAGGAGGCAAAGCCTTCCTTGGTGGGCTTCCTTCTCAAAATGAGCCCTCCAGGGTGCTGAGCAAAACAGACTTAGCACCTTGGAAGGTGTTTAAACTTGCCCTGCCAGAACAGGAGCCACCGGATGCCTCTGGATCCCAAGTGAAAACGGGTGCAAATCTCCCCAAACCAGCCTTGTCCTGGCTCCCATCTGACTCCCAGAGCAGCCCAGCACCAAAGGCAGCCCAACCGGACGCTTTGGGATGCTGAGCCCTGGACCTGGACTCAAAGACACAAACACACAAACACACAAAGACACAAACACACATGCTGCCACAGACACTTCTCAGGCACAAAAGGGCGAGAGGAGAGAAGGCCACAAAGGATGATGGCTGAGCCAAATGGAGGCTCACAATGGTGGCTGGGAAGCCCCAAAGACTTGGCGTTGGGCTTCTGCGTTGCACAGAGGAGGCTGCAAAAGGCCTCATTATAAGCGGTCAGCTGGCACATCCTTCCTTTGCGAGGAGGGTTTGCTGAGCTCCTTTGTGTTGTGCCTCATTCAGTTCTCAAGCCCTGAGAGATCTGTGATCTTTTTCAAAACTGCAGAATTTCTGGAAGCGAATCACTCCGTTCGTCAAAAGCGCCGCTCAGAAAAAGCCCCACGGACGGAAATAATTTGAACATTCCTATAAATACGCTGACTTTCCTGGAGTGTTAAATGCCTCCAGTTTCAAAATGCCACCGGGATGTGATTCTGGGGCCTTTCACATTGCGGCGATGATGACGGAATCTGATCTTGCTATTTTAAGCGCAAGACCAGCAGCCAAAAGGTGTGCGGAAAACCATGGCATCCATTTTGATGGAATGACACCGGCGCCAAAATCGCCAGCCCAAGGGACGCAGGGGCAGCTGCCATGGCAGAATTATCTGTTTCCACCCGCATCTTATTAACCTTTGATAAAGTATTCTCTGGCCGCTTTTACAGATTCCATTATCTCCTGAAGGCCTCTGGCAAATAAATGCCCTAGAAAGGCACCGGAGGGGGAGGCATGAGGACAGCTACGCAGCATAATTTAAACATCAGGAAACTGCCACCCCATGGATGCTTTCTTTGGGACTGACTTCTGTAGGGGATCAGGCTCTGAGAATTACAAAAACCCAGTTTTTAAAAATAAATACAGCCGTACCACCAGCACTGTGGCCTTTTCTTCTTCTTTTTCTCTTCTGAGAAAAACAAATTTGAATGTATCTACTCACATCAGGGATATGCGATATGCAGGTTGCTGCCCTCAACCTCCCCTCAAACATCCATTCCCACTATGTGTGTGTGTGTGTGTGTGTGTATATATATATATATATATATAGAGAGAGAGAGAGAGAGAGAGAGAGAGAGAGACTTTTTTCAGCTGAAACAGCTCAAAGACTAGGAATTCTCTCCTTGGGGAAGACTAGCTGCTTGGAGGTCTCTTCTTCCTGAGCCTCTAATACAAAAGAGAAACACAAGAGGTGTCCCTGGGCCCAGCTGGGAAAAACTCAGCCTCCCTTTTTTGTAATATATTTCTGCTTATTACAGTTCAACCTCTCTCTCACACACATACACACACCACAGAGACACGTATATACCTTCAGGGCTGCAACATAAGCCTGCAAAGAGAGCATGCAAAGGGATCTTGTAGTAGCACCTTTGAGACCAATTGAAAGAAAGAAGCTGGTAGCAGGAGCTTCCGTAGGCTTGAGCCTCCTTCCTCAGGTCCATGGAGTGGAGCAGAGGGTCCCTGGAGACCACCCCCCCGGCCGGCCGGGCCTTGTCTCTCTTCCTCCCTGGGACCCTCCATCCTCCCCATGCCTCTGAGGAATGAGACTCAAATCTATGAAAGCGTCCTTTCAGTTAGTCTCAAAGGTGCTACTACAAGACCCCCTTGCATGCTGATTCTCCAGGCTAGGTCTCTGAATTGCTGAAGAGAGAGTGAGAGGTCCTCAGAGACAGGCAGGCTGTGTTGACCCCTGCCCCAACCCACCAACCCACCAAGAAGCCCATCCTCCCCAGGGAAAGCTCTCTTCCCAGCTCCACGGGGCGACCCAGGAGATGCTTCTCTGCCCATTGAAGGGAAAGGGTCCTCCGCCTTACTCTCTGGGGTGAGCTGCCCCTCTGCTGCTGGAGTACCTGGACACTACTGGAGCTGCCTCTTCTGCTGCTGCTCTGGCTTTCACCCGCCAGCCCCGAACTGTAACAGATGGCATCGAAGCCCAAAATGCCACCTACGCAGTCCCCAATCAGGCAGACCTGCGAGGAGGAGGGGGAGGAAAAACAAGAAGAAAAGGTGGTTAGAGACATTGCATCCAAAGGCAAAGCCAGCAGCACCTCTAGGAGTATAACCCCCTTCCATCCCAAAACTCACAGGCTTAAGGGTGGGCTTCTCCAGTGCACAAAAACATGGAAGGGGAGAGGGGGAGATAGGTAAGACTCAGATGATGATGATGTGCCCCCATCCATTCACATGGCCAGGATCTTACTCCAGCAGGGAGAGCTCACCTTGGGCCATGGCCCCTTTGGAAGAGAACCCTCCCTCTTGCAGCTATTGCACTCCAACCACTTACACCACCTCATGTGCTACTGCCTGGAGGGGATGATGGGAGTTGCAGCCCAGCAGTATTTGGAGAGCATGCATTCTCCCACCACTCCCACCAATCTGGCCCAAAAGGTGATCTTCAAACATGTTTGGATCTTTCAGGTAAAGTCTATCTTCATGTGTTCCCCCCCACCCCCATACCTGTCCGTTAAAGCCGGTCCCGTCCGGAGACCTGAGGAACTCGTTGTAGACGAGGTTGGCTCTGCTGATGACAGAGGCCACTGCCTGCTGGTACTGCGGGGAGGAGATGGCCAGGAGGGGCAAAGCGGCCAGAGGGATGTGGTCCTCGCTGCTGCTCAGGGAGCTCTCATCGTAGCTGTAGGGGTTCAAGCTGCGGGGAGGGAACAGGGGAGGCCCCACCAGTTATTATTGGCATTATTGTTATTGCGATTCCTTGTTAACAATGCCATGAATGTCCAGTGTGGGGAGAAGAGAAGGAGCACCCAGGGATGGGGCACCAGCACCCCTAATTCCATTCAGTCCCCAAAATGCCACCCACGGGGCGGGGGGGGGGAAATGCTCTTTCCAAATTAGGGGAAACAGAGGAGATCTTAAATGTTGGAGGGAGACACCTGGGGAGGGGGGCATTAATCGATCTGGGAAAGTGAAGTGGGGAGCAGCCCATCTGTGTGGCCATAGCCAGAAGGACCAGGCGGGCATCCTCTCCCATTGCAAATGCTCCCCAAGGAGCCAGCAGCCCCCAAAACACTTCAGCATGCCCAAATGTTGTTAGCACGGACTGAACCCGCTGCCACAAAAGGGGGCATGGGGGGGGAAGTGGCCTTTCCTTAGGAAGAGCAGCCCCTGAGGCAGGAGAGGAGAGGAGAGGAGAGGAGGAAGCCCCCTCTCAAACCCTGAGCCCAGCCGGACTGTTTGCCAAGCCCTGCCTGCCCCAAAGAGCCCTTGCAGTGGGGCACCAGATCCATCTAAAGGGCCACAGAGCCTTGGAAAGGAGAAGAGCCCTGCCTACCCTTTGGGAATGCCAACCCAACTGGGCATCAAAACTAAGCTGGAGAAGGAGGAGAGGGACATGACTGCGTTGGAGAGACAGAGGCAATGGCTTCCTAGCACACTCACTCACTCCACACATGGCAAGGCTGGCCAGGAGAGCTTGGGCCAGTCCATCCCAGCCTTCAGGGACGACCACATCCCCAAACTCCCTCCTCCATTCCTATGGCCACCCACCACCAATCCCTATGAGGAGCCCAGAGCGGTCCTCTCTCCTGGCCAGAGGGACCCTGACTGGATCATGGATGGATCTCTCTTCCACAGAGAGGAAGGAACAAGGGGAAACCTAGTTATTTACAAGGCAGTTTAAATAAATTAGCGGCTGCGAAGACACAGCAGAAAACAGCAATTATGACAGGAGGTCTATTTTGACACCAGAGCGGCTCCGTTAACTGCCAATTATGGGGATGAGATTGACAGCCGGAGGGCAGGGAAAGGGAACCCTTCTCTTCTGCTTCTGGATTTATTTTCTGCAACCATGGAGTTCGGGTGGGGAAGGAATCTGTTAATAGTTTTAATTATACCTTCCATAGTTCTGCATACCTACAGTGACGCCTAAACCTCTTGGATGCTCCTGGATGAATGTCTCAGAAAACAGAATTTTAATAACAGAATTGGCCCCAGACAACGCAGACAGGAGCCGGGAGACCGCATGGCCTTGTGTGCCTTTTCAATGGGGCCAAATGGCAACTGCTGTTTGTTCCCATTTGTGTATCCAGCCTTGGCATGGCAGCTCTCTCCAAGTGGCCTCATTGGCTTCCCTGAACACCTCTCTCTCTCTCTCTCTCTCTCTCTCTCTCTCTCTGGGAGCCCCCTGCTGTGCCCATTTTACAGACAGGAGACTGAGGCCAAGGGGAATGATTTGCCCCACCCCACCCCACCCCACCCCAAATCTCTTTCCCCGGCTTCCCTTTCCCACAAAAAGCCCACCAAATGAAGCAACGTAATCAGAAGGAACACCTTACTTGGCCATGAGGGAGAAGGCCTGGGAGCAGACGGCCGGGCAAGGGACCAGGCGGATGAGGATGTGGCCCAAGGCGGCCGGGAAGTGGGCCTGCGTCACCTCCTCGAAGACGGTGGTGAAGGTGTTGATGTCGGCCACCTTGCTGCCGGCCTCCCCGCCGCCCGTGTCCAGGATGTTGCCCCCGTGAAGCACCAGGATCAGGACCTGCGTCTTGCAGCTCTGCTGCTGAGCCACCGCCTCCTGGAGAGGAAGAGCAGGAGGCAAGGAATGGCTTACAACGTTTTTAAAATCTTGTTGCATCCAGGTGGGGCCCCAGAGCAGAAGGGCCCCTCTTCCCCTCCCACAATGCATGGATGGAGATGCTTTGGGTCCCATGGAGAAGCCCACGGCATGAGAAGCCCAGAGAGAGAGACGGAGGCAGGGAGAGGTGTGCCTTCCATGTCCCTGCCGCTCTTTGCCTGAGGCGGGGGCCTCACCTCGCCATCCTCATGGATCTCAATGCTGCCTTGGGTCGGGTAGCGATGATGCTTCCTCAGAGAGGCCCGGTACAATTCCCCTGAAAGAGAGGTTGGGAAGGAGGGTCAGAAGGGACAGAGGGGACTCTCTTGCGGCCGCCTTGTCTCCTCTGAGGCGGGTCAGGCTTTCCGCCTGAGTGAGGCCAGGGAGATGGAGGCAGAAGGAGGCAAGAAGACTGCGGAGGTTTTGGGAGGCTGGGAAAGGTCACTCTACTATGGTCTACAATGGGCCAAGGAGAGGGCAGAAGCCCCAACTCTATCCAAGGGCCAACAAACAGTGGGCAGAAAAGGAGGGAAGGAGCATCCCCTGCAAATGGCCAGCTCTCTGGGGCTCAGAGACAATTTTGGGATAAGTGTGTGTGTGTGTGTGTGTGTGTGTTGTGTGACTTCACTGGCACCCAGCGTGCTTCTGGAGCATCTGGCTTCTGGAGCATCTGAGGGTCCATTTGCAAAGGGAGGAAATATTTGCGCTGCCCCTTGCTCCCTCCGGAGCCCATTCTTGGCCAGAAACCAGAGGCACGGCAGTGTTTCGTGCCAGTCCCTTTCCTTGGCGGCGTCTATGGCTCCGTGTGCCCCCCGTTTTCGCTCTCTCTGCGTGTGTCAGTTGCCAAGGAAACTGCTGCAGGATGGAACCCGATTATCTCTCACCACAGACTTCTTTGCAGAGGCACGCCTGCCCTGCCAGGTTGCCCCAACTTACTCCTTGGACCGCAGGACTCTCTATGGCTTCCTCCTCCTCTTTCTCTCTCCTAACTGCTCCCCAGGGCCTTCCTTCGTGCCACTGAGATGCACCATTTGCACCAACAAAAAGCAAGGTGCGTGATGAGTGCATTTGCCCCGAATGCCCAAAGGGACCAGGCACCCATCCCTTGCTCCCTTGGCTCCCATCGCTCCTGGCCTGGAATGATTTTGACTCATTGCCTCTGCTTAACTAGGAATAAGCCTGAGGGACTGACGGGGCTGTTTCATTTATTTTTAATTGGGAATTTAAGGGCTCAGAGTGGAATAACAAAGAGCTTGGGCTCTGGAGTCTCCTTAGTAACCTTCCTCAGCCAGGAGCTAATGTATCCCCCCCCCCCATTGCATTCCTTTCTCATCATGGTTTCGGCTATAGGATTTGGGAAGGGAGGCGCCTCCCCAGAGCCAAAGGCCAGGGATGATGTGGGGCAGCCCAGAGGTCAAGCGGGTGAAGAGAGTGGCCAGTGTGAGGGGGGGGGCTGTTGAAGATGGAGGGAGGGGAGGCATGGGAGACGCCTGTGAAATTGTGAACAATGGGGGGGAGTGGGGAAGTGTGGGGTACATGTGTGTTTGGGGGGGGGGAGGAAAGGGGTGCCACAGAGGATGCCAGCCTGTTTCCTTGGGGCTGGCCCAGTGGGAGGCGTGGGGCAGGACCCAGGGCCGGCCAGAAGACGGAGGAGGAGGAGGAGGAGGAGGAGGAGGAGGAGGAGGCCGGCCATCATAGCGGGAGGACAGTAACTTCATTAGCCACTCCAACAAAGCTGATTAGGTGGGAAACTATCTGTTTTCCAATTTACTGGGGGATTTGTAATGAGGAAAAATTATGAAGGAGATTTCATGAGACTCAAAAGAACCTTCCCAGGTGAGATTTGGGGTTTATTTCAGTTTTTCTTGGCAATCTTTTTCTGTTTGTTTCTTAATACTGTCATTACAGTGATTTATGTTAATTGCATCATTACTCAAACTACAGTAACAAAGGAGGTAAAAATCAAATTCCATGCAGAAAGCAGAACACAGTGTGCAGAAAGGCCCACAATCCCCAAAGAGGAAAGGGTTGGGATTGCAGAGCTGGAGGCCAAAAGCTGAACAGCGGAGGATGGGAGGCAATTTTTTTTTGGGGGGGGGGGGGATTGACGATGGTGGCACAAAGTGGGCAAAGGAGAAGCAAGCCAGGAAATGTGGAGGAGGAGCAGGAGAACCCCAAAGTGGGGTCCCCGTCCTTGTGGGACACTCGTGGGAGATGCTTCTGAAGAGCTCCTTCCCACGTCTTGGAGGGCCTGAGAGTGTCTGCATGGGGCAGGGAAGGGAATGGGGGCCCTGAGAGTGTGGCATTCGGGGGGGGAAACGGGACGGAGGGGCCAGGACTGGTGCCAAGAAGCAGACACACTCACCCACCCCCCAAAAAGCCCTCTCCAAGAGACCCCCGTGGCTCCCACCCCTTCATCCCCACTGCCACTTCTCTCCAAAGTCCGACCATGAGGGAACCGGAGCAGATGGCAGCCATGCCCCACACTGGGACCAGGGAAGGGGTCCTGGACCTCCCCATTCTTCACTCAGCCCTGTCTGTGGAAACCTACTAGCTACAGAGGAGGACCTAATGAGGTCCTTTTCCGAAATGGCTTTTAATTTCTTTTTCCTTTCAGTCAGCCCCTCTGTTTAACTGACGGCAGTTTTGTTCATTCTGGAAACCTTGCTGGGAGCTGCTCCATTTCAGGAGAAAGGGGGGATGTTAGTGGAAAGTATGAAAGATCCTCAAGTGCAAAGATATACAACTGAGCACTAAAGTTAGAATCGCCCAAGCCATTGTATTTCCCAATGCCATGTACGGATGTGAGAGTGAAGAAAGCGGACGAAAAGAAAATCAGCTCATTTGAGAAGAGATGCTGGAGAAGAGGGTGGCCAAAAAGACCAGCAAATGAACAGGCCAAGCCCAGATTCTCCCTGGAAGCCAAGAGGACTAAACTGAGGCTGCCGTACTTTGGCCGCATCCTAAGAGGGCAGGAGTCCCTAGAAAGGCAATGATGCTGGAAAGGCAGAGGGCAGAAGAAAGAGAGACTGCCTGCAAGAGGGCCGGATCCAATGAAGGAGGTCACAGGGCTTAAGCAGCGGAGGCTTGGAGGTGTCTCATCCATGAGGTCCCAATGGGTCAGAGATGCAATCCAAGGGCAGTTAACAACAACAAGGCAGAAGGAAACAGAAAGAGAGGAAGAGCGCACGCTGGACGGACGGACGGACGGCTGGACTCAAACAGAGAGGCCATGACCCTGAACTCGCAGCCGGCTGAGGAGAAGGCTCTCGGAGGAGTCCCATTCCTGGGGTCGCCATGAGTCAAGGCCTCGACTGGATCGACAACAACAACAACACCTTCTCCCCTGGGATTGGGGCGGACTCCAGGGAGCCCTTCCACTGTGTCCTTCCAAAAAGCCAGGCTTCCAGTCAAAGTCACTCTCGTCATTCCTCCTTTTGTGCTCCCAAAGGAATTCGGGGGGGGGGGGGGGGGCTGGCACTGGAGCTGCGTCTTCCTCTACAACTCTGCCATCTGCTTGGCTGCTACTGACTGTTTATATTAACAAATCTGTCAGGGAGAAATAAACACACACACGCACACTCTCTTTCTCTCTCTCTCTCTCTCTCTCTCTCTTGTAAACTCTCGTTGCAAGGATGAGGGCAAAAGACTGCCAGCTGGCATCAGGTTGGCTGCGTTGTGGCCTTCCCTCCATAGAGGGATATGGAGAAGATGCTGGGGCGCCCCTCTGCAACCCCAAGAGCAGTCAACCCCAGAGGCCGCTGGGCCCTGGAATTTGCCCCAACCTTCTCCCATACAGAATCAAGGACCTTGGCCTGGCCTTTAAACCCAAGGGACAGCCGGGGGTGAGGGGGGTGCCTCTGCAAGGAAATGCCCATGGAAACAGGGCTGACCATTGGTGGGAGTGGGGGGGGGGGCAAAGGGACCCCCAGGGAAAGCCAGACCCACCCAGATCCTCAAACAGGATCCAGACTTTTACTCAGCAAACTGCTCTTCCCAGCTGTTCTGCTTTGAACATGCATATTTAAACATTTCAAGTCAAGGCATGCTCCATTGAAATCCGGAGTGCCAGCCAAGTTGTTTCCATTCACCGCTGAGCCATTGTAGCTTTCTTGGGGAGGAGGAGGGGGCTCTTGTCTTGACCCCATTGGGTCCCTGATGGTCTCCTTTCACAGAACAGCTTGGAGAGAAACAACTGGGCAGCCCTGGTTCTGTGACACCCCCCCGGACCCCCCCCCAACTGTCTCCCAGCATCATTGGCCCCGGAGCCTTCTTCCCCAACGCTCCTGCCCTGTCCACTCCATTTGGGATCCTGCAGTGGGGGGGGGGAGGAACTGGGGGGCTCTTGATCCCATCCCTCACAATTCAGCCGTGCAGTCTGGGGCTGCTGGGAGATGCGATCCAATGATCAGGCATTCTGCTCTTTCTCCTTCCCAGCTCAGCTTTGGGCAGTCCTGCCTCCTCCTTCTCCAACCTAGATTTCAGCCTCAACTTCCATTTCCAGGGATTACTGGACCCTCTGTGTGTGTGTGTGCACTTAAATGCACACAAGTGCAAAGGAAGTGAGACCCCTCCTCAGCACTGGTTTCCCATCGCAAGAGCAGCCTCTCTGCCTACAAGGGGGAAGAGGAATGAATGCGGGAGACCCCCAGTTTGGAGAAAAAGACGGGGAGCAAATAAAGAGAGACAGATAGAGGTAGGAAGGTGGCAGAAGCAAGTGCTGAGCCTTGGGAAGGAGATACATTTCAGAACATGCTTATCATTGTAAATAATCCCCTTTATAATAACTCAAGAAAGTTGGATTTTTGCCTCCAGATGGCTTTAGAAAAGAGCATTAGAGTGGATTTAACTCTTGAAATACCATTTGCAATTCAGGCATTAGAGTGAGCATTTTAAAAAGGGGGAGAGAAGATAGAAAATAGCCTGGACTCACGCTGCTTTTCTTGCAGGACACCAGATGAGCAGAATGGGGGATCCTCTCCTGCCAAAGGGAGAAAGAGGAGAGGACCGTCAGGGACCCTCTTCTGGCCTTGCACCCACTACCATGTCCCCCTCCCCCCAAAGCTTGACCCAATGATGCTCTGCTTCTTCGGCTATCCCATGACTGCCCCCCAAGTCCCAACACACACACACACCCCACACACAGCAATCCCGCTCTCTTCTGGGGCAACTGAGAAGCCCACAATCCTAAAGGAACTCAAACCTTTGGGCTTTGGGAGGGGGCAACAAAGGGGGACGCCAAAAGGCCAAGAGGTCATACGTAAAAACACAGGAAGCCCCAAATACTTTGGAGACACCACAAGAAAGGAAAAGTAGCTGCCCCTCCTCCTTATTTAAAGTAAAGCAAGAAAGAGGCAGGAGGGTCCCCTGTCCGTGGGGCTGGACCCTCTTCCCAAGCCCCTCAGAGGAGCCCCAGAGAGCCAGCCGAGGCCTGGGGGGGGGCACTTACCTCCCCTCTGACCTGGGAGCCACAATCCCTCTCTTTCGCGGGAGAGAAGAACCTCTCAGCCCAGAGGAAACGGACTTGGGTTTGCCAGACAAAATCTCCCTTTAGGGCAGCTGTGCCCCAAGAGAGAAGAGCCAGGATGGGGCCCAAATTCTGGTGGGAGAGGGAGAGGACACTGCCACCAAGGATTTCTTTCTCCTTTTTCCTTTTTCCTTTTAAAAGGAATGTGGTCAGAATGAGGGCGAGGGTGGCCGGAGTGGGGGTCAGGGGCAACCCCTCCTTGCCTCCGTTTGGCCCTGGGCTGAGGTCTGGACTGCAGCTGCATGGAGGGCCAAGTGGCAAAGGTCCCTGGCAACACGGATGGACGGACGGACGGACAGGCAAACTATGGCACTCCGGGAATCTCATTACTCATCCGAAAACTGGCCCAAACCAAACAGCCGTGGAGGTCCAGCGGCAATCACCCACGGGCCTTTTGTCTTAATGAGAACAAAGTCACAGACCCCCTTCGGAAATAGGGGCAACCACACACACACACACACACACACACACACACACACACTGCCACGGATTGTGCATTTTCCCCACCAGGAAGGCAATGGTTTTGGGGGGAGGGAGCTGCCAGCTTCACAGAAGCCCCCCAACATACTTTGGCCTCCTGCAACCTCCTCCGCACAGACGCTCATTTCTCACAGGGTTAATAACAGGACTGGGTTAGTACACAAGGCTGCTGCATGCAAAGGGCCCTGAACCGCCCCCTGTCCCCCCCCCCCAAAAAAAAATCCCAGTACTCTTTAAGAGCCCCATGGAGCATGTCAGGGCTGAGGCGGACCCCCACAAAGCCCCAACCCCAGTGCCATCCGTGTGTGCGTGTGTGTGTGTGTGTGTGTGTGTGTGTTTCAGCACCTTGGGCAGCTCCTGTTTGTGAGCCTGGTTTAAACTCTGGATTTACACCCCACTGACATGGATCTGTTACTGCCCAGTTCGTGCTGCACTTTGTTCAGGCATAAGTTCATTTGGGGGCTTATGGCATCCCCTACAACCCAAGTGCTTTGCCTCTGCTGAAGGAGCCTAAGATTGCATTGGCCCTCTTTGCTGCTGCATCACACTGATGACTCTTGCTCAACTTGTCATCCACAAAAATACGCAGAAGACTGCTTCTGTTATTAATATCAACACAAATAAAAATAGTCCTTGCATCTGAAATTATGCCACGGTTCTTAAACTTGCCAATTATCTTTGTGTGTGCTTGTCATCCCAATCAATGAAATGCTTTAAAACCCAGAAAGGGGGAGAGGGAGGGATGGAGAAAGGAAGCGATCCATCCCACCCACTTGCCCTCTCTCTTCTCTTCTCTTCTCTCCCCATTCCTTCTCTTTTCAGCCTACATTTCTTTGTCAACAAGCCAGGTTCTCAGCAGTAGCAATGCCACATCACCTCCAAACCGTTGCATAATTAGTCACAGTCTTAAGACCTACCAGCCTTTCCCAGGTAGCTCTCTCTGTGCTGCAGTTGCATAGGAATGGGAAGGGAAATCTAGCAAGAGAATCGGTGGCCGCAATATTTCTCTGTTTTGCAATTTCCAGAGCGGTGGCCCTCCATCCCACGCACAACCCTCAGGATGAGAAGGAGCTTCGGTCTGGGAGCCCTTTACCCAAACCCAGCTCCTATTCATCCACTCTGCTTCAGAGACAAATTTAAGACAACGGGGGAAATTGCACAAACCAAACACAGGAGACAAGCATGTTGTGGGATAGCAAACATGAGGAATACGTAAGCACGGCAATTTTTCTTTTAAAAAAGTCCCTACAAGCCTTGCATACCGAAATGAGGTGCCAAGCACCTACCCCCCCCCCCCGCCCCCAGAGAAAAGCAGGCAAGGGAAAGCTTCGTTTTCCTCAGAGTGGCTCAGCTCCTTGCCTTTGTTTCCAATGCCTCCCCTCTCTCTCCCTCCTTGTTGAGAGCAAGAGGGGGATCCCTGCTCTTGGGACTGGATTCTCCAGGCTTCCTTGTTTCTGGGGTGGCCATGCCTTGGGGCAGCCAGGCTCCAAGGGACAGGAGGTGATGTTTCTCAGCCTTGGCTTCTGAGCAAGGGCAATCGCCGCATGGTTTCCCACAAAAGACAGAGAAGCTGGCAAACATTCTGCCCAGTGAGGTGATGGGCACCTGCCTCCATCAAGTGCCTCCCCAGAGGATGCAGTCTCCTTGCAGGAGGGTCTCAGAAGGGGCTAGAAAACACACCAGGAGAGCTGGAGGGCCAGGGTACCCTCTCCCCGGCCTGAAGCCCACCAGGCTCCTTCCTTCCTTCCTTCCTTCCTTCCTTCCTTCCTTCCTTCCTCCGGCTGGCTCAGCCCAGGTGTCCCTAGAAAAGGAGGTCAGGTGGAGGATGGATGGGGGGCAGTGGAGCCCAATGTGCGTTTGGGGGCTTACCTGGGTTCTCCTCCAGCTTCCCAATGGTCTCGATCCGCTCCACCAAGTCGTTGGAGTTCCACTGGCTCATCCCCAGCAGGATGGCCGCATTGGGGCCCTTGCCTTCCACCACTTCCTCTGCGGGACAAACGGAGAAAAAGAGACATTAGCAGCACTCTCCTGGGAGAAGCCCCCATTGAGCTCAAGGGGGGACCAAGGGGCCTTCCTGCCAGATGGACGATGACCACCAACTCAGGCTTTGGCCGTGCAGCTGCCTCTAAGCTGCCGGCACTCCAAGGGTTGAAAGGTGGCCTCCATTCAATTAAAAGCCCGCCTGCTCTCTTGATGCCAGCCGCAAGGCAGAGGGAGAGAAGGCCAGGCAAGGCAAGGCAAGGCAAGGCGAGAAAAGCAGCAGGGAAGGCTCAGTCTGGGGTTAGGGGAATGAGAGGGTCTGGGCCTCTCCTGCAATCCCTCCAGAGCATGGCTGGAGTGGGAAGCTTGCAATCGCAGAATAAAATTCAAATGATCCAGTCTGCAACAGATGCAAAAAAGAGACCTGGCCAGGCCAGTCCAAGGAAGTGACAGTCATCCCCCAGGTCCCCTGTTTAGGAAACAAGACCAAAAGCCCTTGGGAGTAAAAGAGCATTCTGCCCCCAAAAACTCCCTGCACCCCCTCCATCCCCAGTGCTTTGTCTTGGGTTGCTATGGAGACCTCCTCCTCCTCCTCCTCCTCCATCCCCCCCAGGACAGATGACGCTGCCCCTTCCTGCATCCTGCTTTAAATTATAGATGTACCAGCTAGAAATAGCGGCAGCAAACGGTGGGTGGCGCGGGCGCAAGCGTGAGTGTGGCTGGGGGAGCGCTTCAGCCCTGCGTCTCTTGAAGGAACAGGAGAAACTCCAGGAGCGGTCACAGGAACCCTTGCAAGAGAAGCAACTGGCCGGCCCCATGTCCATCACACGGTGCAAGAGGGGGCTCCGGCCTCTGGACTGGAGACCCCAGGGGGGCCAGGGCAATTCTCCTCTGCCCACTCCTCAAAAGGAGTGGGGCAGAGCTCTTTGGGCTCCTTCCAGGTGAGGGGCAAAGCTGCTGGAACTGGGCTTGTTGCAACCAAATTGTAGCAGCATGGTCTCACCTCCCACTTGCTCCCAGTCCCTTTCAAGACCCCAATTCAAGATGCCAGTGTTAATGTAGAAAACCTGCCACAAAGCTGGAATTACATAGAGTGGGATTTATATATATATATATATATATATAATCTTAGTAATGGAGAGATACTGCAAGCTTGCCGAAAGAAGCACAACTCCACAATGTATGTGAAGCCCTCCCTCCGAACACAGGAAAACATGGCAGAGAAGGTACTTTTGGTGACTGCTAACCTCGCGCATCAAAGAATTCCTCATCGTCAGAGCTCTCCACCGAGTCGCTGAGGATGCCCTGCATCGGCCATTGGGAGCTGAACTGGCGTCTCCCGGCTGCAAAAGGAGATGAACAAGAGAGAATGTGAGATTAGCAAGGAGGCAAGAGAGACTGCCGGCGGCGATGGCAGCGGCGGCACCAGCGGAGCACAGGCCAAGCGCTTCGACAGCTGAGCAACTGCAACAGGAGAGTGTGCCCAAAGGAAGGGGCATGGAGGATTTGGGGATCCCCTTCTCTGTCCGCAGAAAGAGAGATGCCCAGGGCAAGGGAGGAAGCCTGCAGAAGCCTCCTCTTCCGGGCAACTGCTGGACCTGGGTCGGCTCTCCCCTCCTGATGAAACTGATGGTGGAAAATACACCAAGGTCCCACGGATCCCAAAGGCCTCCCCCATTCCACCTGCACCCCTCCAACCCAGAAGGGGGACTAATTCAACCCACACGAACCCACACTGCAGGCAGCCTGAGGAGCCATTGTATTCCCCATCGCCACAAATGGATGTGAGAGCTGGACAGTGAAGAAAGCCAACAGAAAGAAAATCAGCTCCTTTGAGAGAATGTGGGGCTGGAGAAGAGGGCTGAGGATCCTGAACTCTCCCTGGAAGAAGCCAAGATACTTCAGCCACGTCATAAGAAGACACAACCTACGGTGCGCCCACGCCAAATGTGGGCTCGCTACACGCGGACTCAGGGTCATGCGGACAGCAAGCCTTGGCCCTCTTAATGGCGCACGCAGGAGCACACCGCCATTGAAATCAACGGGAGCTGAGGTCCCCCGCGTATAACAAGGGTCTGCTGTATTAGAAAAGACCATGATGTTGGGAAAGGCAGAGGGAAGCAGAAAGAGAGGAAGGCCGGATGTGAGATGGATGGACCGATTCAATGAGGTCAGGGGCCTGAGCCTGCAAGACCTGAGCCTCGAGGCAGAGGAGGGGTTCTTGGAAGTGTCTCCTCCAGAGAGAGGGTCACCATGAATTTGGGCACCTAACAACAACAACAACAACAGAGCCTTCTGCATACCTGAACTCTTTCTCTGTCTCAATTGCTTCCACTTCCTCTCCCATCTAGTGCAATTCCTGGTCATAAATAAACGCTTTGTGTATCCAAGCAACCAGACCATGTGTCCCAAGAAACCTGTAGGGTCTGTGTCAGATACAAACTCCCCCCCCCCCAAAAAAAGCTCTCTCTTCTTTTCTCCTTCCTTTTGTTCTCAGCCCAAGAAGATGGTGAGCTGAAAACCCACTGGAGCTCTCCCTTCTACCTAATCTTTGCTGGTCTGACTTCTAAGGTTCGTTCATTTGCACCTTGACGCTGCCTCTGTCTCTGACAGAAGTCAAGGAAAGGGCTTTGAAGTCTTCCCTGAGAATCCTGGAAATTGTCATTTGGGGAAGGTGGTAAGAATTTGGTCACGCCCTGGAGTCTGATTTTCCCACATCATCATCATCATCATCATCATCATCATCATCATCATCATCATCACTTTGACCCACTGAAGCCCAATATCCAGCCAGCGGCCCCCTGCTTCTCCAAGACCCCCCTCCCTTCGCCAGCCCAAAACAGAAGGCATCCAATTCTGGCTAATGATCTCTCCCTCCCTCCCTCCTGCGTTTTGCCTGGCAGCGGAGGCAATGGCAGGCATGGATCCCGGGGAATGCTAATGGCTGGCTTACATTAAATAAAGTCCACTTAGCGCTAAGTGCTCCCAGACACAAGGAGAGTCCTTCCCATTAAGGCAATGAAGCCCCGGCTAATTGAGTGTTGCACCGGACGGACGGAGAGCCCTCACTCCATCCCCAGAGCCTCTCCCTTCTCTTGGGCCTTGGCATCTCAATGGCAAACCAACTCCAGTCCGGTGGAGACCATGTCAAAGTGGGGGGGGGGGGGTTGGGTTGCTTTTGTGTTGCTTCCTCTCCATTTGTTGTGAATGGCAATGGAGCAAAGGCAACAGGGGCAAAAACAGCCTTACATCATGGCGGGGGGGGGGAGAGGCAGGGCAGGGGTCTCCATCTGCCTCCATTCAACTGGGAGGAAGAGAAACGGCAGAGGCACGGCCAAGGCATCCGTCCCCCACAGCCCTGGGGGTCTGGAAGGGGTCTGCAAAGAGGAAGGGAGACAGACAAGACCCCCGCCCCCCCCCCCAGGACCCAACCTCCCAAAATCCACTCTCACGATGGAGGAGGAAAACTCTCCTTGCAGGCCCTTGGTCTTGGGGTCGCAGCTCCTCCTCTTCGACCTCTTACCAAATGGGGGTGGCGGGGGGTGGGAGGCAGCAGGAAGAGGAAGAGGGCAGCTTCTGTTTGACCCCCTGAACCCCCATTTGCCAAAGGGGCCCTTTGCAAGAGGGACTGGACCCTCTTGAGCCAGGAGGCCTTGCCCAATTCAACAGCAAAAGAAAAGCAAACCCTTCCTATTAATTGGCAGAAATTAAACCAGCCACAAATGGCTCCTTGAATTGAAAAGCCAGGCTTTGATTTTCATAAAGTGAAACATCTTGGAAGGAGGAGCTGGAGAAAAGGCTGCCAGAGAAGAGAAGGGAGCAAAGGCAGCAGGAGGGAAGCGGGGGGGGGGGTCCTCGGGGGTCTTAGGGAATGGGGAGGGGGCAAAAGTGGGCCTGAGGGGCAGGAGGTGACTGAGGGAGAGGCACTCTGCCCATGCTCAGATGCACCCATCCTTTGCTTGTTCACTTCCATAGCTGGAAAGGCTTCTCTTTCCAAAGCGCCTCCAAACCGGAGGACCCCATTCCTCCTTCCGGTCAGTTTGAGAACGAGGGAGCACCGTGACACCAGCACCGGGGGGGGGGGATAGATAGGACCCCCAGGCCTATGGGCCCTGAGGTCCCAAGCATCTGCAGAACCCAAAGGAAGTGCCAAGGGAGGAGGAAGGATGGGCTTTCCCTCACTCCTTCCAGCAGAATCCGAGAGCGAGTTATGGCAGCAAAGCACATGCAGGAAACGCTAATCGTCCCAGTTCTGGAAGGATTATGACAAAATAAGCCAAGCGGATCCTGATAGGGAAGGCTTCATCGGGGGCCAGCCATAGTAGCACCAAAACAAGGCTGCCACCATAAGACAAAAAGGAAGCGATAATGCAAAGTCAACGCCCTCTAAATCAAGAGCAGGGATGCTTTTAGAAAAGCCACTCACCCCAAGGGGCCCTGGGCATGAAGACTGGAATTGGGGGGCTTCCAGGGGGGAAAGGGACCCTCGGCCTTCACCACCTTGCAGAGCTGCCCCAAACCCAAACAGGGGGGGAGGAGGAAGAGGAGGAGGATGGGGGCCAGTCAAGCAGCCCCCCAGGACCCCCCTCTTCCTCCAGTGTTGGGGTTCTCCTTCCCCCCCACCTTTCTCCTCCTGCCCTTGGTTTTCCTCCTTCCTTCCTGCCCCTGAGGGACCGTTGCAGTCAGACATTTGGCCAAAGAGGGCAGATGATTAGGGAGCAAGGGAAGAGGATGGATTTTTATCTGCGACTGATCTAAAGGAGGAAGGAAGGAAGGAAGGAAGGAAGGAAGGAAGGAAGGAAGGGCTCCTTCCCCAGAACTGTGGGGGGCAGGAGGGGGGCTACATGCATCAGGGGACCAGAGGGTCTTTGCCCCCCCCCGAGACCCCAGACCCCAGACCCCCCTCTGTCCCTGCCGAGGCCGGGCGTTTCCAGGCAGAGGAGGCAGCAGATGAGGCACTCAAGTGGGCAGAAACTTGTTGGGCAGAAGCTAAAAATAGCCTTGTTGGGACCAGCGGCGAATGCTGATGAGGCTCCAGCAAGCGAACGGAGAAGGGGGGATGCCAAGCGGGCACAGGACCAGGAGCGAAGGGGGGAGAAGGGGGCAAATACCCCCCACATACATACACACACACACACGTACATGAGAAAGGAAGGAGAGACCAGAGGATGCAGTGCCAAGAGACCCATGGCTGGAGCATCCTCCTTTTCCCTGCCTGAACTCCAGCTATGCCACTGCCCTGGAGCCCCCCAAAAACCCGAAGCCCCCTGGAAGGGGCTGGCAAGGCTTTCCCCACCTTTGCAGGAAACCTCACTTTGGGGAGAAGATCAGGGGGTCCTCAAGGATCTGAGGCCTTCTGGATCAAGGGGGGGGGGCAAAAAGAGGCCAACTGGACCATCAATTTGCCCCTGGAAGGGCACAGGGCAAATATGGGGCCTGGGGAATATGGGAAGGCGGGGAAACGGAGCCAAGAGCCGAGAGGGGGACAAAGGGGCTGGAGGCCAAGGGGTCAACCAGGGACGCCCGCCCCAGGCAGGCAGACTGGCAGAGAGACGGCCACACTGGGTTGCAATGAAGTTCACAGAGAGAGAGAGAGAGATTTCCCCGTTTCCAGTCCCTTCAAGAGACCAGGAGGAGAAGGGGCAGGGGTCAAAGGGCACTGTCTTGAAAAGCAGCCTCTCTCTCTCTCTCTCAAACACACACACACACACACACACACACACACAGGCACACCCAACCTCTCTTCCCCTGCCCTCCCTTGGCATCCTCCTGGCACTTCTTGTCTTACGTAAATCCCACACCCTTTTGGGCAGCAGGATTTTACATAACCTCCGAGGCTCGGCTCAGGGATGAGGAGAAGGAAGCACTCACCCACTTACAGACACACACTTGTGCCCAGGGTTGCCTCCCCCTCTCCATCACTGCCCCCAAAAAGCCAAAACCTCCAGCTTTGACCTCCCCCCCCCCCCCGCCGCTATATCCTCCAGGTAAAGTTTTTTTGGGGTAGGAGAGTTGTCCATTCCTTTCCAGGCCTCCTTTGGCCTCTGGAGAGCTCTCCATCTTCATGCCAGGCCAAAGGAGGCCAAGGAAGCGCTGCCCTCTGCCCCACGCCAAGCACAACCCCCCCCCAGAAGGCAAGAGAGAGCCTGGACCTCCCAAATCCTCTGGTGTGTTTGGGTCTTGCCTCGGGGTCAGCCTGCGTCCTGCAGTGGAGCCCCCCATCCCCATCCCCAAAACAGCCAGGGCTGCGTCCACTCTTTCCTGGGGTCTCTGGGCCTGGTCCTGCGCTGCCATGGAAACTGCTCTCCCGCCACTCACCATGGCCGCAGCAGCCATTGGGGGGCAAGAAGAGCTGCCCTTTGCCCTCTGCCTCCTCCTCCTCCTCCTCTGCTGCCCCCCAAGGAAGGAGGCCAAGGCCCCCCAGATCCACCACTGAGAGGGAGGGAAGTAGGGACCCCCATTGCTTTCCATCCAGGGACAGCCCCCCCCCCAAGAGACCCCAGTCCCACTTTTGTCTCTGGGCTCCTGTCTGAAAGCCTGCTGACCCAGAGGTGCCCCATAGGCATGTGTGCCTCCCCCCCCCACTGCCCTGCTCCTGCTATAGGCAATGATACCACTCTCCCCCCATCCAGCCCCCCTCCCTCCGCAGCCCAAGGCCAGGGGGCAGCCTCCCTGCCATCGCCCTGACCCCTGGCGCCAGTCTGGGCAGTGCTCCCAGAGCAGAGGAACCATCTCCCTGTTAACCCTGGGGAGCTCCAAGCCAGGGCTGGGGGCAGATGGAGGGGTCGGCCCCGGGACCACCGACCAGAGCCTGCCCCGAGCACCGTCTCCGTCTCCGTATCATTTGCACGCAGCGCAGGAATGGCGCCCAGCCATCAAGCGGAAAGGAAGGGAGGGTCAAGTGGAGGGAGCCCTGACCCAGCTCTGGCCACCAAGACAAGGAAGGCCCCCAACACAGAGAGAGAGAGAGGGGGGGGGCTTCCCTGCTGCTTGGCACATGCCCCCCTCCTTCCTTCCTTCCTTCCTTCTCCTCCAAAAGTTAAAGAGCGCAGGTAGTTTTCCCTGTTCTGTGAGGACAAAAGGAGCCACACAGCCCTCCTCTGCAAAAGGAGCCAGGAAAGGCGTGTGTGTGTGCCCCCCAAAACCCGGTCAGGCCTTGCCCCCCCCCCCCCCCACCAGAGAAGGGCCTCCCAAACTGGGCTTTAGTGAAGGAAATGGTGGGCTTCTCTCCTCTCTCTCGGCTCTGAAGCCACACTGTTGTGAATCGTAGCCCAACACTGCGGACCCAGCTGGTTGTGGGTGCCATCAGAGAAGTCCCTGGCTTGCACACTCACACACCTGGTTGTGGGTGCCATCAGAGAAGTCCCTGGCTTGCACACTCGCACACTCACTTTGCACCAGGATCACTCACAAAGGCCAGCAAGAAGTGCCAAAGGAGGAGTGTTTTCGGCCAGAGGCACACGGGAGAGGCCACCGCACTGGGAATCTTTCGCACACTTCTTGTGCAAGCGTGAAAAAAGGAGAGAAGCCCCCCCTCCCATGGGCCCTCAAAGTGGGATTGGGGTCTCTTGGGGGGGGGTGCTGTCCCTGGAGGGAAGCGCCACAGATGCAAATGCAAGCCATGCACACCGCCCCCCCCCCCAGCCTCACTCTGGAAGAGCCTCAGGTGCCCCCCAGGGCCCCCCCCAGGGCTGCTGTGAGGAGCCCCAGGGAGTGGTCAGCAGCCCCAAGGAAAGTGCCCCCCACCGGGATGGAAAAGGGGGGGGGTCTGAGTGGGGAGCCATCCCTGCCCTTCGAGTAGCCAGGGGTCAGTCCTGGGTGCCCTCTGGACACAAGGCAGAGCCAGCAGTGGGCGGGAGGCAGGGAGGGAGGGGGGCACTTTTGGGGAGGGGGGCGCCAGGGCAATCCAGGCTGGGGATGGAGAGACCCACAAGGCCCAGAGAGAGAGGGGGGGGCTGAGGGAGCTTCAGGAGGCCTGCTCCCCCCTCCCCCCCCCCCCGAGAAGCCATCCCAGAGGCCCAGCCCCTTCTTCCCTGCCCTAGAGCCCCTCCCATCCCTTGGAAGGGCAGCCAGGGGAACTGACGGAGACTGGAGGAGAGAGAGAGAGAGCCCTCAGAGAGGAAGGGGCCCCACAGGAATATCCCGGGGGGGGGGGCTCTCACCTGGGCGCAGGGCGGGCGGCGGGGGTCGCCGGGACATGGCCTTCCCGGGGGGGGCGGGGGGGGAGAGGGGAGAGGGGCTCTCCTTCTCCTTCTTCTGAGGCGGCGGCGGCGGCGGCGGCGTCTCTCTTCCCTCAGGGCTCCGCTCCGCTCTCTCTCTCTCTCGCTCCCCCCCCCCGTTTTAAAGGCGCCTCTTTTAAAGGAGACGCGTCCTATTCTGAGGGGGGGGGGCCCGGAGAGGAGGCAGGAGACACACACACACACACACACACACAGAGCGAGACCGGTTTTGGGGGAAGAGGAGGGTGGTGCCGGGGGTGGTCCTCCTCGTCCTCCTCCTCCTCTGCCGCCTCGTCTGGAGCAGCGCCTGAGGCCGAGGGGAAAGAAGGAGCCCCCTCCCTCCCTCCCTCCCGAAGGCCAGCCCCAGAGAACAGAGCCCCCCCCCGCCGCGTCCTCCAAGGCAAAGGAGCCGGAGGAGGACCCTTGGAAACACAAACACAGACAGGGTCAGAGAAGCCCTTTTAATCCTTCTTTCGCATTTAGAAAACAGAGTAGTGCAAAGACCATCCCTTTAAGGAACAAAACCTTTTCAAAACGCCAATTTTAAATCTCTCTCTCTCTCTCTCTCTCTCCCCTGAAGAGTTAGCTCCCAATGGGTCCTGCCCCCCCCCCATTAAAGAAGTCCGCCATTCCCAGCAAAGAGGGGGAGGGGAGCACCTGAGCCCCCCCCCCAAGACAAAGGAGGAAGGAAGGCAGGCCAAGAAGGAGCCCCCACCTCAACACAGGAAGGCTGGGGGGGGGCTTTTGCTGGGTCAGGGGACGGGGGGGGGGCAGTGGGGGCACCTGGAGTCCTTGCACCCAGCGGCTGCGGCAATGACCCCCACCTGCCCCCCCCCCCCCAGCAACAGCCAAACCCTCCCTTGCAAGGGGGGGCTGCATGTCTCCAGCATCATCCTTCCTTCCTTCCTTCTTCCTTCCTTCTTCCTTCCTTCCTTCCTTCTTTACATCCTTCTTTCCCCGTTCACCAAAGCTCAGGGCAGAGGGCCACCAGCCGTCTCTGCCACACCATTTGCTTGCCCTTCCTGCACTTGCGTTGCCCCCAGACACCCCCCCCCCAACACACACACACAGAGAGATGTTGGGGCAGCAGTGTAGCAGGCGGTGGCTCTTCTTGTCAAGTCCAGACAACAAGCACAAAGCAGCGTCCTCCGGGGGGGGGGGGGGGGGGACACACTATCAGACCCATATCAGCTCTTCCCTTCCTCACTTGGCCTGCAGGAACTCCGAGGTGAAGACGGCCTCCGCATAGTCCTCACACAGGCCCTGCAGCTCTGCCGCCACCTCCGCCAGGGCCTCTTCCGCCAGCTCCTCCGCCAGGCTGGGGGGGGGGGCAGAAGGGGTGAAAGAGGGCGTCTGAACATTGGCTCCATTTTGTCACCCCCCAAGAAGGCTTGCCCACCCACCGCGGTACCTCTGTGCGATGTGCCAGGGGTTGAAGCTGCCCACGGCTTCGTGTGAGATGCGCTTCAGGTGCTGCTCGTATCGGGCCCCATAGTCGCTGATGTTCCGGAGCACATTTTGGGGGACGGAGAGGAAGGTGCCGGCCCTCTTCTTGGGGGAGAGGTGGGACCCCAAGGGCTGCCCTGTCCCACTCCTGGGCTGCGGGGGCTCTTCCTCCCCGCCTTCCATTTCCTCCTCTTCCTCTACAGCGCTGAAAGGACCAGACAAAGCGAGGGTGAGAACCAAAGGGGACCCCCAAAGTTGGGTCCGACCAAGGCTGTCCTCTTGCGTGTGACCCCCACTTTCCCAACAGGACCCCCTCTTTCCCTCCCTCCCTCCCTCCCACCCACAGAGAGGACTGCACCCTGGCCCACTCTTGCTCAATGGTTGGCACTCAGAGACTCAGCATTAAATGATTTCACTGACACAGTGGCATCTGAGTGGCCGCCTCACCAGCTCCAGAGCTCAGCCGACCTTTCTCCAAATTGCCACCGTTCCTCCTTCCCCCCAATGCCTCTTGGGCCCTCAAGTGGGCAGGGGCTTTTCCCAGCCCAAGCCTCCTCAGGCCTCTTTCCCCACCAACCGCCACCAGCCTTACTTGGTGTCCGCGGGCCTTTCCAGGACAATGTCCACTTGGGGCTCCTTGGGGATCTCCAGGCGGGTGATCTGAATGGGAGGAGGGGGACCGCTGGGCTCTGCCCCCCCTGCTGCACCCTCCCTCCCTGTGGGGAGAAGAGAGAGAGAGATGAAGGGAAGATGGACGCCTCATCCCAGGCCACTTACTCACTCCAGGGACCCAGGGACCACCGGCAGGGGCTGCCTTGTCCAGCTGGCAAGTACCTTCCTCACAAAAGGGAGGTCAATGGGGGGGGTCACAGAAGTTCTCCTGGCACAGAGGGAGGAAGGAAGGAAGGGAGGAAGGTACAGAACCAGCCCTGGTCACCTTCAGATCAGGAACCCACACAGGCTCCTGCGCCCTCCACCATCCTTCTGCCCTAAGAATCTTGGGTAGGTGGGGGGGGGGGGCAAAGACTCACCCCTCTTCTCCTCCCAGGTGCACAATTCAACATCGGAATAAACCAGCTGGTGGTAGCGCCTGCGCACAGCCTCCTCCGAACGCTGCAACAGACCCACACAAGCCCAGTGTCACTTAACAGGCCATAAGGACGGAGGGCATGGTTATGGGGTGGGGGGCAGGGCAGGAGCAATGTGAGGAAAAGGGTGACCGGATTCGGGGAGAGGGGGCAGAGGCAGTCTCAGCCAGGAGGTCCCCTTCCGACTTCCCCGCTGGCCTCTCACTGCCCCCCTTTGTGGGCCTTGGAGGGGTGCTCTTTTCCTTCTTCCCACATGGACTGGGCCTTAGGGCTGCTGGGGCCAGGGTTCAGGTCAGGAAAGCGGTCCTGGACCAAGGACAGAGAAGTCTCCGCAGGGCTGGTTACACAAGGCAGAGAGCGCCCCCTGGTGCCACCGCAAGGAGGCATAAGGAATCCTCCGTACAGGTGAGCAGACCCTCAGCGAAAGCGGGGCAGAGGTACCTCTATCTCTTCCATCCTCTGCAGCATCACTTCCAGGTCAGAGGTGCCCAGGGCCAGAAGGGCCACCTGCTCAGCCTTCTTGAGCTGCTCCAGAGGGGAGTCCTCCACATCGCCTCCCACAGCATCTCCATCAGCCGCCTGGAAAGGGGTACAGAGGGAAGTTGGAGCACAAAAGGGAGGCTTGGCCGGAAGCAGACCCAGGCGGCACAGGATCCCTCCCACCCATCCCCAAGGCCAGATTCCCAGGGATTCACTGGGAAAAGCTTTGCCTTGGCCTGGGGAGCGCAGGGGGCCTCTGCCCCTCACCCTGGCAGCCCCAGGCCTGTCCCTTTAACCCTTAGGGAGCCCCAAAGAGAAGCCTCGGGCAGACCTTTAGCCACTGACCCACCTGGGCTCAGACAAACAAAGTCCGAGCCACCTCCATGCAACACCCTCTGGAAGGACACTCGTCCCCACAGGAGGCAGGCACAATGCAACTGCCCAGGGGAGTGGGGACAGAGGGAACCAGTTTGAAGCAGCCTCTGCTCAGGGCCCTTCATGCCTCCTCCTCCTAACCCCTCCATCCTAACTTTGCCCACTGGGCAAGGAGGCACTCAGATGTTCCTTCCAAAGGGTCCCTAGGTGCACTCCTTGGACCCCGTTGCCATGTCCCTGGCCTCCCTGCAGTGCCACTTGGCACCACTTCCTACCTTCCGGGTCTCCTGTGGCAACAGCTGGGGGCCCCCCAGAGGCCCCATCTTTCTTTCCAGAGAGAGATTCACCTTCTGCAAAAAGAAATCACACCCCAGAGTTACCCCTTCCCCAAGAGGACCTCCGAGGCCTTGATTCTGCCTGAAGGGCGCAGGAAGGCCAAGGGGGCTGGGGAACCTTCACCCTGGCCAAGGGGTGCACCACCACCGCCGTGTGATGGAGATGAGAGGGTCATACCCTTGGGAGATCCGGAATCAGGTACCCAGAGAGCCACGAAGCTCATTGGGTGGCTTTGAGCCCAGTTACTCCCCTGGCCTACCTCACAGGAGTGTTGTTGTAAGGATAAAGAAGGGGAAGAGCCACCTATGACACCTGCCATTCCCAGGGACAAAGGTGGGGCACAGTGCAGTGAGCGGAGGGAGGGGTCAGCATCCCTGCAGGCGTTTCCCCCTCAGGGCCTGTCTGCTGCTGTTCTGTGAGCACTGGGGGCTCAGCCGGCAAGAAGAACCTCTTGGAAAGAGATTCGGGAGAGGCCTTGAGAGCATAACCAGGTCTCACTCAGCATTGCAAGGAGGGGACTTCCTCCTTTGGGAAGAGGAAGAGGGTCCCCTGTGTCAACCCACCTGTGCTTTGGCCAGGAGTGGCTCCAGCCGTTCTCGAACTGCTTGCTCTACCTTCTCAGCCATCTGGGTTGGAGAGATGCCATCAGACCTGGGGGTGGGCAGGGAAGAAAAAGACGGGGTTCAAACATGCCAGCCACTGTGGGGGGCTCCTATTCCAGGCCCCCCTTTTCAACCAGACAGGCAGGAAGGACAACATTCTGGCCAGTAGGAAAGAAGCGGTGGGGGGGGCATATGCAAAGGCACACTCAGGCAGACACACCTCACACTCAGTCACTCGGTCACTGGGAGTTCATGCAGGCCCTTCTACGCTGAGGGCAAAGAGTGTGAAATGGGGGTGGGAGCAGCCCAGGGCCCCCCAAGATCCAGTCCTGCTCCCCCTCCCCAGCACCCCTCTTCCTCCTCTCTTTTCCTGGGGTCCCCTCTGCAGAGAGGCAGCCCCCCTTCCCCTTCCTGCTCTACTCTTAGCTTGCAACCCACCCAGGCCAGCAGTGCCTCAGTGAGCAAAACTCTTCAGTTTCAACTGAGGATAGCACAACGGTGATGCCAGCAGTGGTGAAGGGCCAGCTTCTTCATGACCCAGAGCTGAGGACCTTGAGGCCCAGCCAGTGCCATCCCTTGCCATCTGAAACTGGTACCCAGGCTCACCTGGGAGCTCCTTTCCTCTTCAGGGTGCCAGGCCTCCCTTCTGCCGCCTCCCTCTCCAGAGAGGCCTCTTTGCTTTTGGGACTCTTCTCAGGGTGCCTGCAAGAAATTTGGGAGTGAGCAGAAAAAGATAATCAGAAAGGAGCCCCACTCCAGGCGCAGGGAAATAGATAAACAGAAAGGAGACAAGCTCCAGGTGCAGGGAAATATTTTGGCTGGAGAATGCTTACCATCTCCTCACCCTTCACCAAAGGGGGAGCACCTCAAGGCACTGTGCAGGCAGAAGGATGACCCCCCCCCCCAAGAAACATCAGCCTGAGGACAAAACATTTCCTCTGGGGCTTTGAAAGGGCAGAGGGGTGACATCTTGCTACCATGGGGGTCTGCCCCCTCTGTTGCAAGGGAAAGGCCTTCAGGGGCAGTCGGCTGCAGGCAGAAGCCCCCCATCTGGGTTTTACCAGCAAAAAGCCCTTCCTGACTGGAATATGCCTAAATACGTACCATAAAAATACCCAATCTCATCTGATCTGGTTAGCCCTTGGATGGAAGATTGCCAACAAATAACAGGTGCTGTTGGCTATATTTCAGGGAAAGGAACTGGCAAAACCACCATTGAGAATTGCTTGCCTAAGAAAGCCCTATGAAAATTCATGGGGATGCCATAGATTAACAGGAGACTTTAAAACACAAACACAGCCAAAAATTTTGGGTGTGGGGGGCCTCTCCATTCAGTTAGTGTAGGTTGGTTTGAGCCAGATGAACTGGGATCTCCCTCGGCTGAAGAGGCCTGGGAGCAGGACCAAGAGGGGCCACCTCTGCTGGGCCCTGCTCTGCAAGAGGACTCCCCCGACACACACACACACACACACACACACACAAAAGCTCTCCCCAGTTGCTCTGGCAGGGCTAGGGACCTACCGGTGAGGTGAGGCGAGGGGGGAGGTGGGGCTGGGGGGCACCCAGGGGGTCCTGCTCTCTCGCACGAGGGGCTTCATCTCCTTGAGCCGGAATGAGACAGTGGGCTCCTGGAACCGGGCCTGCCTGGCCTGTGGCTGTGCCAACCCCTTCCGACGGGGGGGCCGAGAACTTCCCTTGAGAGAGAAACCAAAGTGTGACAGGGAGGTACTGTCTCAGATGCATTGGGGAGAGGCTTCTTCCAAAATAAACACCTGCCCAGGCCTCCGACTGAACATCTGTAATTTCTAAAAAGCCCAAGACATGATGCCATGGGGGAGACACTGTCTGACAGCGCCTGGAATTACCGGGGGCAGGGGGGGGATGATTATACGTCTGTACCTGCGGTCTGGTGGGGAGCAGCGTTGCTCCCTTCCTCCGCAGGACGGCGCCCTCCATACTGGGCTCCATGGCTGCTACTCTCATAGTCTTCTCCAGCTCAGCTCTGGCCCAGGCCTCCCCTTTCTTCTGCACTGAGGCCTCACTCTGGGGAGGAGGCCAACCCTCAACAGGCCCCCCTCCGCCGCACACTTCATTTCTCCCATTTTGTGTCAGGATCTCATCTGATTCAGGATGCTCATCTGAAGCTAAGGATGATGATAAATGTCACGCTTCACATAGCGCCTTTAATGCAGAAGAGGACGTACTTCATACAACAGACATCGTCCAAAGGTTCTTGGACTTTGGTTCCCATTGGCCACAGCTAGTTTGGCCAGCAATTAAGAATGATGGGAGCTGGAGCCCACCAACACCTAGAGAAGAAGTTCTCTACCATCCCCTGAAAAGAATAAGTAAGGCAAGAGAAGGCTTACATCCCAGTCCTAGACAAAAATATTCTGGGTATCTCTTGTGTGTGTTTCTGCTGTCCTTGTTTTGCCTCATTTGCCAGGAAAGGTTTAAGCCCACTTTCGCTTTGCAGGAGAAGTTGGCCAAGGGGGCTCCCCCCTGTGCCAAGTAAAGGGACCCCCAAGTACCACTAGAGAACTTCACAGGCAAACCTCTCTGTATTTGCTCCTCACAGAAACAGAGAGAAAAGGCCTAGGGCAGCTAAGGTCCTTAACCAGATAGACGCCTCAATCCAGGGTGCCCCCATCTCCTTTCCCCAGCCACCCTCTGGCTCTCAGGGCACATAAACCAGCCATCCTCACCAGTCTCCTAGATGCCCAGGTGGGACATCGCCTCTGGAAGAAAAGCCCTCTTGCCCAAAACAAGGCCTTGGCCACACAGAAGGCATGCAAACCCGGGTCCTTCTGTGGCAGCCCCAGAACACTCACCAGGAAGGAGCTTCCTGGCCACCGGCGGCTTCCTGGGCTCCAAAAGACAGGCTGCCTTTTCCCTCCTGGGCAACTGGACGGGGCCCTTTGGAGGCCCGGCTCGAAGAGGCACAGAGAGCTTCCCTGAAGGCACTTTCTGGGGAGAGGCCTTCTTGGCAAGCAGAGAGTCAAAGTCCTGAGGAAGAAGAGATAAAGAAGGGCTACCTCTTGTGAGAGGGCCAAAGCCACCCAACCCACAGCCCCCCTCCAAGGGACGCCTCCACCCCTTTCCCTCTCAAAGGAGCCTCCAATACAACAACTGGAGAACAAACCTGCCAGGGTCAAACATTCTCCCTCTGCTGCCAGGTCTCAGCACAGCCTGAAGAGAACCCAAGATCCTACCAATAATTTCAATTATGTGGCTTTCTGAACTACAATTCCCAGCATTCCTCAAGGCTAACTATGCTGGCTTAGGGAGCCGATGGGATCTGTAGTCTAGGAACTTTCCCTGGGCAGCAGGATTCTCATCCTAGATCCAAGCACTATCTTCCTTGGCCTTCAGAGGGCCTCTGAAACCAGCCTCCCAGGGAGACTCTCCATGCCTCCCAACAGTCCCTGCTGCCGCTCCCTCGTGCCTTGCAGCCCACAGTGGGCTCTTCCACAGTGGGACATGCCGTGGGTCTGCACCCTAGCAGCCCCCCTCTGGCCATTCAGCGCAGCACACGCACCCCAATGTACCTCGATTTGCAGCAGGAGGTCTAAGACAACATCGGGGATGGAGGGCTCCATCTCGAGGCGGGCAGAGCACAGGCAGAGCTGCCGGATGAGGTGGCCCAGTTCCCTGCAGTGGGCCGGGGCAGGCGGCTGCTCTGGCCGGTCAGCAAAGTGGGAGACAAAGGTCTGCAGAGCCCGAATAGCTCCTCTGTGGGCTGCTGCCAGCCTGGCCATTGCACGTGACTGCATCACAAAGAGAGGGAGGGAGGGAGGGAAGGAGGGGCACAAGCATGAGGCAGGTGAGCACCAGCCAGCCAGCCAGCCTCCTAGGCAAGGAAGGCTTTAGGCTCAGGTCTCCCAAAGCGCTGCTGTGCTGGCAGATTCCCTGGACCAACGCAGGGCCGCCAGCTTCTAGTGTTGGCCATGGGCTTCGAGGAGGTCTTGGTGTGGGGCTTTGTGGAGTCCGAGCGCGTCACCCAAGAGAAGGTGTGGCGGGGCTGAGGGGCCATCTTCACCTACTTCAGTGGCGACAAGGACCCAGCCTGCAAGGGAAAGAGCAGTGCCCCTCCACCCCCACTTTAGAAAGCACCTCCCCTCCCACTTCCTGAGGTCAGTCTTGGCCTCTCACCTTCTTGGTGTGCCTTATTTTAAGAGGATGCAGCTTCTCCAGATCTTCCTGGATTTCTTTCACCTGTTCAATTATATCACAGGGAAATCAATTAGACTATTACACCAAGGGGGGTGGTGGACATTTGTTTAGAGCAGAACCCAGAACCCGACTCAAAGGCCCTGGCTTTGGCTGTTGTGGGGCAGAGGGTGTTCCACCAACTGCAGGGTTCATGCAATGGATTCTCCTCCCACACGCACACATATATAGTATACATATGCACACAGCACACACATACATGGCCCAGAAGAGCCTCCAAGCATGCAGGGCCTGGCCTGGCCCGGCCCGCCTCTGTCCCCAGGGTTGTCCAGACCTGTTGCTGAAGCACATACAGCATCCGAGCGGAGCGCGTGGCCTGCTCCTGCCTCCGAATGCAATCACGGCGCTCCTCCTCAGGATCCAAGGTCTTCTTGATCCTCTCTGGAAAAGAGAACACAAGATGGAGGCTGCCTAAGGCATGGCAGTGGGAAGGAGGCTGGGGGCCCAGCAGGCAGCCTGGAAATGCCAAGGGAGAGCAGGTGAGAGAGAGCAGGAGGGAGGCCACCCTGCACCCATCTACGAAAGACACACCGAACTCTCCCCGGCACCAGGGGCCAAATGGGCTGTGAGCTCAAACCCAGGCAGACCAACCGCCCCCTCCCTTCCCACTCACCCTTCTGGGCCAGCTCTTCCACCTTCTGGACGTAGCTCTGCAGCTCCTTTTGCAGCCGCCTGACCTCCTGGGTGCGTCTGTCCTCCTCCTCCTTTTGGGGGACTGGAGTGGGTCCGGGTCCTGGGTCGCGGGTGGGGGGCGAATCGGACAGTGGAGGTTCTGACTTGCCCCACGGAGGCCTGGAGAGGAAGACTTTTGCTCCGGCGCCAGTCGCCTCCCTCCTGGCACTGCTGTCTTTTGGGTGGACCTTGGATGCCCTGGCCAGGCCCACGCTCCCAGACCCCTTGACCCCGGCAGGGCCCTCCTGCTGCTGCTGCTGCTGCCGCCGCCTCTGGGAGAGAAGTGGGCGCAAGTGCTCCTCCAGCTGCCGCCGCTTCAAGTCCCGCTTAGCCATCTGGACGGCCAGCTGGAGCCTCTCTTCGGACACGGCCGAGAACCGCAGAGACCCCCCCGCGGGGCTGAGCCCATCGCCGGCCCCCGGGTCCCTCGGCGGCAGGAGCCCCAGAGGAGGCTTCAGCTTCTCCACGACGATCGGCGGCGGGCTGGCGAAGCGCAGAGACAGGTTCTCCGGAAGGGCAGGAGCGCCGAGGCTGAACTGGAGCTGGAAAGGAAAGGAAAGGAAAGGAAAGGAAGAAGAAGCGTCAGAGGAGGAGGCTCTGGAGCCAGGGGCCCCGCGTTCGGATCCTGCCCTCAGTCAGCCCAGGCTCCCTCGGTGAGGGCCTACCACGGGCGCCCCTGGACACGGCCCCTGGCCTCCGAGAGAGGGGCCCCGGGGGAAGGGAAGGGAAGGGAAGGGAAGGGAAGGGAAGGGAAGGGGCTGCCCAGCGCCCTCCGCCCTCCAAGCCCTGGCCCAGGGCCCAAAAGGGAGGCCAGGGAGGGAGAAAGGGCCCTCGCTTCCCCCTCGAAGGTAGGTACCTGGGCGGCGGGGGCAGTGGCGCTCCGCTGGGGCTGCCTCCCGGGGGGCTCCATGGCCGGAGAGAGAGAGAGAGAGAGGCCTTCCTCCTGCTCCTCCTCCTCCTCCTCCTCCTCCTGGGAAGGGGCCGCGGGGGTTGCCCTGGCAACGGCGGGCGGCGAGGGACGCCTGGCGCCTGGCTACGGGTGCCGGAAGGGCCCTGGGAGGAAGCGCGCCTCCCAGCCGAGCCGAGCCGAGCCGAGCGTCACGTGCCTTCCGCTTCCGCTTCCGCTTCCGGCCATGGGCTTCGAGGAGGTCTCGGTGCGGGGCTTCGCGGAGTTCCAGCGCGTCGCCCAAGAGAAGGCGCGGCGGGGCCCAGGGCCCGTCTTCGTCTACTTCAGCGGCGACAAGGACCCGGCCTCCGGAGGCAGCTGGTGCCCCGACTGCGTCAAGGGTGGGCCTGGGAGCGGATGATGGGGGCCGGGGGGAAGGGGGGATGATGGGCCCTGCGGCCCCACAGCGACGACACAACTGACCCTCTCTCCTCGTCCTTCTGCAGCGGAGCCCATCGTCAGGGCCGGACTGCCCCACTTGCCCGAGGGCGCCGTCTTCATCTACTGCCAAGTGGGCCAGAGGGACTAGTGAGTGGCCGAAGGAAGGGCCCCCTCCCCCCCCCGGGGCCCCAAAGGACCAGGCGCCCCCCACTTCCCCCCTCCCCCCCAACAACAACAGCCCCGCGAGGCTGGCCTCCGCTGGTCCCTTGAGTGCCTTGGGCTTAATCCTCCTTTTTCCACAGCTGGAAAGACCCCAACAACGAATTCAAGAGGATCCTGAAGCTGACTGGAGTGCCTACGCTCCTCAGATATGGGACTGTGAGTAGTCCAGCAAAGGGACTCTGCCCCCCCTCCCCCCTTTGCCAAAGACCCCTTTGCCCTCTGAAGCGGGGGGGGGGGGCTCTGTGCTACTTTCAGGCCTTCTGGGAGCGCTTCAGCTTGTTTGCAAAGGATGATGAGGGGACTCAGGAGAGACGAAGGGGAAAGTGTGGGGATCTTCACTGCCACAAGTGGAGTGGGGGGGTGGGGGTGGCTGCCCCTTACCAAAGGGGCCGGCTTCTGACTGACCCTTGCCTGACCAGGCTTCTTGGGGGGGTTGGCCAGTGGCCGGAATCTGTTCCAGAGGAAGAGAACCAGAGAAGAGGGCACCTTGAGTGCCTTGGGCTTAATCCTGCATGCCCCAGGAATGGTTTTTAAAGCAAGCAGTCAGCCTCTTCTACAGATTAACTCAGGGAAGGCACACCTAGGAAGTTTGGCTTGAAAGGAACCCCCCCCATCCCCTTCCCCCCCCCCTTTTTTTCTTTTTTTCTTTTTTGCTAGTCTCAGGCCTGGCCTGTGCCCTCCCACAGCCAGCACTCTTGGGGCAGCTCTCAGCCCCTGCCAGCCTTTCCAAATAAGAAGCAACACAGGGAGGGACAGGGAAGCAAAGAGCTGAAGGAGGACTTGGCAAGATGACAAAAGGGCAAGGAGCAGCAGTAGCAGAGACTCAGATCCTTTGTAAACACGCCCGTCTCTCCCGTTTCAGCCTCAGAAGCTGGTGGAAGACGAGTGCTTTAAGCCAGAGCTTGTGCGGATGCTGTTTACGGAAGACAGCTGAGCAGTTTCTGCCGCTAGATGCCTTGAAGAGGGACCACAATCATGTCTCAAATCACACTTAAATGAAATTGTGACCTACAAACCATGTGATTTAAATAAAATCTTTTAAATGGAATTGGTGTCTATTAAAAAGGATGACGCCACTGATGGCATTATCTCAAAAGTGTCTGCTCAGCAGTAAGTCCTATTAAATCTACACACGACTTCCCTTCTGACTTCACACACTTGACAAGGGTCACCGGAGAGGGTTTGCCCTCCTGCAGGAGCAGCGTAACTGACTTTTATTCATTTACACAAAACAACAGATCACCAGCATGATCGCGGAGCCAAAGAATGGGCTGTCAAAATGGAAAACTTACTGCAGATTGCAGGGAGGGGGGAGGGGAGGGGAGGTGCCCATCTGCCCCCTCCATCCATCCGAGTGAGTGAGTGAGTGCGGGTAGGAGTGGTGCTGCAGTGGGAAGCAGACCCTGAAGCCCACCATCCCCAGCCCCTCTGCCCTGCACCGCTCTGTGACTTTCGTGTGGCTTGTAACCTTAAGGAAGGCCATCTCAGAGCCAGCAAGGTACCAGCCCAGTCCCCTTGGGGCTAGTGAGTTCCTGCCAGCCATTTCTCAGAGGGAACACAATCCAGTTGTCTCTTGGGTCTCCTTGCCCTGGCCGAGGGGGAGGAGGGGGCTCACTTGACGGAGGCGCTGTTCTGCTGGGGCTGCATGGGGGGCTGCTGCATGGGGGGCTGCTGCTGTGGGACCTGCTGCTGCTGCTGCTGCTGCTGCTGCTGCTGCTGGGGGGGCTGTGTGGCCTGCTGGGGGGGCTGCTGCTCGGCCAGGGCCTGTTGGAGGCGCATCCGCTTGCGGGAGTAGTGCTGCCAGTGGAGGATCTGCTGCTCGTCAATGAACTTGGCGCACTGGGCGTTCACCAGCTCCTTGCGGAAGTGTTCGTGCTGCAGCAGCTCCAGCATATGGAGGCACTGGGGGTACCTGCGCAAGAGACCGAGGAGGAGGAGCACCTTGAGGGAAGAGCGCTGCAACACGGGCGCCCCCCCTCAATGCCCTCAACAGGTCACAAGTGCCCCGGCACAACCACAACCACAAGCACAAGCACAGCCCTTACTTTAGGTATCTGGCATACTCCGGCTCCTTCCAGTAGAGCAGGTACTTCAGGTAGTTTACGAAGGCTCTGTCCTTGAAGTATCCCCTCTGAGCGAGAACTGGAAGAAACGCACACGTCCGTGGGTGTAACAGTGGGTTCCCCGGCTGCCTTTCCCTCGAGAAACGAAGAAGGGCCGGGCGGAGGCAGCCATGGGGCGTCCATCCATCCATCCGCGCAGGCTCCCTGCCCCGCTGCGCCCCAGAGACAGAGGGACAGAGGCTAGCCCCCTTCCTTCCCTTCCCTTCCCTTCCCTTCCCTTCCCTTCCCTGGACTCACAGTTGAGGTAGTTGGGGTTGGCCAGGCACTGCACGAACTCCAGCTCCATCTGGAAACGGAGCCGGTGCCCTCCTTCGTCTGGAAGGGAAAGAGGGAGAGGGTCACCGCGGTTCCCAGCATCCCCACCCCGCCCCGCCCCGCCCGGGCCTCCCTCCCTCCCTCCCTCGCCTGGCCTCCCCTCTGGCCCTCACCGCTCTCCATGGCGGACCCCTTTCTCCGGCGGAGGAGGAGGCCCGAGGGCCGAGGCAGCCAGCGGGAACGAAGATGGCGGCGGCGGCGGCGTCTCCCTGCGCCTGCGCACTGGAGGCCGTGCCCGGTGCATGCTGGGAAACTCCTGGAGGGCTGCTGCCGCCGCCGCCGCGCGGCCGTCGCCATGGCAACGGAGATGCTCCTCCAGGCCCAGCTATAGTTGGGGGGGGCTCCCTCTTCCTCTTCCTCATTTCGCTCGGAGGAGTTACTTTGGGGGCTGCCGAGGGCCCTCTGCAGGCAGCATGGCGTCGGCATTGGCATTGGCATTGGCACGGCCTGGCCTGGCCTGCTCTTCCTCCTCCTCCTCCGGGGGTGGCTCTGGAGGGTCCAAAGGGCACTAGGCTCCGGGGGGCCTTAACTGGGAGCCAAGGGCCTCCCTCCCTCCCTCCCTCCTTCCTTCTTGCCTGCCTTCCTTTGGCAGCCCTTGCCCTCAGAGCAAAGGGAGGGAGGGAGGGAGGCTCCTGGGGGGGGGGGGGGAGCAGGAGGGGCCCCCAATCAGTGGCTCCTGTGTTATTGCCACATTTGATCCAAGGGAGGGCCCTCCTCCTCCTCCTCCTCCTCCCCCCCCTCAGGCCCCTTGGAAAGGCATGGCCTGCTTGCCCCCAAAAAGTCCCAGCCTCCTTGCCCCTGTTCCCTGAGTCCAGTGAGCCCCATGCGATTCCTGAGCAGTCGCCCTGAAGACGGAGGCCGCCCCAGAGCCTCTCGGTCCTTCTTCTTGGAGGCCCCGGGGCAATGGCTGACCGGCTCCTGAGGGACCTGGAGGCCGAGGGGCTGAGGGAGCCCTCCCAAATGAGGCCCCGGGTGACGGAGTGGCTGGAGGGGCTTTTCCCGGCCGTGGAGACCCTCCCCACAGAGACCCTCCAACGGTGGATGGAAGACAATCCGGGGGAGCTGCTCCTCCTTGTAAGTGGCACCTGCCTCCCCTTCCTCCTCTTCCTCCCAACTCTCTCCTTGCCTGGGCCCTTAGAGGTGCTTGACCGCCTGAGCCGTCCTGAGCCTTGGCCGTGGCACTACCTGGGCGGCCTTCCGTGTGCCTTGACCTCCGCGCTGGAGCAGGAAGGGGCTGAGGCCGAGTGCTGGGGGCAGCCTGGGCCCTGGTTCGATTCCTGGCTCCTCTCAGTTAAAAGAAGGAAGTAAAGGAAGGTCCAGGAGGAGGAAAGGGGGGCTGCCTCCATCCTTCATGGTTCTGCTCTTTAGGGCTCCTCTCGGCAAGAGCAGACAGAGCCGGACAAGGTGGCACCTGGAAGCCCAGCCTGACCCAGGCTGCAGCCCCGCCAGCCCTCAGGGAGCCATGACTGAGGCCAGGTGAAGGCTGGTCTGTGCCAAATGCAGCAGAAGTGAGACCGACCCCCTTCTCTCCACTCTCAGGTTGGGGGACTGCATTTGGGGAGACCACCCAACCAGGTGCAGTCCCCCCTAATAAGTCAGGAATTTGGGGGTTTCTCTTCCCATGAGTGAGACCGTGAGCAACCTGTGGAGCTCCAGGGGCTGCTGGGCTGCTCTTCCCATCAGCCCTGTCCAGCGCAGCCAGTGTTAGGGATGATTGGAACTGCAGTCTGACAGACTCAGGAGTCCAGGCATCCCCCTTCCCTGGCCCCACAGAGACTGGCAGTCTGCTTTTGTCCAGCCCCACGCACTACAAGCTCAGGGTCATCCTTGGAAAAGCACCCACAGCTGGGTCCCACACCTTTTCAGTGGGAATCCTCTCTTCCTGAGCAGTTCCCTGGCCGGGCTTCCCTTCCTCCACCCACATGCCCCAAGGCCCAAAACACCTTCCAGGCAGCCATTTTCTTGCTCTTTCCAACGGTGAGGGCTGTGGGGATTAGTACAGTGGCCACTTCCTTCTTTGGGGCACAAAGCCGCTCCCAAGTGTTAATGGCTCCCGCACCAGGGAACATTTTGGGCAGCCTCTTCCCCCCCCCCCCTCCATCTCACGGGGGGGGGGGGTCAGTCAGTCATTGTGGCTGGGCTCAGAGACCCACAAAAGCTGCTTCTGGTCCCAGAGAAGCTGCCAAGGGGCTTGTTTGCACACAGGTCACGGTGCCTCCTTTTGAGGGCTGCCTTCATTCACCATTATTGTGGGGGGGGGGGGGCTGAAGTGGCTGGCTAAGACCCACTGAGGTCCGCTTGCCAAAAGGTTCCTCCTCCAAGAGGCCCCTTGGATAAGAAGGGGATGCCAGATTTATGCCTAGGCTCAGTAGGGTGCAATTTGGGGCCTCAGATTACTGGGGGGATGGTCCAAATTAAAGAAGACATCATGTTAAAATAATACCTTTTTTAAAAAAGGAATGTTTGGAGAATATTGTGGGGGCTTTTAAACTGACTGTAGTTGAAGCCCTAGGTGAGATGGGGGGGATTGGAATAAGCCGGCTCCTGCCTCCCCCCCCCCCCCGCCTCGCACCATCCAAATGACTCTCAGCCTTGCAGCCTATGGATGTGAGAAGCACCGTTGTCCTTCTTCCAAAGCCAATTCACGCTCCTCTGTGGAAGCAGCACACAGTGTGGGACTCTTTGTGGGTCCGTCCAAAAGCAGCGCCTCTCCTGCTGACCCAGATTCCCTCCCTGCCCCTCAGAGAGGCGAAAAGGGCCCTTGTGGTCAACCGCAAGGCCAGGGCAGCCACCTTTCACTGGAACCTCTTCAGAGCTCCTGCTATTTTTACAGCTGCCATTTATACACCAGTTTCAGAGTGTCCAGTTGGCCTTTTTTTAGTCATGGTTTTGTTATTTCTGCACAGTGAGATACTGTAAAAGTCTTAGCAGCATCCTATAATCTCACCCTTTCTGAAATAACATTTTAGGGGGAAAAGTTATTCAAGCTTCTGGAGCTGACTTATTCTTAGCGTTTGTTAACATGACAGGGTATCTCTTACTCACAGAGGCATTAGTGGTCATGAAATGATCATTATTATAGGAGAAAGAATGCAAAACACACATACACCGTAAGCCCACGGCCCCCCAGTTGAAAGGGCACCAGCCCAGCCCTGCCACTCCTTGCTTCTCACGTGGGACACAAGAGGAGGGAGACCCATGGCAGCCTCAGGAAGGAAGGCAAACAAGTCTCTCGCCTGTGTGCCAAAGTAAAGGCCAGCATCTCTATTTCCAGAAGGGGGGCATTAAAAGAAAGAGGGACAGGCAGGGGAACCCTGGGCAAAGGGGGACCAAAGGCTGAGCTTAGGCCAAATGCCTCTTCTCTGGAACAGACTCCGCTCCTGGGCACATAAGATATAGCCCTCCCCAAAAAAAAATCAGAGGAGAGGAATGCAGCGTAGCCCCCATATCCTGCTTTCGCTGCCCATGATCATTGGGATGATGGAGGGTCCCACTCACGGAGGGATGGGGAAAGAGGGCAGGGAGCCTTGTGGACCCCAAGGTGGACCCCAGCATCTGCCCAAAGGCTCTGTGTCCTCCAGAACAATCCCATCATCGGGTAAGAAGGAAAACAAAGGTGTGGCGGGGGGGGGGGGAGAGACACAACTGTTTCAGACCCACTGTCTGGGGGCAGTGGCCATGGGTGATTTCCCTGGTGGAGCCACACAGGCTGTCAAAGGTTTGGTGCCCAGATGTGCACAAATGTGGAGACCCTCTGGTACTTTCCTGTGCTCCCAAGAAAATGTACTTTCTCCAGGATTACTGGGAGGGAGGGGGTCCTAGTGACCTTTGTGAGGACTGAGTAGCCATGCGTTGAGGGTGTAGATTAACAGGAAGACTACACATGCTGCCAAGAAGTAGGAAGCGTGACACACATTCCAAGGAAGAGGGAGATCACAAGGTGGACTTTGAGAGCCTGAAGGTGATCAGTCCACACCACTCTTCCACCAAACTCCACCTCACTTCAGGGGTGCAAAATCCTCCTCCTTACCACCACCACCACAATGTTAAGAGCACCAAAATGCCTGAAATGGGATGGAGGATGGTGGGAGGCTCCTTCCCCCAAGAAGACCATCCCCATCCCCATCCCCTGGGACCCGTGAGGGGAGCCTGCCTCCTTGAAAGACCGGTGGGCTGGAAATCCTACAGCCAGGAGACAGGCAGGATCCAGGATGGGTGCTGACCATGCAAGAGACTCTCTCTCTCTCTCTCTCTCTCTCTCTTTCTCCTGCTCTCTTCCCCCTTCTTTGCCAGAGATGCCTGGGAGTGGATGTGGGTGTCTGCAAGCACACACAAGAGCATGAGGGAGGCTTACTTAGAGCAGCCTGGCAGAGGGAGGCTGCAATTTCCTTGCTCTTCCCCTGTCATTAGGCAGATCAGAGCAGAGAGGAGGAGGGGGACACTGAGAACACCCTGATTAAAGGCCTGGTGCGCCTCTCGAAAGGGGAAGCAAGGAGGGAGAAAGAGAAAAGTGTGTGCAGGTGATGCCGTCCAAGTCACAAAAGCTCCATTGTGTGGATGGCTTCTGGGTGCCCAAATTGCCCCCCTGAGAAACTCTATTCAGGTCACGAGAGGCCTCCGTATGGTGTGGAGGTCCAGGCATCCACCGCTTTTTGCAGACCGTTCATTCTGGTCCCCTGTGGCCCTCCCCGCTCTTTTCCGCCCTTCCAGCATGATGGGCAAGAAGTCTGTGCCCAGAACGTACGTGCTCCTGGTGCCTTGCCATCCTGCCCATCATTGTCGCTTTTGCCTCTGCCAAAGGCCAAGACCCCCGGAGAAAACCAGGCAAAGGTCCAAAGACCACCTCCTCCTCCCTTGAACAATCAGACCAGTGACCAGGGAAATCTGGCCCAAGGCAAAGCGAGGTGGGTATTGCTGCAAAAGGGCAGCAGACTAGTCCTCCTTCTTATCTTTCTCATTGCTGCACTTCTCACAGTCAGCGGTTGTGGGATTTTCTGCCACTTTGTGCTGGAATCTCTTGGGCGAGTGGGAGACACAAGGAAGCGCTTGTGTGCCACTATTTGCTTCTCAGGTGACAGTAAGGGCATCCTGATCTGGCCCTGGAAGAAGAAGGGCTGACCCACACCTCCCTGGACTCCAAGATGGTCGGGACTCAACCCACCCACCCCTATTGCCCTGGGTGGCCCAGGAGACCTCCTTGCTTGAGCAAGATGGAGCCCAGGAGCCTTATAGGGGTGCTCTCTGGCCACCACAGACCCCCTGTTTCTCTCTTTCCAGACCTCTCAGGCCCAGCAGACAGTGTTGATTTGACTGCATGTCCCAAAGGGGAGTGGAGGGACTCTGGGTCAGAGTTGGGACAAGGGCCCCCCACTCCCTGGGTCTGGACCCTCTTTGGTCCTCCAGGAAGCAATCTCTGGGCATGAAATCTGCCTAGAGATCAGAGTGTTGCCATATTTCTCGTTCAAGTGACACCCTCTGCAACTGGGGTGGGCTCTTCCTGCCTTCTGCTCCATGACATCATGGGGGCTGCCCCTTCCTAATAGCACACCCAGGGACCCCCGCCTATCAAGTCACATGCAGTCCCCTCTGGATGTGGGCCCCCGAATCTCAGGACATCAACCCATTTTGCACCTCCCCACCACCTACGCCCCACCATCTGGTCATTCAGGCAGGGACTGACCTGGGCTCCTTTGTCTTCTTGGCCTCAGGACACACGGACGCCGACCGAATTTGATGTCAGCCACCTTCCCGGTGCACGCCTGGTGACCCCTCCGGGGGCTGAGGAGCCTCTTCCGGGGGCCGTGGAAACCTGGCTCAGGCAAGGTAGGTGAGGTTTGGGGGGTGACTGTCTGGAAAGAGCATCCTCACTTCAGTCCATGGGGCACGGGGAATGAGGGGGAATGCTAGCGCTGGATTTTGTAAATGGCGGCTGCAACCTCTGTTTGGCTCCATGGGTGGAAGGAACTTCTGTGCATCATCATGGGATTCAAGGAAGCTGAGAAATGGCTTTATTGACACATTTTTTCTAGAAACAGTCAAATTTGTCCTACAATGTATTCAGAGATGGCATTTGCTGTAACATCGGCTTGTAGTGGAAGTATTACAAAATTATGTTTTCAGTGCTGCACTTTGTACAGACGTCTAATTATTTACAAGTGGCATGATAGTTTGTACCCTCTCTCTCTCTCTTTTGAGCGAATCAGTCAGCCATCACCTCTCTCCCCATCCCTTGCAGAGCGCCACGGGGGCCACCGGCGGAGGATTGTCTGCTACTGCACCGTGGGCTACCGGTCCTCTCTGATGGCTCAGCTCCTGGGTGCCTCTTTGGCCCGAGGGGCGGGCGGTCCAAGCACCGTGGCCCCTTGCGAGATCTACAACCTCCGCGGAGGGCTGGTGAAGTGGGCGACGGAAAGCCGGCCGATGGTGGACCAGCAGGAGAGGCCCACTGGCATGGTGCACCCCTACAGCCCCACTTGGGCCAAGCTCCTGGAGCCAGAGCTCAGGGCACCGCTCCCACGGGAGGAAGATGGCTGACTGACACCCAGCTCTTCCCATTGGCCAGAAGGCCTTCATAGAGCTCCTGAGCTTCAGCTAGAAATAAATATATCGCTGCTGGCATAACGTTTCGAGGGCCCTGAGTCTTTGCAAAAGCTGCTCACAGAAAAGCCTGCATGCCCCTTCCCTTTGTGGGGCTTGTTCGTTGCCCGGTCTGCGGCAGATGGTCAGCCATGGGCCGCTCCTGAGACTGTCAAGGAGGCATCTCTAAATATACCATGCTGGGAGCCTCCCTCGGCGGCTTCTTTCAGGGGAATGAAAATCACAGGCTCTGGTTTCTTGGAACCGCTTCTGAAAGCGCTTTGTTCTTGGGCTGAAAAATCCTGGCTCTTCACTTTTCCCTCCTCTATGAGCAGGTTTACAAAGAGAAAAATGGGGCTGGGTTTTTTTCCAGCCAGGCAGGTTTCTTCTGGCAAGAGAGAGCTCCCTCCTTGCAAGGCCTGGGGCCCATTCACACTGTGGAATTATGCCACTATGGTTCCACTTTAGCTGCCATGGTTCTGGCCCATTGGTTCCTGGGACCGGCAGCCGAGGAAGAGGCATTTCCAACCCTCATTCAGGAGCCCATCTCCTGCCTTACTTGACCGCCAGGGCAGGGGTCCTAGGATGGAGCCGTGGCCGTCAAAGAGGAATGGCTGCGCAGTATGAAAGGAACCAAATGGCGTTCAGAGGCCATAGCCCCTAAGTGCCTGTCTGTCTGTCTGTCTGTCTGCCTCCCTGAACACATCTGGTTCTCCTTCAGAGCCCTCCAACTCTCCATCTGGAGGCAGTGAATGCCGCACTTACAACTGTGCTCTGTTCATTTCTCTGTCCAGAGCATCCCACTATTCTGTGCCATTTTACAACCCATCCTGTCCAAGATGCTTTTGGAGCATTTCCCAATCTCTGGATTCCTGTCGTCCTAAATGATTTCTTGGCACCTGCAAATACCTCCACCTTTGATTGTCACCTTTGCAATCACTTAATAGGGCCTTGCCTATTTTTCATTTGATTGGCATACTAATGGTCGTGATTCAGGTTTTTAAAATGTTCTTCAAGTCTGTACATTCCGCTTACTATTTTCTCATGGCATTCCTGGTCACCAGAGTGTGGCCTGCCTCAGCCGGTTGTTGCTAGTCTTCATTGTTTCGTGCAAATGTACCTGCAAATGGCCAAACGAGTAATGGACTGCCAGTCAATACTGAGGGTTGGGGGGAGCCACCGTCTTAAGGACCCTTCCTGAAGAGCCAAGGAGAAAGCCCCTTCTCTGCCCCAAGCCCCTCGTTCGTTCGCTCACTCGCTCGCTTGCCCATCCGCTGGGCACTGCCAGCCATCAGGGGCCGCAGGAGGCCAGTGGCTGCTGTCCAGGCGCTGTTGGCAGGGGCTCCGTGGGGCCTCCGGCGGAAGAAAGGGACGATTGTGCCGGTTGCCCAGCGACTCCTTTTTCTCCGGCCGGGGCAAGATCGCCTATTGTGAGCAGGAAGGAGGCCGTTGCAAAGGAAAAACCCCAACGACCCCCCAGCCCCGCTTTGCCCCTCGTAGCCACTGGGCACCGGGCACCTTCTTGGGCAGCACAGGTGGGCAACAGGGGAGATGGGAGGGGGCCCTCAGGCCTTTGGGCCACTGGAACTCCCAGCCACCTGCCAGCAACTCTCCACCCTCATTTTACCTGGGAAAGGCTGAGAGAAGCTGTGATGGATTGCTGTGGGGCATGTCCTAGTTCCTGAGAAACATCTCCCCCCCACACACACACACACACACACCACATTTTGGCCAGAAAAGGCCTCTTTGGGTTCTCCTGTCTCATCCAGAAGAGAGATAACAAACCGCCTGGTGGCAGTGACGTCAGTGGTAAGAATACAAATAATATTTATTCTTTATAAAGTACATCAAACACTCAGCTCTGTCCAAAAATTAAGTTAAAAAGACCCAACCCTGCCCTGCAGGCTCACGCTTTGCAACAGCCAAGGCTTTAAGAATCTGGGGAGGGAGATATAAAGGAGGAGACGACTGGAGAGAAGGAGGATGTTTGCAAGCCCTTTGCACAGCCCCTGTCTGTCCATCCAGCAGTTGGTCCAGAGAGAGTCGCTTTGCCTGGTGATGTGATCCCAAAAGAGAGAGAGAGAGAGACCCTGGTGCAGCCCTCCAGGAATGGGGGGGGGGGACTCCCTGCCACTTTCCTTTATGGAGGACAAGGGAAGCAGGCAGGCCATCTGGGGGACTGTTTTCCAGATACTGTGCCTGTCAGTGTTACAAATGCAGAGGGCACTTGATTAATATTTTAAAGGCAATTCAATAAGAAATTCCAGAGGAGATGGTGGCCTGGCTCTCTGCAGCTGTTTCCCCCACCCACCCCATCTCTGCCCCCCTTCTGCCCCTCACCCTCCCATCCCATTTCCCTGGCTTTGGGGCCCTGCAGAGGCGATGGCTTTTTAAGGAGACCTCTGGCAATGGGGCTGCCATTGGACACTGGGCTTTCCCCCAGCGCTTCCCTCCTGGATGTGATTCTTCATGCTGCAGACCTCAGGGAAGAAGGGCCCAGAAAAGGCAGGTGTCCATTCTCTGTAGGGTGTCCATTCTTTGGACCCACTTGCGACAAACTTTGCTGCCAGGGTGGCTAGACGCATGAAGTGGGGCACAGCCAGACCCTAGGGAAGAAGGGCAGTGGCGAGGGGGGAGGCCGTGGACTTTGGCCAGGGCCATCCTCGGCCACTTGGACCAGGCCCTATTCCAGTCCCCTCCAGTGAGCAGGGACCCTCCTGGGCCCTATGCCTTTGCCTCCCTTGTGGATCCCCAGCAGCTTCTCCCACTTTGGTTCACTTGTTTTGCTTTTCTTTTGGAATTAACCCGTATTCTCTTCCCAGAAGGCCTGGGCTGTCACTGGGCTCCTCATCCTCTCAGCGGTCAGTTAATGGCTTTGGTCCCTCTGGCTCTGCCCGGCCTGATAGAAATGCTGCTGCCTGGCTGGCATCCCGGAAGAGGTTTGGCCTGGTGGGGGGGTGGATGGGTGGTTGGTTGGTTGGGGGCCAGGACCCCCTCCCTGTGCGCATGTGCATCGCTCTCCTTCTCCTCCCCCTCCTCCTCCTCCTCCTCCTCGGGGCCAGAGTCCTCCCTGCGGCCCAGCCTTCATTCCCCAAGGGTGGTGTTTGCCCAGGCGGGGAAGGAGTCCAGGTGGAACATGGCTTTGCCCCAGCTGTTGATGGCCAGCGTGATGCAGAAGATGCCAATGATGTTCATCGTGATCCCAGTTTTAGCCTGGAGAGGAAGCAGCAAGAAAGGACTCACATGAAGCTCAAAGGAGATCAGGAATGGCTCATAGGCCCAAGCCATTGCAGGGCCGGGGAGGAAGAAGACCCAGGCTCCAAATCCAAATCCAGCAAGACCCAGAGTGTGACCTTTCTGTCATGCAGGAAGACCACCTTACTTTGCAGCCCCCCTCCCCACCATTTACACATTCTAGGAAACTTCAAAGAACCAACTTTCTGTGGGAGGCAGGGAGAAGAGCTCCATTTGGAGCATCCACAGAGTTGGCTCTCCAGATATTCAGCCATGCAAGCCAGCCAGCTTTTCCAAGAGCTTGGGAAAGGGTCGGGGGGGGGGGGGTATTGCATCTCCTAGAATCCCCGGCAGCGGAGCCACTGGTTGCACTGGTTACACATCCTGGAGTCATTGTCTAGAAAAGGGTCATTTCCAAGCTTAGTTCCTTATGAGGAATCCAGCCTCTGGGAAAGTGCTGAAATCCTTGCCACAGACCCTTCCAGCTTGGAAAAGGGGGGGGGGGGGAGACATGACCTCAAGAACAACAGGAAGGGGGTGTCCAACAGCAGACCTGCCTCCATGCCACCCACTATCCTTTCCTTTCTCCATGCCACCCAGCATCCCAATCCAAGCTCCGGCTTCACACTCCCTAGCAGAGGGGCAACACCCCCTGCCTCTCTTTTGGAGAACCTCCCCAGTCCCAAATGTAGAAGCCATGAGCCTGAAGGGGAGATGGGGAGGCCGGCCAGAGGGACCTGTTGGTGGCCACGGAGGGTGGGGAGAAAGGAGGCCAGGCCAAGGAGGAGCTGCCGGGGGCTTACCATGTCAATGATGCGGAGGTGGCCGTAGGAGAAGACGATGGCGTTGGGCGGGGTGGCCACGGGGAGCATGAAGGCTAAGGAGGCACTCAGGGTGCAGGGGATCATGACGTACAGGGGGTTCATCCTGATGGACTGAGACTGCATGAGGGAAGGGGAGAGGAGAGGAGGACAACAGGCCTTGAAATAGCCCCACGGGGGCAACCCCCTTGGCCAGCCCCCAACAGCGGGCAATGCCCACCCACCCATGGACTCCCAAGGGCAGAAGGATGCCCACCGGGGAGGCCTCACCAGGGCTGCAAAGACGGGCAGGAAGAGGGTGGCGGTGGCCACGTTGCTGGTGCACTCGGTAAAGACAGCAATGACCATGGAGAGGATGATGGCAATGGCCCAGGGGGGCACACTGTGCAGGGGGGTCATCTGGTCCCCCAGCCACTTGGACAGACCGGACACCTGGCCAGGGGGACGGAGAGAAAGAGGACAGTTTAAACAGCAGCAGCATATGCCCACAGGCACACACGCACACAAGGTGCCCAGCCAGGGGACACACGCGTTCACACTTGCACACGGACACACACACCAGAGCCAAGGGCCGGGGCCAAGCAAGGCACCTTGCCTTCCCACGGTGGCACCCCTGGGCTTAGTTTGGAATGAATTTTCTGCTGGAGGAAAAAGCTGCCCGGTCTGGCCCTGTGTCTGGCTTGAGCCAGATGGACGTGGCCGTCTCACTTCAAAATGTCCACCAGGAGCAGCAGGGCAAGCAGGCCAGGCACAGTTTTCCTGGACGGCTGGACAGAGCCTGAGCGCCTGGAGGCTCCCATGTCAGTGCCTTGGTCCAGGGAGGAGCAGCCTCAGCCCCAAGGGAGCTCTCCAAAGTGCTGGATTCGTTCTATAGTATGATTATTATTACTCTCAGCCCCTTGGGAACCACCATTAAAGTTTGGACTCAGCAGCCCTGCAGCCATGGCAGCCACCTGCTGGCCCTTGACCTGGCTTGGCAGCTGGGGCCCCATGAAGACTCCCGTACCCCAAAACCAGCTCCGAGGGGGTGGCCCACTGGGGCCTCGGTCTCAGGAGCCATTCAGCAGGGGGTGGTCTTCAGTTCACCCACCAGCTCCAGGGGGAGAGGGGAAGGTTTCCTTCCTTGGTAAAGATTTGCCAGAAAACAGATGGGGCCACGAACAAGTTGCCAGTGCCTGAGAAGACCCCCAGTTTTCCAGAAGATGAAATGTCAGGCTCAGCATCCCTGGAAACTGTGGCCAGGGATCAAGACACACTGCCACCAGACACCTTTTCAGATGAGAAGGCTGACCCTGGCTGGGAAGAGGACGTGTACTCTGCACATGCCCAGAGGCATTTACTTGGGTAGTTTCCAGGCTCCAGGCTGGACCAGATTCAGGTCTTGTTAACAGCCACCCTATCGGAAGGCAGGGATGTCAGCCATAAAATCTGCCAGGCACTTCCCCTCCCCACTCACTGCCCTGGCCACAGGAGCCCACAGAATCACTTGCGTGACCGGTGGACAGATACAGTCGGAGGGTCAGCGACAGAGCCCCCCTCCCCATGGCCAACGGTCAGCCCCTGTGAACCCACCTCACTTCCGTTGGCCAAGGCAAAGCCTCCTCCCAGCAGCAGCACAATGCTCCAGGGCAACTTTTGGTGGACCACCTTCCAGTCCAGGAGTGGGGCTGAGGGCAGCAGTTCCTTCATGGCTGCAGAGAGGACAAGATGGGGCAGGGGACAGCGGGGTGTGTGTGTGTGTGTGTGTGTGTGTCATGAGCAGGGACGGGGGGGGGGGGGGGAGACAGCCTCCCCGCCTTCCTCCCATGCCAAGTGCTGTCAGCACAGATGCCCATGGAGCAGGAGACCCGATGCCAGGGTGAGGGGCACGTCTTCCACCACGTCCCCCTCTGCCACCCCTGGTCCCCATTCTGCCCCCAACCCCCTCCCTTGTCCCCCCCCCCACTGCCCTGACCTCTGGCCACCTACCTTCCCCCTCCTCTTCCAGGTCGCTGCTGGGGGCACAGAGGCCACACTTGGGCCGGGTGGCAGGAATGATGAAGAGCAGCAAGGCCACGAAAATGGCCACCGTCGCGTCCGTCACATACCTGTAATGCACGGGAGAGTGACCACCGAGGCTGGGAATTTGGCCAGTGAGTCCCTCCATCTGCTCTGAAAGCACCGGGCAGCAGGAGAGTGAGCCACGTGCGCGGGGGGGGGGGGGGGAAGAAGGGTCGATATGGAGCCCCTGAAGGCCCTGAAAGTTCATCTCCCATGGGGCAATAGGACACACAGCTCAGTGGGTAGAGCATGGCAATCTGGGCTGGGGGTCCACAGTCCAGTGCCAGCCACCCGACCATCCAGGAGAACTGGGCAAAGGCCACAGTGGGCACTGGGCAGGGGGGACTCACTCCTTCTCCTTGTTGAAGAGGACGGTGGCCCAGCCGGGGACGAAGCCAGGGTCTCGGGTGAACCAGAGGAGGATGAGGAGGGTGAAGACCACCAGGACGTTGGACTCGGCAAAGGAGATGGGGCCCAGCTTGCGGTACTCCTCCTTCAGGACCCGGAGGGCGGCCCTCTCCAACTCAGTCTTCTGGCTCCCGCAGCCCCAGGTCTTCCAGAAGCTGAAGGTGGGAAGAGGGAGAGGAGGAGGGAAGGTCTCAGGGAGGAACTGTTGCCAGCCCAGGCCCTGTGTGTCCAGTGGGCCACTGGCCGAGTGACCGGCCGGCGGCACAGAAGCCAGGAAGGTTGGGGAACCTGGGAGAGGAGCCAGGGAGGCAAGCCCTGGTGGGCAGCCGGGTCCCAGAGAGAGGATGTGTGTGTGCACATGTGGGGTGGGAGGAGAGGAACCATGGGTCAAGCCAGGCAGTACCTGCAGAGGGAGAGGACTGGGGGAAGAGAGAGAGGGAAGGAGGGCCAGGGATGGAGAACAAAACAGGATGGAGGGCTGGGGGGCAGAGGGGCACCCAAGGTAGCGGAGGTCTTCTTTGTCTGACCAAATGCCCATTCTGCCCCAGGGAAGGAGGGAGGGAGGGAGGGAAGGAAGGAAAGATTTTTGTGGGGGGATTCTCAGTAGGAACTCAGTAGGAAGGCTGCCTTGTGATTGGAGACCCCTGCTCACCTTATGGCTGTCTGGTCAGAACACACACACTCCTCCAGGAGAGACATGAAAGGTGTCCCACCACCACCACTCTTTCCAGCCTGGCCTGCATGTGTTGCACTGACCAATTGACCCCAAAGGGCCTCCTGGGACTCCCAGGAGCAGAGAGCGACCTCACAGGCAGCTTGGCCAATCAGCCGTTCCCTCTCCTGGCACATTCATTGGGTGTGTGTGTGTGGGGGGGGTCAATGTGCATTTGTCTGCAGGGCTGTTGTGCTCCAGAAACTCACTGGCACCAGCAATGGTGGAGATAGCAGAGCCTGTGTGCCAACCACGCTGCAGGAGTGGCAGTGCAAAGGGCGGCCCAGTCCCTTGGTCAGCGCAATGGACACTGCCCCCCTGCCCCCCCCCCGGCCACTGCCCTCTTCTCACTTGCATCCCATGAAGGAGATCTGGAGCCAGAACCAGGCCAGCAGCAGCATCAGGAGCATGTTGGGGAAGGCGAAGACGAACCAGGAGGCAAAATTCAAGATGTCGCCATTCTCCGGGAACAACCTGTTTTATGGGGGGTCACTCTGCATGAGTCTGATGCCAGGTGGCCTCCCCAGGGCTCTGCTCATGGCGCCTGAGACTCTGGGATTTTATTTGGGGGGCAGAGAGCCCTCAAGGCCGCCGCTTCCTCCCTCGCTGAGGGGCAGGGGAGGGAGAAGGGGGACGCGGCTCCTGTGGGACTCACTGGTTCATCTGGCCCTTCAGGACCAGGTTGGGTCCTGTCCCGGTCAGCGTGGCCGTCCCACCGATGCTGGCGGCGTAGCAGACGCAGAGGGTCATCCCTTTGCTGACCCGCTTCTTGGCTGCCTCCCTCTCGGGCTTCGTGGGGTCCTCCAGGAGGAAGGCATTGCCTGAGGAAGAGGAGGGGAAGAAGTGACCCTTGGCCTCTGGTGGCAATGCCAAAGTCTCTGTCCAAAGAGTGGAGGGGAAGGAGGGGAAGCCGGACACTGGGACAAGGCAAGGAGATGCATGGGGCTTCCTGTTTGCCTTCTCTGGCCTGGGGCTTGTCTCCCTGGAGTTTGCACCCGGGGCCAGATTAAGACAAGACAAGGCCTTGGCTTTGCAAGTGCAAGAGGACAGTCCTCTGCCCTGCGAGGGCAGTCCTCATCCCCTCTGCCCCACACAGAGACTGTGTGGGCTGTGCTACCTTTTTGGGGGATGTACTTTTGAGATTGGGCTTTTTCATTTGCTCCGTTCTGACACGACACGTTTGTTTTGTTGTCCCTTAGCATTTCTGCTTGCAATGTTTTGATTTGCACCTGTTTTATAATCTTGTTGGCAGCTGCCCTTGTGTCCCAGGACATAAATCTATGCAAATCGAATAAATCAAAGTCCAGAGCCAGATTTTTCCAGCCTTTAAGATAACACATAGCATGAGCTTCCACCCCTCCTGGCTCTCTTCCGAGGCTCTTGCTTTGGGGCCTCACCACCAGCATCCCACCCTCCTGCCCTCTTCCCACAAGGCCTGCAAGGGGTGGCATGAGTGGACGCTTACTTTGTCCCGAGGAGAGACCCACGGCCACCTTCCCGCCCAGCTCTGTCCCAGCGCCAGCGTTGACCTGTCCAGCGGGAATCTCCGGGCCGGCCGGCTCTGGCTCTGAATTGTTCATCTGGTCCAGGACCGCTTGGACAATGGGAACCATCATGGCGGTGGTGGCCGTGTTGCTGATCCACATGGAGAGGAAGGCCGTGACCCCCATGAAGCCCAGCATTAGCCTGCAAGGAGGAGACAGGCAGGTGGGCATGGGAAGGGGGAAGTGGCTCCAAGCGCCCCCCTGGGGACCCAGGAGCCCCCCTTCTCCCACGGCGCGCGTCCAGGAGGGGGTTCAGGGTCCACACTGTGGGAGACGCGGCTTACAGGGCAGGCTTCACCCCCATGGTCAGCAGCACCCGCAGGGCAATCCGCTTGTGCAGGTTCCACCGCTCCACCGCCACGGCTACGATCAGCCCCCCCACAAAGAGCATGTTGGCGTCCTTCAGGTACTGTATGCACACCTGCAGGGATGGGATGGGATGGGATGGGGAAAGACAGAAGGAGAGGAAGCCAAAGGGGCACAAGGGGCGGGGGGGGGGGGCTATCTGCTCACCCCTTTCTGTTTCTCCTCTCTTTGCACCCCTTGAGATCTTCACCTTTGCAGCCCCTTCCCGACTCACTTCTGGGCAGGGGAAGCCCTTTCTCTCTGCTTTGCCCTCGAGGGCTTTGAAATGCCCGGAATAGCCATGGGCCTCTGTGCTTCCTCCACAGCAAAGCCGCCATCCTGCCTCCCCCCCCCCAGGACCAGAAGGAAGACTGCAGAGCTGAGTGAGGCCCAATTGGAAGGACACTTCGTCCTCCGTTCGTCCTCCAGCTCTGCTTCCATCTGTCCTGTTCTGCTGCTGGTCTGTGTCCATCTCTCTAGCATTGTTTATGGCTGTTCTCCATTTCCTCCAGACCCCTGGCCTCAATGCTGGATTTTGCCCATTTAGCCTAAATAGGTTCCCGGTCAGGACAACCTTTAAAATGCTAAGACACGGTCCTTCTGCCCCACTGCCTTTGAGCCTTACCTTCTTGGACTCCAGGATGCCGAACAATGGGAAGAGGACCACCGGCAGGAGGGCCGTGACGGCCAAAGGGATCACCTCTGTGCACCAGTAGATGGCCATGAGGGCGATCACATAGCCACACCGGGCTTCCTGCGAGGGAAGGAGGGAAGGAGGGAAGGGGTCGCTTGGAGAGCCTTTGGACTCCAGGAGGGACTGAGGGGGGACCCTCCTGGTAAAGAGCATCTTCCCAGGGAAGCCCACCTTTCCTGCCCCAAAGGGTCCCGGTCCAAGTCAGATAATCACAGCCCCTTATTGCCTTTTGAAAACATTTCCTTGCTCTCTCTCTCTGTATATTGGAAAGAGGACACACACACACACCCCAAAATTGCAGTTGTTGCTGTTCCCTCCCCCATATACCTCCCCAAAACCTGATCCCCAAATGGCAAATAATGGTTCTAAGATGGTGGAATGAGACATCTGGAAGGTATCATGCTGGAAATGTTGCCGGTCCAGTAACTGCCAGGGAAGGTTGGAACTGGCTGAATGAATGAAACAGACTGAGATTAGGCACCCTTGTTGTTGTTGTTGTTGTTGTTGTTGTTGTGCTCCTTCAGTTTCCATGGATGAAAGTGTGTGACTCACGCAAGGTCCTGTGGGTTTCCATGGCCCTAATCTCCTAATCTGGGATAGGGTTGTGGTTTTGGTGGGGGATCCGCTCACTCAGAGGCTCTTCAGGTGAGGAGAAGGGTGTGACTAGTGTCCAAGGATGGCAAAAACGCTCACGCTCACACACAACACACCCAGGGCACAATTCACGTTTGTGAGAAGGCAGAGGTTGCGTCAGGGCAGGTCTCTGCCAAACCACAATTCAAGTGTCTTTAGGTCAGCCTTCCCAGATTAAAGGTGCTCCAACACGCCGGATTAAAGCCAAAGGCTTGAGCTGGTCATGGCAGTTTTCTGTGGTCAGGCCAATTACCCCCCCCCCGCCCCACGCCACTTTGGGCTACTGGGGTGCAAATGCCCCACATGCCCCCACTTGCCCCTGCCCCAAGTGACCATGGGTCAGGCCTCTGGGTGGTCAATCTCACCATCGCCATGGCAGCCCCCAACTTTGCAAACCAGTGCAATGCAATGGCTGAGGTGGCACTTGAGGCAACTGCAGGAGAAGGCTTCAAAATGGGGGTGGCTGCCATTTTGGGGAGGGGGCACCTCTGCCCCACATTGGGGGGAGCTTCTACAACCCAGCTCTTTGGACACAGCCGGGAAGGGCTCTCCTGCCCCCCCCCCCCCCACGTCCCGCTCCCCTTCCCTTCACCCCAAAGCCCTTCCAACCAAAAGGGGGGCTGTGGATGACCCCCCCAACAGCGAAGGGGGGCAGTCTAAGTCTCTCCAAGATCTCGGCTGTCAACGTTTTTGGTGTGCTCTGGGCCTGTCAGGAGCGGACCATGGAGGCATCATCGCAGGGAATGCGCCTTCTAAGGGCTTTAAGCTTTCTGCCTGACCTGAGGCTCCTGCACTTCTCTGCTTTTGGGAGGCCTTTAAGACCGCCGCCCCCCATTCCTTAGCCGCCTGAGGAAGAGCTCAGTGGAGCTCCAAAGCCTGGTCCCAAGTCAATGGCTCCTTCCTTACGCAAGCAAAGCAAATAATTGACTGGAGGTTACCAGCAGGCTTAGTGGTTAACCCAAAGCGATGAGGAGCTGGAAAGCTGAGGAAGGCGGCCCTTGTGAAGGAAGGCAGGCAGCCCTTTTGGCAAGGGAGGGGGGGGCTCCAGGCAATTCCTCCCAATGGCCCCCCAAAGCAGCCCTCTGCCCCACACTCCCCCCCCCCAGGTCCCAGACCCACGGCTGCCTCTCTGGAGCCTCTTGGGACCAAGGACTCTGCCCTCCTTGGGCTGAACCTTCACGCCAGCCCATGGCCATGAAGACCACGATGATGATGATGATGATGATGAAGATGAAACATTCAGGGCTGGTGCCAAGGGTCCCTGGTTCGAGGGGACAGAAACAAGGGGCCTCTTCCTCCTCCTCCTCCTCCTCCTCCTTCCACATCCTGGCCCCCGCCGTCTGCTCTTGGGAAAGAGCTCCTCTGTCCTTACGCAGAGTGCTGATGCCTTGGGAGAAGGAGCCCCGAAGGAAGAGCAGAGCGGCTCCTTCTCCTTCTTCTCCTTCTCCTTCGTGGCCTCTGGGCTTCCCTGGCCGTTGGGGGGGCGGGAGGGGGGGCTTCCCTGGCGGGGGCCATGGCCTACCTGCCCTCCCAGGTAAGCCTTACCTTAAGCCCTCCCAGGTAAGCCCCGCTCCTTCCCTCCTTCCTTCCTCGGTGGCCTCTGCCCAATCCCCGGGGGAGGGGGAGGGGGAGGGAGGGGGGCAGAGGTGGATTTGGGACCGGTACCTGTCCGGGAAGGAGCAGCGGGAGCGGGAGGAGGGCCAGCGGGGCCCCGGCCACGGTCAACAGGCGCCGGTAGCCCAGCAGCGTCCGCAGGCGGCCGGCCATGACCCCTCGACCCCCGAGGGACAAGAGAGAGAGAGAGAAGCCACGCAGCAGAGGCAGCAACCGCCGCCTTTTAAAGCGCCTCCTCGGGGGCGGGGGCGGGGGCGGGGGGCCTCTGGGCGTGTGCAGAGTCCCGGGAGGCTGAGGCTCCCCCTCCTCCCCCCCCATGGCCCGAAGGGGGGGCAGCGGAGGGGGCAGAGGCTTCTTCCTCGGAGGCTCCTCCTTCTTCCTGGGGGGCCCCTCCCCCCTGGCCTGTCCGGAGGGAGGGGGGGCTGCGGATTGGACAGCCGGACAAGGGCCATTGTTACTCGGCCGGGAGGGGGGGGGGTCCCTTCCCCTCCCCTCCCCTCCCCTCCCTCCCCTTAGAGAGAGAGAGAGAGAGAGAGAGAGAGAGGTGGGTCCCTTTCCTTTTGGGGGGGGGGCTCCAGGGCCAGGGCTTGGCAGGGGTCCTTCGCAGGATGATGGGTGTTGCAGTACCTGGCTTTCGCTTCCCCCTGGCAGCCGGAGCCGGAGGAGAGGCGTCCGGATCCCGGCGGAAATGAAAGTGAAAGGCGGAGGAGGGTCAGCGCCGGAGGGACCGGACCCGGCGGAGGACCTGGAGGACCTGGCGGAGGACCTGGAGGACCTGGCGGAGGCGGAGGCGGGGGGCTCCCGGGACTGCCCCCTCCCCTGCAGGAACTGGTAGGGGCGGCGGGTGTTTCCCTGAGGGCGTCCTTAGCCCTTGGGATTTCTAGTTCGGGGAAGGAAGGAAGGAAGGAAGGAAGGAAGGACGTTCGTTTCCCAACTGGGCTGGGCTGGGCTGGCGGGGGCTGCCTCTGCCTCTGCCTCTGGCCGGAGGACCCCTTGCCCTTGCCTCCTTCCTCAACCCCTTCTCTCCTCCAGCCACCGGAGGGTCTCTGCCCCCAACCTGGCCCTCCACGAGGCCCACTGCCTGCGCTTCCTGGCCCTGTGTCCCGAGTGCCAGGAGCCCGTGGCCCTGAAGGCGATGGAGGAGCACCTGGACAGCGACCACCGCCAGGTCCGGACCCACTGGGAGCACTGGGAATACTGGGCGCTCAGGGCAGGCAGACTGGGAGGCTCCCCTCCTTGCCATGCGTGGGGGGGGGGGAGTGGTGGGGTCTCTGCCTTCCTTTGGGGCTCCTTGGTCATGCCTGCCCCCCTTCCCCTTCCCCTTCCCCTTCCCCAGGTGAGATGCCAGCTCTGCCACAGGGCCATGCAGAAGTACCAGCTGCAGGAACACACGGTAAGGAAGGATGCTCTCTTGGGGGACACTGCGGAGCCCCCCTCCTTTCCTCTGGGGGGGGGGCAGGGGACTCCTGGCCCATCCGCTTCTCCTCCCAACGCACCCCCCATGGACTGGGGATGATGCTGACCCTGGGACCGACCCTTCCTTCCCCGCAGGCGGAGGAGTGCCCGGAGCGGAGGGCCACCTGCGGCTTCTGTGAGCTGACCCTGCCCTTCCGCAGAATGGGGGCCCACCTGGAGGCCTGTGGGAGCCGGACCACCCGCTGCTGGGACTGCGGCAAGTACGTCATGTACCGGGCCCTGAAGGGACACAGCCAGGAGTGCCAGGGCAGCGGTGGCCCCGGGGGGCTCCGTCCAGGTGAGTGTGGCCACCCTCCGTCCCTGACCCCTGAAGCCCCCCTCCTGCCCCCCCCCATTGGCGTGGGGTGCCAACTCTTCCCCTGGCTCCCTCCTTCCTTCCTTCCTTCCTTCCTTCCTTCAGAGGCAAAGACCGGCTTCTGCCAGCAGTGCCAGCGCTGGGTCCCTGAGGAGCGCCACCTCCAGCACACGGTGAGCAGCTTCACCCCTGGAGCCGAGCCCCAAATGGGGGTCCTGGGGGCTATTGGGACCACAAGTCCTAGGACCCCAGCCAGCAGGGGATTCTGGGGCTGGTGGCAGTGGAGGGCACCTGAGCCAGGTGAGCCCCTCTGGCCTGCTCCATCTTGACTGAAGGAGGTCTTCCAGCCAGAGAAGAGGATTTTGAGTGGGGGTCTCTCTCCCCCTTTTGCTTATGTTCCTCTCTGGCATCATGGGGGCTCTAGGGAGGGGAGGAGGGGTGTCTTTCCCTCCCAGAAGCCCCTGCTCCAGCCTTCCTGGGAAACCGGTCAGTCCCCCCTCCCTCAGACTGACCGTTCCCTCCACACACACATCCCCATTTCTCCCCCGCAGGATGAATGCTGCCCCCTTCCTCGGCTTCTGGGGGCACTCAGCACCAACTGCCCCCCGGGTCCAGGCTCTCCTCCCCCTCCCTCTCTGCATAGCCCCCCAACTGAGAAGGGGGCTCGCCCCAAGAGGAAGGACAAGGATCTCCCCCCGATCCTGGGGAAGCCTTCCCTCAAGCCCCCAAGGAGCAAGAAGGCCCTCGCCCGGCTGGCCTTCACCCCCACCGCCACCACGGCCCCACCGCTGACCACGGCCCAGGAGGAGGAGGAGGAGGAGGAGGAGGAGGGTGCCTACCACCCCCTGGCCAGCTGCCCCCATTGCCACATCCTCCTGCCCAGCCCCACTCTGCAGAGTCACCAGGTGAGGAGGGGGATTGGGGCTGGGCTGGGGGCAAACTGGGGGAGACTGTTTTGGGGCTACAATCCACATGATCCCCCAAGCCCCCCTTCCCAGAAAGAGCCTTTAAGGCAGCCTTGGGCACCCCTTTTCTGTAGTTACCTGCGTTAGGGTTTTAATAATCTTTTGGGGAAGGGCAGAGTCTGCAAAAGCCACATAAAGTGGAGAATCAGCAACAGAAGGGCGGATGGTTGGGGGTCCACACAGTGACTGTAGGATTACCCCCCCACACCCCCGATTCATGCCCACCTTCTCTGCTCCCTCTCCAGAAGAAGTGCCAGCGGCGGACGCCCTCCCTGCAGGCGCAGCGGCGGAGGAGAAGCCCTCGCTTCCTGGACAAAGGAGGTAGCCACCTTTCTCCCTCTGGGCCCCTGCCCCATGGCTGCTCTTCAGGGGCTGCTGTCTGGAGGACCACCCTGCCCCTTGTCCATGGGGGGACACCCCCTTGCTAGCAGCCCCCTTCCCTGAGACAGAGAGGGCCACAGCCAGGACAAGACCCCTTTTGTTTGTCTTGTCTTGCAGAGGAGCCCCAGATGCAAAGCCCCCCTGGAGAGAACAGCTGGCAGTGACCTTCCTCAGTGCCCCCCCCCCCCCCCAGGATTCGTTCTCCTGTGCCCCCCCCTCTCCCCGACCCATTTAAGCCAAACCCTTGGGACTCTCCTCATGGGACTCTCATATCTGCCTTATGGAGAATAAAAGAGGTACCATTCGCACCCACTACAAGGGCATTTCAGGGGTTGGGGAGGAGTCAGGAGATTATCTTTGCCTCTGGCATCTCACTAATTTTATTCTCCTCTAGAAAAATGCATCCGACCCACGGAAGGAGTGGGTCTTCTGGGGAGTGGGGAGGGGGCGTCTGCGTGTGTCTCTTGGGGGGCTTCTCGTAAGGCGAGGGGTGGGGGGTCCTGGCAGCGGTCAGAAGTTGTTGATGGCGATGGACTCCCGCATCTGCATGCAGAGCACCTCGTCGATGTAGAGGGAGTTGGCCTTCACCTGGATCTCCTCCTCCAGGGAGAGCTGCCTCCGGCTCAGGCCCTTCAGCTCCACCTCGGCCTGGGCCAGCGTCTCCTGCAGCCTGCAATGGGGGGGGGGGGGGGGAAGAAGGGGAGCCTCAGAGTCCCCCCCATAGAAGGGCGAGGAGGAAAGGGACCTCCAGGGGCTCCCACCGCAGTCCTTTAGCAAGAAGAGCCCCAGAGGGGCCAAGATGGGGGACCCCTGGGGAGCCCCCGGAAGGGCATGACCAAGGCCCATCCCCTGCACCCCCCTTTCCACGTTCGGGGCCACGTGGGGCTTGCCTCTGGATGTTGCGGCTGATCTCCTGCACTTCGCGCATGAGGCGGTAGTGGACCGTGTCCCGGCAGAGCTCCACGTTGGGCCGGTGCGTCCGGGTCTCCAGGCGGGTCTGGGCCACCTTGGCCGGCCCCTCCTTGTCCGCGATGGCCTTCCTCAGGGCCTCCATGTTCTTTTCCTGGGAGCTGATCTCGTCCATCACCTTCAGCGCAGGAGGAAGGAGAGACGTCAGGAAGGGGGCCCAGAGCCAGAAAGAGTGACCCCTCCCTGGATTACCTTCCCCCTATCACCCCCCCCAGCACCACCTCCATCCCACACCTTGAAGGAAGGGGGCCTGCTGCTCCCCCAAGTGCGGCAACCCTCGTCCCAGAGACTACAGAATGGCTGACTGGGAAGGGACCCCAAGGACATCCAGTCCAGCCCCATGTCCCGCGTGTTGGGGAGCCCCATGGCCATCCCAGTATGACGGCTGGCAGGGGCAGCTGGGCAGAGCCCCCTCCCCTCCAGGGACACAGCAGAGAGAGAGAGACGGGGGTCTCGGACCCCCAGTCCAGAGCGGGGCCTTGGCCTGCCGCCGTCTTGCTCAGAGCCGGCCTCACGGATTGGGGGCAGTGGCATGGGGGGGTCTTCTTTACCAGCTGCCCCCCCCCAGAAGGCGATGATGCTACCTGCCAGCTTGCAGGCTTCTTCTGCCCAAACCCCCGGAGGGGGCAAATACCGGCCTGGGGCCAATCGAAGGAGCAAAGAGGGTCTCCTCCTGTCCTGCCCTTGCCCCCAAATCCCACCCGCGGCCCCTGCCTTGGCCAGGTGGGTCTCCAGCTTGCTCTTGGCCTCCTTGGTCTCCTTGACCCGGCTGCGGAGGGCCACGTTGACCGCCTCGTTCTGCTTCCGGACGTCGCTGGCCGTCTGGGCGAGGATGCTGTCGATGAGGGCCCGCAGCGCCAGGGAGTTGTTCCGCTGCCGGTCGGCCTTCTCCACGTTGGCGTTGGAAAAGTCCTCCCACTCCTCGGGGCTGACGGAGCTGCAAGCGGCCAAAGGGGGGGGGCAAGCCTGTGTTTGCACCCAAGACGCCTCCGGAACCAGGAGGAAGGAGGGGTGAGAGGGCTGCTCTCTCTGAATGAGGGAAGGGCCCTCTCCAAAACTGGCCTATACCCCTCTGTGGGGGGGGGGGGGAATCTTCTGGTCACCCTCTCCTGTTATCGGGCCTTGGGTCCCCCCCCCAAGAGACCCCAAAGGCTGCCCCTGGACCGGCCCTTGGGCCTCTGGGTCTTGGGGAGGGGGGTCCCAGAGGCCGGCCCTGCCCTTCCTGCCCCTCCTCTCTCTCTCTCTGCCCCTGCCCCCCCCCCACTTGCAATGGCCCAGGAGACCGACTCACTTCTCCTCCACCTTGACGACATTTTGGGCAAAGCGGATGTCCGGAGTGTTGTTGTTGAGAGTGGCGCAGAAGCGGTCGATGTTGAGGGCGGTGAACTTGTCCTCCAGGTCCTTCTCCAGGTTGTACTTGGCCGAGCGGTTCAGCCTGAGGACGGAGGACGGAGGACGGGGGGGGAGGGAAGGGGGCTGCAAAGGGGGGTCCTCCTGGGGCTGGACCTGCCCCCCTCTCCCTCTTCTCCCCCCTCCCTCCCTGCCTCGGCATTCCCATCCGCGCAATGGGCCAAAGGCGGCCCACAGCAGGCAGGATGGGGGTCTCCGGGGGTCCCTCCCTCCTTACCTGATCTGCTCGAGGGCCTGCTCCCTGGTCCTCCGGAGGAGAGCCATGGCCCCCTGGAGCACCTCCGCCTCCTTCCGAAGCTCCTTCTCGGCCGCGTCGTGGACCAGGTCGATGCCCACGCGGCGCTCCCTTTCCCAAGGAAGGAAGGAAGGAGGAAAGAAGGAAGGAAGAGGTGCATAGAAGGGAAGGATTGATGGATGGGAAGGAAGGAAGGAAGGAGGAAGGAAGGAGGAAGGAAGGAAGGAAGAGGTGCATAGAAGGGAAGGATTGATGGATGGGAAGGAAGGAAGGAAGGAGGAAGGAAGGAGGAAGGAAGGAAGGAAGGAGGAAGGAAGGAAGAAAGAGGTGCATAGAAGGGAAGGATTGATGGATGGGAAGGAAGGAAGGAAGGAAGGAAGGAAGGAAGAGGTGCATAGAAGGGAAGGATTGATGGATGGGAAGGAAGGAAGGAAGGAGGAAGGAAGGAAGGAAGGAAGGAAGGAAGGAAGGAAGGAAGGAAGGAAGAGGTGCATAGAAGGGAAGGATTGATGGATGGACAGATGGGAAGGAAGGAAGGGCGGACGGCCGGTCAGGGAGGGCAGGGCAGGGCAAGCCCCCTCTCCCTCCCTCCCTCCCTCCCTCCCTCCCTGTGTCCGAGTGTCCGGGGGCCCTTGCCGGACTCCCTGCCGGACTCACTCACCGGTGTAGGAGGCACTGCTGGGCGATGAGGAGGGGCTCCCGGAGGCCCCCCAGCGCCGCCGCCAGCCGCCTCTCGAAGGCCTCCAGCGCCTCCGTCTCCCCGCAGAGCTGCTCCAGCTTGGCCCCCAGCTGCCCCCGCCAGAACTGGATCTCCTCCAGCCGCTGCTCTAAGGGTCAGGGGTCGGGGGTCAGGGGTCAGCTCCGGCCAGCCAGCCAGCACACCCTCCCCCGCCCCTTCCTTCCGCCCCCCCCCCGGTACCGATCCTCTTGTCGACGTCGCCCTGAGTCCTCCGCGTGGTCCGCTCGACCTCCTGGAGCAGGCGCTGGCTCTCGGCCACCAGCCTTTGGGAGACGGAGCGCTGGGCCTCGGCGCCGCTGGACAACGCCTTGCCGGCCACCTCCCACTCGGGCGGCAGGAACTTCGGGGGCGCCTCCATCGCCTTCGCCATGCTTGCTGCTGCTGCGGCGGAAGGGCGCCCCTGGCGGAGGAAGGAGGGAAGGAAGGAAGGAAGGAAGCAAGCGGGCGGCGGCCAGGGATCCTTCTGCCCCTCTTGGACTTCGGAAGCCAGGGCCGGAGCAACACACGCGTCGCCATGGGAACCCCGGAGCGGGCGGGCGGGGGGGGGGCTCCGGAACGCCACTCTGATTGGCCGCCGCCGAAAGGAAGGAGGGAGGGAGGGGGGAGAAGAGGGCGGGGCTCCCCTCCCCTCCCTCTTTGGAAAGAATTCCCTTCATTGCCCCCCCCCCATTTCCTTTGGATTTGGCCCCAGGCTGCCCCCCCCCTTGGAGGGTCCATGGGCGCCCCTTCGGCCCCTCCCCCGCCGCTCCTGGGGGGGGGGCTACCCATGGGGCCAGCCATGTCCCCCCAAGACCTCCAGCCCCTTCTGCCCCCAGGGACCCCCCCCCCCCCGCCCCAAGGAGAGAGGCACAGAGGGGGCACTTCTTCTCGTCACCGCATTCCTTTATTTTTATTTGGGTAAATCCGTATAAGAATAAGTATATATGTACAGAGAGAGATGTATGTAGGACATCAGCAAGAGCACCCCACAGCCATAGAGTCATAGAAGAGTTGGAAGAGACCCCGAGAAGGGCCACCCAGCCCACCCCCATTCTTCTGCCATGCAGGAACTCACAATCAAAGCACCCCCTGAGACAGAAGGCCACCCAGCCTCTCTTTAAAGACAGCCTCAAAGAAGGCAAAGAGCCCCTGGGGGGGGGGCAGCTGGGGCAGGCTTTGGGGCGCATGGCTGAGGGCTGGGCAGGGCCTCCAGAAGCTGTGGGTCTAAGCCTCGGAGCGCCCCAGCCCCACTCCCCCCACAAGAAGGCCCCAGTCCTGCCATGGCCAGCATTGGAGGCTTTGAGAACTGGCCTCTGAGGTGGGTGCTGTGGGGGGGGGGGGTTGTGGATGATGGGGCAATGAGCACACCCCCCCCCCACAGGCCACGAAGGAAGGGCCCCAGGTGCTTGGAGGCCTCCTGCCCCCCCCCCCCCCGGAGTTTGCCTGAGGTCCGTGCAGAAGGGTCTCCGGCCACCAGGAAGCATTCCTGCACCCCCACACCCCCCACGGCCCCCAAAGAGATCATCACATGGGGGGGGGGACCTCCTGGCCTCTCTGCCCCTGAGTCCTGGAGCCACCCATCTCCTCCTCTTCCTCTTCCTCTTCCTCTTCCTCTTCCTCCCTGGGAGGAGCCTTGTGTCCCTCTGGCATGCAGGGGCCCTGCAGCACAAAAGAGCAAGGAAGCAGCAGCAGCAGCAGCAGCAACATGGTTTGGGGGTGCGTGAGCCCTGTCCCCCCCCCCTTCAAGGGGGCAGGGAGGGCAGCCCCTCTGGGCCTCATTCAAAGCGCCGGAGGTGGTTGTAGAGCGACTGGACGTAGGTGAAGACGCACATGGGGTCTGGCTTGCGCCCCATGGCCAGCATGTCGTCCACTTCGATCAAGCGGTCGCAGCCGGCCATCTTCCTGCAAGGGAGGCGAGGGGCTGGGTGAGGGGCAGCTGACCCCCAAGTGGACTCTCCCTCTTTGTCCATCAGGGCCGCAGCTGCAGACCGGTCCTCCTCCTCCCAAGCCCCCAGGGACCCCCCCACTCCCCCCACTGACCCAAAGGGCCTGCCACCCGTAGCAATGGCCGGCGGCTTACTCTGCGGTGGTGAAGGCCAGCTCAAAGTTCTCCTTGCGCTTGCCCGGCTCCAGGGCCTGGTAGTCAAAGGCCTCCGGGAAGAAGGAGTGGACCAGGGCGCAGAAGGCCATGCCGTCGTTCCAGCTGCAGGAGAAGTTCTGCAGGTCGATGTGCTGCGGGGGGGGGGGGGGGGGGAAGAAGGGGGAGAAGGCAGGGTCCTCATTTGGGGTCAGAGGGCACGGGCTGGAGCAGCGGAAAGGGAGGCAGGTGGGCTAGTGGTCTCTCCTACCTTGTAGCCAATGGTTTTGGAGCGGCACCAGTCCAAGAGGATCTGCTTGATGCTGCTGGCACTGGCGACCCCAAAACTCTGGGAGCGCTTCAGCTTGGGCCGGCCCCCACCTTTCCCCCTGGACGAAGGACCAGCGGAGGAGAGAGGGGGGTTAGGTGCCCAGGCGGGGGTCCTCACCGAAACGCAAGAGCCACCAGCCCCTCGGCAACCCTTCCGAAGGAGGCCTGGCCACGTCTCCTCCTGGATGGGGCCAGGGGCTTCCGGGTGCCCCCACAGCTGCCAAAGTCTCCCACTTGAGGCCCCAATTCCCTTCTCCACCCCACAGCCCTATGCAATCCCCACTGAATCCCCAGAAATGGAGAACCCCCTCCATTCTGAGGGTCCCCTGCCTTCAAGCCACAGGGATCCCAAGGGAAGCATCTCTCCCACCCACTGAGGGTCACCCCACACGGATTGGGCCCCGGCAGATCCCCTTACTTCCCTCCGGCGTCCTGCTCAAACTTCTCAAAGAGAGCCTTCCTGGCCTGGGCGCTGGAGGTTCGGGGCAGCGTCTGCGACCTCACCAGCTCCCTCCGCCTCTCGGTTTGGCGGTGGACCACCGCAGGGGGCGAAGGGCTCCGGGGAGGGCCTCCCGAGGGCAGATGGGGGGCAGTGGTGCTGGCGCTGGTGGAGGAAGCGAGGGGGGTGAGCAGGGCAGCAGAGTTGGGGGGCAGAAGGGGTGGCCGTGTGGGGCTCCAGCCCTCGGGTGTCTCCCCTCTTCAAGTCACGGCCATTTCTGTTGGGCAATAACTGTGAAAGAGACACAGCCAGCACAGCGAGGAGGGACAGAGGAGGGGCCGGTCAGTCGGTCGGTCGGTCGGTCAGTCAGTGGAAGGACACTCACCTTTCGTAGCTGACGGCGGACACGGATTTTGTCACGGAGGAGAATCTCTCTGCGCAGGAAAGGGGAGAAAAGGGGAGCAGGAGGAGTCACCCCTCTCTCTCTGGACAAGGGCAGGGGGGGGGTCTGGCTGCAGAGAGGGGTCCCTGCCCCGGTCAGCCTGCAAAACTCTCCCTAGGTCCCCTGTGCCCAGACCTCCCCAAAGAAGGATCTGCCTGCCCCACATCGCTCTTGAGCAGCCGGATCCCTTCTCCAAAGGTTTGCCCGGCCGCTCGGACATCTTCTGACCTGAGGAGACTGAGCCGGCCGTCCGGACGGAAGTGGCGCTCCAGGTCTTCACAGCATTTGGGCCTGGAAGACCCCCATCTTGACCATTGAACAGAAGAAAGGAGGGAAGGAACTCGAACCCCGAGCCACACAGAGACACGCAGGACACCAGACCGCTTCCAGGGAAGAAGGTTTGGGGGGCATTTTCCCTCCTGTCCGAAAAACAGCCCACTCCCCACAGACTCAGGTGTGCCAAGGTGCATCGGAAGGGGCTCCTCTGGGCACAGAATGGCCCTTGGGGGGAGCGTCCTGTGGGCCTCCCCTCTTTTCCGTCTTTACCTGCTTGCCTCGATGCTTTTGGCGCGGCCTCGCCGGGGCTGTTGGCGTGTTGCCCCCCGGGGACCTTCGGCGCGACCACCGGCGACCCCACCGTCTCTCCCGAAAAGGTTTCCGACACCTTGGTCACTGCGGTCACCGGATGGTGCGGCATCATCCGTAAAGCCACCGCCGTGGCCGGAGCGTGGGCCTCGGGGGCCGGATTTGGGGGCTGGGGGGGCCGAGGGGGAGAGGCTGCTTCTGGGGTGAGCCCTGGGCAGAAATGGAGGAGGCAAAGGTCACCATTTGGAGGGAGGAAGGAAGGAAGGAAGGGAGAGCAAAGACTGCTATGGGGGGGGGCACCTCCACTTTTGCAGGGAAAGGGGGGCAGCAACACACACACACACACACACACCCTCCCTCCCTCCCTCCCTCCCTCCCTCCCTCCGGCCCTCATTCAGTTCTGGGCCAGCCTTCTTTTTGGGATGAGGGAAGGGCAGAGCGCTGTCTCTCTGTGTCTATTTCCAGCCCATCTTTCGCACACAGTCCCTGCCCTTGGCTGCATTCCTCTCTCTCTCTCTCTCTCTCTCTCTCTGTCCAGAGAAAGACATTCAGTCTCTCAAAGTGCTCCCAATTTATTTCTAAAAATCATCATGAAAGACTGCTTTGGTTTCCATTTCAAGCCCAGCAAGGGCCAGACCCAGCCCCCCAAGGCTCCTCTCAAGGGGGGGGGGCACTGGGGGGCTGCAGGGGAGAAGGTCAAAGGTGGACAAGGGCAGACCGAGGACCCCCCCCCTCCCTCCCTCCTTTCTCACCTGGGACACTTTCCTTTGCCACCGCCTGGTGCTGCTGCTGCTGCTGCTGCTGCCCGTCCTCCTCAGCATGGAGGACTTGGCTGGGCCCCCACTCTGGCTCAGGGCTCCCCCCCCCTCTTCTCACTCTGTCCTCCGCGTCCGGCTTCCAGTCCTCCAAGTCCAGGCTCTGAGAAAGCGGAAAAGAGAAAGGAAGCAGAGCCGCCCTCCCCTCACAGGCTGCCCCCCCCTCCGGCTTTGGGGGTTTCTTTTTTGGGGGGGGGTCTGGGGAAGAGGAAGGCAGCCTGTCCAGAGAGGGACCGCATTCCTGCTCCGGGGGGGGGGGGGGAGGGAGGGGGCAGGCCTTTGGGGGGGGGGCAAGGGGAGCCGCAATGCACGGTCCCATCGCCAGGGTCTGGTTGGGGATTCTGGGCGCTGTGGTCTGAGTCGGGAGCTCCCCAGGCTCTGATCCTCGGCCCCCCTGTGCCCCCCCCCCCAGGAAGGAAAGAAGGAAGGAAGGAAGGAAGGAGGCTGCTGCTGCCCTCCGGACCTCCGTCTTCCCTCCTGGGGGGGGGCAGGGGCAGGGGCAGGGGCAGGCCTCCCCCTCCTCACCCCCCCCCCCCGCTGACCTGGCTCCTGCGGGGGCTCCCCCTTGGTCCTCCCTGTCCTCCTTGTCCTCCTTGTCCGGGGCCGAGGAGGCGGAGGAGGCGGAGGAGGTCCCCGTCGAGGCGCTGGATCTCGGCTCGGAGCCTCCGGTTCTCCCGCTGGAGCTGGGCCACGGCGGGGGCGAGCGGGGCGGCCAGGCGGAGCACCTCCGAGAGGCGGCCCTCCACGCCCCGCTTCCAGGAGGACAGCTCCGAGGACAGCTCCGAGGACGCCCCCGAGGACACCGAGGACCCTTCTTCCCCCCCGAGGGCAGCCGCAGCCACGGCCACCGCCCGGGCCTCGCCCTCCTCCTCCTCCTCCTCCATCGCGGGAAGCGGGGCGCTACGACACCGACGGCAGCCCCGCGCCTCTGGACCCCGAAGGAAGGAAGGGGGAGGGAGGGGGGCGGGGGCTCCTCAGGGGCAGGGGCAGAGGGACCCCGCCTCCTCCTCCTCCTCCTCCTCCTCGAGGGAGCGAATGGGCGTCCAGGGATCGGGGCCGGAGGGGCGGGGGGGGAGGGGCCGAAGGAAGAAGGGGCCCCCTGACCCCCCCCCCATCGCCTCCCCAGATCCGCTCTCAGAGGGAGGGACTCTGAGCAGCAATTTGGGGAAGCGCCTCCAGCCCCCCCCAAACACCCTCCTTTCGGGGGGCAGAGGAAGGAAGGAAGGAAGGAAGGAAGGAAGGAAGGAAGGAAGGAAGGAAGGAAGGAAGGAAGGAAGAAGGGCCTCTGCTGCCCCTAAAAGGAGGGGGGGAGGGGAGGGGAGGGGGCAGGAGGAGAACCCAGAGGAAGGGCTTCTTCAGCCGCCATTCCCCAAAGGGCCCATCCCTCTCCTTTGGGGCACTGGGGGCTCTGGACCCCCAGCGAACCCTCCTTCCTTCCTTCCTTCCTTCCTTCCTTCCTTCCTTCCTTCCTTCCTTCCTTCCTTCTCCTGGTCACCTGAGTCTTCTCTATGGCTGACCTTTGCATGGGAGTCCCCTCTGCTTTGCTTCCTTCCTCCTCATGGCTGAAGGGGGGGTCTCTGGCCATGGTCAAGGAGACCCCCAGGAGACCCCCCTCCCTCCCTCCCTCTTGGCAGCTGGGCCATTCCCTTCCAAGAGCCCCCCCCCCCCCGCCATCTCTCTCCCTCCAGGAAAGGCCGAAGGCAGCCATAGGGGGGGGCATTATAGGGGGCAGCCCAGCCCAGCCTTCTGCCCTCTGCCCTTCCTGACAAAGGCCCTGACCCCCCCCCCCCAATCTGAACATGGCTGCCCCAAAAGCTGCTCCTCCTCCTCCTCCTCCTCCGCTGGATTTGGGGTCTCTGCGGAGGATGGCAATGGCAGACTGCCCCTGAAGGAGATTGCCAGGAAGACTTCACAATGGTTCTCCTTGGGCAAAGGCCTCCCTGGGTGCCAACTGGACACTCCTGTCCAGCTAGACAAGAGCCCTCCATCCACCCCTCCCTCTCTCTCTCTCTCTCTCTCTCTGCCAGGAGCCAGGCATGGCCCCCTCCTCCTTCCCTCCAGAGGCCCCTGGTCAGCTTCCCTCCGGCCCTGAGGGGGGTGGAAGAGATTCCCAGCTGTCTCTGTCCGGCCTGAGATCCCTCCAGCTGACCCTCTGGGCTCCTGGCCAAGCAGAGGAAGGAGGGAGGGAGGGAGGGCTCGGCCAGCTGCCCCTGCCATGGCCCCTATGAGCTGGACTCCAGAAGCACGGTCCCCAGCCATTTTGGGGGGGAGACTGGGGCCCTTCAACTGGCCGTTCCCCAGAGGGCCAGCGCTGGCTTGAGACGGAGCCAGTGGGCCCACTGCTGTCCTGGCTGCTGCCCCCTTCACCCCAGTGACCTTTCTCCCTTTTGGCCGGCAAAGCGCAGGTGGTTTCCTCACTGGATGCCATGCGTCTTTGCTTTGTGGGGGTCTTCTGCTGCTGCTGGCATGCCTGGAGGTCCCCTGGTCTCTGGTGACACTTCCTCCCCCCCTTGACCCCCCCTTGGTTGCCCTTGGGCCCTTGGTCAGTGAGAGGCCGCGAGGGCAATTGCCAGGAATGTGCGGAACAGCCATGAAGACTCTGCTGCGCCTCCTGGCCCTTATCATCATCACACAGGCCTTGGAAGAGAGAGAGATAAGGGCTGCAGGCGCCACTCAGGGAGGAGGAGGAGGGGGGGGGGGCTGCTGCCAGGACCCTTGATGGACAGGCCACAAGCCCCCCCCCAGGGGCTGAGGAGGAGGAGGACCCCCCAAGGGCCCCCTCTCCTCTCCTCTCCTCTCCTCTCGGGCAAAGAGAAGGGGGCAGATGGGGCTTCTTGTGACAACATCTCCCTCTTGCTGAGGACACCCGTCCCCTCAAGCAGCCAGACAGAGGGGAGAGCAAAGGCACATGGGACCGGCAGTCGGAGCGGGCTACTTGGAGCCATGCTGCCCCTCCACGCACACACACACACACACACACACCCAGCAATCCACCAGTGTCTGTGAAAGATTCCCAGCTCAGGTGCCAGCTGCAGAAGGCAGAAGGCAAGGTCTTCTGCGCCAGGCCCTTTCCCTGGCTGTACCAGCCTTGGAGCCCCCCCCCCCACAGATACAGATACAGAGGCCAGTTCCCCACACCCAGCGCCCTTCTTTCGGCCTGAGGCTGGCCCTCCAGCCTGCCTTTGCCTGCCTTTGCCTGCCTTCCTTCCTTCCTTCCTTCCTTCCTTCTTTCCCTTTTGCCAGGCTGGAGGAGCCACTCCACTAGATGTAGTTCTCCGCTGCTGCCATCCGGGTGACTTCGACTTATGGCAGCCCCATGGACGAGAGACGACCCCCGGTCCCCCATCATCCACAGCTCTGCTCAGGTCCTGAGGGCTCTGGACAGCAACTGTGGCTTCCTCCATGGAGCCTCTCCATCTTCTCCTGCTGCTTTCTACTCTGCCCAGCGTTACTGTCTTTTCTAGGGAGCCAAAGGACAACAGCCTCACTTTAGACACTAGCCCCAGCTGCAAAAATGGCCTGGCAGGGTTGGAGGGAGGTCTGCCTGCCTGTCTGTCTGTCTGTCTGTCCAGCAGCCGGGCAAGGAATGCCCCACGTCCATCCAGGGACCACTGCCAGGCAGCTGCTCCTTTTGGGCCTTAGTCAAGGGAGACCCGCAGACCTTCCTGCTCTGGAAGCCAAGAGCGGCTCTTCAGCCGGCATTTGCTCTTGGTCAAGGGGGGGGGGGACGTGGGGCGCCCCACAGGAGGCTTGGCCAGAGGCCTGATGGGTGGCTGGACGGCCGGCCGGCTGGCCATTGCGGGGAGAAACTAGCCCTCCGGCAGCAGCAGCAGCAGGGCAGCCCTGAGTGAGCCCTTGCGCTCACTGACCGTTCTCTGGCCGGAGGCACATTCCGGCCATTGGAAGCTCCTATTTTTAGCCCCTGGTTGGCAAGATAAGCAAAGCCTCCCCTGGAAGCAAGACAAGAGCCAGAAGGAAGAGAAGAAGAAGCCTCTCCCAGCTCTGGGCCCAAGGCTGCGGAGAAGCGGAGAAGATAATAATAATAATAATAATAATAATAATATTATAATAATAATAATTTATATCGTGCCCCTCTGAGAACAATCGGGGCGGCAAACAAAATGTTAAAAACACACAATCCCTCCTTGCGTCCCTCTCTTTCCAGCAAGGCATGGAGCCACCGTGCTTTTGGCTCTTTCAAAGCGGTCCCTCCTTCCTTGCTTTTGGACAGGAACCGGAGGGACAGGCGTTAATATTGCTCTGGGGTGAAGTCATAGGAAAGAGCTGCTCCCGGGATAATAAGATCGAGAATATGCTTTTGAAACATGAGCTGCAAGTCTAGTGGTGAAAGCTTCAACTGCTGGGGGGGGTTGTTTGTTTGTTTGTTTGTTTGGCTATTAGTGGTTATGAAGCAACCATACACCAAAGAAGGAAAGGAAGCTGGCAACGTTTATCTTTGTGTCAGGTGCAGAAAGCCAGTGCTGGACTCTTATCGTTGGTGCATGCGCTGCAGCGCGAAAGAAGAGAAGGCTTCTGGGCATGCGCAAAATGGGTGCCACACATCTGAACCAGAGGATTTATTCTTTCGCTACACTGGTCATTTTCACAGCCCCAGCTGCCCAGAAGGGTCCACTCCGGCCGTGGGTCTGCCTCTGTGTCTGTCTCTGCGCTGAGATCCTGGCAGCAGGGCTCAGGGGATGGCACCACTAGGCTCTCTGTCTCTGTCTCTCTCTCTCTCTCTGTGGGTCTGTGTGTGTGCCTCCACAGCCATTCTTATCCAAGCCTTGGTCCCAGTGAGGGAACAGTAAAAGGTTTGGCGGAAGAAGCAGCAGCAGCAGCAGCAGCCCCTCAAAGGAGGAGGAGGAGGAGGAGGCCAGCCTGCCATGTCTCAGCCTCTCACCACTCCCCATGCTGGCCACAGAGGCTCCAGGAAGCCCAGGGCCTCTTTCTGCAATAAAAAATAAAGTGGAATATATATAAATGCAAACAATTGGCTTGCAGTTACCCATGGATTCCACCAGATGGCAGGCTTCTCTGTCTCATATTTAGAAAAAAAGAGAGTTGCACCACCTGGTGGAAAAATTCTGCTACTGCAATCCAATATTTTATTAGTTTTTTATATTTTAATTTATATTTTTAATGTTTTTCATTTTTAAATTTTAAAAGTTATATTTTCAATATAAAAAAAATAAATATTTTTACAAATTTTATTATATATACGTAAATATATTGATAGATAGATAGATAGATAGATAGATATAAATAAAAGTGGGACTTTATATAAGCAAAGAATAGGATTGCAGAACCGGATGGATTCCAGCAGATGACAGGTTTCTCCATCGTTTTTATATTTAGGAAAAGGAGAGGTGCACTATCTTGTGGACAAATTCTTCTACTGCAAGCCAATTTTTTATTTTTATTTTTTAAATTTTAATTTATATTTTTATATTTTTTATTTCTGAATTTTAAATGTTATATTTTCAATTAAATGTTATATTTTAAATTAAATAAATAAAAATTTTTTTTTCATTTTTACAAATTTTATAATATATATATATATATATATATAAATCGAATATTTTAATATATATATTAAAGCAAACAGTTTCATTGCAGTACCAAATGGAGTCCACAAGATGGTAGGATTCTCCATTTTTTCTATATTTAGGAAAAGGAGAGGTGCATCACCTGGTGGAGAAATTCTGCTCCTGCAAGCCAATTTTTTATTTTTATTTTTTATATTTTAATTTATAATTTTATATTTTTTATTTTTAAATTTTAAATGTTATATTTTCAATTAATAGAATAAAAATATATTTTTATATTTCTACAATTTTTTTAGAATATATATATATGTATATTTAAAAAACAAATTGGAAATTTATTTATATATATATATAAAATCAAAGAATTTGCTTGCAGTACTGCATGGAATCCACCAGATGGCAGGCTTCTCCATCATTTTTATATTTAGGAAATGGAGATGTGCACGACCTGGTGGAGAAATTATGCCACTGCAAACCAATTTTTTTATTTTTATTTTTTATATTGTAATTTATAATTTTTTATTTTTTATTTTTAAGTTTTAAATGTTATATTTTAAATTAAATGAATAAAAATATATTTTTATATGTCTACAAATTTTATAATATATATATATATATATATATATATCAAAAAACAATTTGGAACTGGCAGGCTTCTCCATCTTTTTTATATTTAGGAAAAGGAGAGGTGCACCACCTGGTGGAGAAATTATATTACTGCAAGGTACGAATGTAATAAATATATTATTAACTTAAACTAAAAATAAAAATTTTTCGTGAAAATGTCAAAAAATGAAAATATTTTTAAAATTCTAAAAATGGGCTTGCAGTAGCAGAAAAAAATTGGAAATATGAAAAATGGAATATGTTTAAAGGTATGAATGTAATAAATATATTATTAACTTAAACTAGAAATAAAAATTTTTCGTGAAAATGTCAAAAAATTAAAATATTTTTAAAATTCTAAAAATGGGTTTGCAGTAGCAGAATAAAATTGGAAATATGAAAAATGGAATATGTTTAAAGGTACGAATGTAATAAATATATTATTAACTTAAACTAAAAATATAAATTTTTCGACCTGAAAAATACCCTGATGTATAGTACAGGTGAAAATGTCAAAAAATTAAAATATTTTTAAAATTCTAAAAATGGGCTTGCAGTAGCAGAATAAAATTGGAAATATGAAAAATGGAATACGTTTAAAGGTACGAATGTAATAAATATATTATTAACTTAAACTAAAAATATAAAATTTTCGACCTGAAAAATTATAGTACAGGTGAAAATGTCAAAAAATGAAAATATTTTTAAAATTCTAAAAATTGGCTTGCAGTAGCAGAATAAAATTGGAAATATGAAAAATGGAATACGTTTAAAAGTACGAATGTAATAAATATATTATTAATTAAAACTAAAAATATAAAATTTTCGACCTGAAAAATACCCTGATGTATAGTACAGGTGAAAATGTCAAAAAATGAAAATATTTTTAAAATTCTAAAAAAGGGGTTGCAGTAGCAGAAAAAAATTGGAAATATGAAAAATGGAATACGTTTAAAGGTACGAATGTAATAAATATATTATTAACTTAAACTAAAAATATAAAATTTTCGACCTGAAAAATACCCTGATGTATAGTACAGGTGAAAATGTCAAAAAATGAAAATATTTTTAAAATTCTAAAAATGGGCTTGCAGTAGCAGAAAAAAATTGGAAATATGAAAAATGGAATACGTTTAAATGTACGAATGTAATAAATATATTATTAACTTAAACTAAAAATATAAAATTTTCGACCTGAAAAATACCCTGATGTATAGTACAGGTGAAAATGTCAAAAAATGAAAATATTTTTAAAATTCTAAAAAAGGGGTTGCAGTAGCAGAAAAAAATTGGAAATATGAAAAATGGAATCGGTTTAAATGTACGAATGTAATAAATATATTATTAACTTAAACTAAAAATATAAATTTTTTGACCTGAAAAATACCCTGATGTATAGTACAGGTGAAAATGTCAAAAAATGAAAATATTTTTAAAATTCTAAAAATGGGCTTGCAGTAGCAGAAAAAAATTGGAAATATTAAAAATGGAATACGTTTAAAGGTACGAATGTAATAAATATATTATTAACTTAAACTAAAAATATAAAATTTTCGACCTGAAAAATACCTTGATGTATAGTACAGGTGAAAATGTCAAAAAATGAAAATATTTTTAAAATTCTAAAAAAGGGGTTGCAGTAGCAGAAAAAAATTGGAAATATGAAAAATGGAATCGGTTGAAAGGTACGAATGTAATAAATATATTATAAACTTAAACTAAAAATATAAATTTTTTGACCTGAAAAATACCCTGATGTATAGTACAGGTGAAAATGTCAAAAAATGAAAATATTTTTAAAATTCTAAAAATGTGCTTGCATTAGCAGAAAAAAATTGGAAATATGAAAAATGGAATACGTTTAAAGGTGTGAATGTAATAAATATATTATTAACTTAAACTAAAAATATAAATTTTTCGACCTGAAAAATACCCTGATGTATAGTACAGGTGAAAATGTCAAAAAATGAAAATATTTTTAAAATTCTAAAAATGGGCTTGCATTAGCAGAAAAAAATTGGAAATATGAAAAATGGAATACGTTTAAAGGTGTGAATGTAATAAATATATTATTAACTTAAACTAAAAATATAAATTTTTCGACCTGAAAAATACCCTGATGTATAGTACAGGTGAAAATGTCAAAAAATGAAAATATTTTTAAAATTCTAAAAATGGGCTTGCAGTAGTGAAAAAAATTGGAAATATGAAAAATGGAATACGTTTAAAGGTACGAATGTAATAAATATATTATTAACTTAAACTAAAAATATAAAATTTTCGACCTGAAAAATACCCTGATGTATAGTACAGGTGAAAATGTCAAAAAATTAAAATATTTTTAAAATTCTAAAAATGGGCTTGCAGTAGCAGAATAAAATTGGAAATAGGAAAAATGGACTATGTTTAAAGGTACGAATGTAATAAATATATTATTAACTTAAACTAAAAATATAAATTTTTCGACCTGAAAAATATCCTGATGTATAGTACAGGTGAAAATGTCAAAAAATTAAAATATTTTTAAAATTCTAAAAATGGACTTGCAGTAGCAGAATAAAATTGGAAATAGGAAAAATGGAATCGGTTTAAAGGTACGAATGTAATAAATATATTATTAACTTAAACTAAAAATATAAAATTTTCGACCTGAAAAATACCCTGATGTATAGTACAGGTGAAAATGTCAAAAAATTAAAATATTTTTAAAATTCTAAAAATGGGCTTGCAGTAGCAGAATAAAATTGGAAATAGGAAAAATGGAACACGTTTAAAGGTACAAATGTAATAAATATATTATTAACTTAAACAAAAAATATAAATTTTTCGACCTGAAAAATACCCTGATGTATAGTACAGGTGAAAATGTCAAAAAATTAAAATATTTTTAAAATTCTAAAAATGGGCTTGCAGTAGCAGAATAAAATTGGAAATAGGAAAAATGGAACACGTTTAAAGGTACAAATGTAATAAATATATTATTAACTTAAACTAAAAATATAAATTTTTCGACCTGAAAAATACCCTGATGTATAGTACAGGTGAAAATGTCAAAAAATTAAAATATTTTTAAAATTCTAAAAATGGGCTTGCAGTAGCAGAATAAAATTGGAAATATGAAAAATGGAATACGTTTAAAGGTACGAATGTAATAAATATATTATTAACTTAAACTAAAAATATAAATTTTTCGACCTGAAAAATACCCTGATGTATAGTACAGGTGAAAATGTCAAAAAATTAAAATATTTTTAAAATTCTAAAAATGGGCTTGCAGTAGCAGAATAAAATTGGAAATAGGAAAAATGGAACACGTTTAAAGGTACAAATGTAATAAATATATTATTAACTTAAACAAAAAATATAAATTTTTCGACCTGAAAAATACCCTGATGTATAGTACAGGTGAAAATGTCAAAAAATTAAAATATTTTTAAAATTCTAAAAATGGGCTTGCAGTAGCAGAATAAAATTGGAAATAGGAAAAATGGAACACGTTTAAAGGTACAAATGTAATAAATATATTATTAACTTAAACTAAAAATATAAATTTTTCGACCTGAAAAATTCCCTGATGTATAGTACAGGTGAAAATGTCAAAAAATGAAAATATTTTTAAAATTCTAAAAATGGGCTTGCAGTAGCAGAAAAAAATTGGAAATATGAAAAATGGAATACGTTTAAAGGTACGAATGTAATAAATATATTATTAACTTAAACTAAAAATATAAAATTTTCGACCTGAAAAATACCCTGATGTATAGTACAGGTGAAAATGTCAAAAAATGAAAATATTTTAAAAATTCTAAAAATGGGCTTGCAGTAGCAGAAAAAATTGGAAATATGAAAAATGGAATCGGTTGAAAGGTACGAATGTAATAAATATATTATAAACTTAAACTAAAAATATAAATTTTTTGACCTGAAAAATACCCTGATGTATAGTACAGGTGAAAATGTCAAAAAATGAAAATATTTTTAAAATTCTAAAAATGGGCTTGCAGTAGCAGAAAAAAACTGGAAATATGAAAAATGGAATACGTTTAAAGGTGCGAATGTAATAAATATATTATTAACTTAAACTAAAAATATAAAATTTTCGACCTGAAAAATACCCTGATGTATAGTACAGGTGAAAATGTCAAAAAATGAAAATATTTTTAAAATTCTAAAAATGGGCTTGCAGTAGCAAAAAAAAACTGGAAATATGAAAAATGGAATACGTTTAAAAGTACGAATGTAATAAATATATTATTAATTAAAACTAAAAATATAAAATTTTCGACCTGAAAAATACCCTGATGTATAGTACAGGTGAAAATGTCAAAAAATGAAAATATTTTTAAAATTCTAAAAATGGGCTTGCAGTAGTGAAAAAAATTGGAAATATGAAAAATGGAATACGTTTAAAGGTACGAATGTAATAAATATATTATTAACTTAAACTAAAAATATAAAATTTTCGACCTGAAAAATACCCTGATGTATAGTACAGGTGAAAATGTCAAAAAATGAAAATATTTTTAAAATTCTAAAAATGGGCTTGCAGTAGCAGAAATAAATTGGAAATATGAAAAATGGAATACGTTTAAATGTACGAATGTAATAAATATATTATTAACATAAACTAAAAATATAAAATTTTCGACCAGAAAAATACCCTGATGTATAGTACAGGTGAAAATGTCAAAAAATGAAAATATTTTTAAAATTCTAAAAATTGGCTTGCAGTAGCAGAATAAAATTGGAAATATGAAAAATGGCATCGGTTGAAAGGTACGAATGTAATAAATATATTATAAACTTAAACTAAAAATATAAATTTTTTGACCTCAAAAATACCCTGATGTATAGTACAGGTGAAAATGTCAAAAAATTAAAATATTTTTAAAATTCTAAAAATGGGCTTGCAGTAGCAGAATAAAACTGGAAATATGAAAAATGGAATACGTTTAAAGGTACGAATGTAATAAATATATTATTAACTTAAACTAAAAATATAAAATTTTCGACCTGAAAAATACCCTGATGTATAGTACAGGTGAAAATATCAAAAAATTAAAATATTTTTAAAATTCTAAAAATGGGTTTGCAGTAGCAGAATAAAATTGGAAATATGAAAAATGGAATATGTTTAAAGGTACGAATGTAATATATATATTATTAACTTAAACTAAAAATATAAAATTTTCGACCTGAAAAATACCCTGATTATAGTACAGGTGAAAATGTCAAAAAATTAAAATATTTTTAAAATTCTAAAAATGGGCTTGCAGTAGCAGAATAAAATTGGAAATATGAAAAATGGAATATGTTTAAAGGTACGAATGTAATAAATATATTATTAACTTAAACTAAAAATATAAATTTTTCGACCTGAAAAATACCCTGATGTATAGTACAGGTGAAAATGTCAAAAAATTAAAATATTTTTAAAATTCTAAAAATGGGCTTGCAGTAGCAGAATAAAATTGGAAATAGGAAAAATGGACTATGTTTAAAGGTACGAATGTAATAAATATATTATTAACTTAAACTAAAAATATAAATTTTTCGACCTGAAAAATACCCTGATGTATAGTACAGGTGAAAATGTCAAAAAATTAAAATATTTTTAAAATTCTAAAAATGGGCTTGCAGTAGCAGAATAAAATTGGAAATAGGAAAAATGGAATATGTTTAAAGGTACGAATGTAATAAATATATTATTAACTTAAACTAAAAATATAAATTTTTCGACCTGAAAAATACCCTGATGTATAGTACAGGTGAAAATGTCAAAAAATTAAAATATTTTTAAAATTCTAAAAATGGGCTTGCAGTAGCAGAATAAAATTGGAAATAGGAAAAATGGAACACGTTTAAAGGTACAAATGTAATAAATATATTATTAACTTAAACAAAAAATATAAATTTTTCGACCTGAAAAATACCCTGATGTATAGTACAGGTGAAAATGTCAAAAAATGAAAATATTTTTAAAATTCTAAAAATGGGCTTGCAGTAGCAGAAAAAAATTGGAAATATGAAAAATGGAATACGTTTAATGGTACGAATGTAATAAATATATTATTAACTTAAACAAAAAATATAAATTTTTCGACCTGAAAAATACCCTGATGTATAGTACAGGTGAAAATGTCAAAAAATTAAAATATTTTTAAAATTCTAAAAATGGGCTTGCAGTAGCAGAATAAAATTGGAAATACGAAAAATGGACTATGTTTAAAGGTACGAATGTAATAAATATATTATTAACTTAAACTAAAAATATAAATTTTTCGACCTGAAAAATACCCTGATGTATAGTACAGGTGAAAATGTCAAAAAATTAAAATATTTTTAAAATTCTAAAAATGGGCTTGCAGTAGCAGAATAAAATTGGAAATAGGAAAAATGGAATCGGTTTAAAGGTACGAATGTAATAAATATATTATTAACTTAAACTAGAAATATAAATTTTTCGACCTGAAAAATACCCTGATGTATAGTACAGGTGAAAATGTCAAAAAATTAAAATATTTTTAAAATTCTAAAAATGGGCTTGCAGTAGCAGAATAAAATTGGAAATAGGAAAAATGGAATATGTTTAAAGGTACGAATGTAATAAATATATTATTAACTTAAACTAAAAATATAAATTTTTCGACCTGAAAAATACCCTGATGTATAGTACAGGTGAAAATGTCAAAAAATTAAAATATTTTTAAAATTCTAAAAATGGGCTTGCAGTAGCAGAATAAAATTGGAAATGTGAAAAATGGAATCGGTTTAAAGGTACGAATGCAATAAATATATTATTAACTTAAACTAAAAATATAAAATTTTCGACCTGAAAAATACCCTGATGTATAGTACAGGTGAAAATGTCAAAAAATGAAAATATTTTTAAAATTCTAAAAATGGGCTTGCAGTAGCAGAAAAAAATTGGAAATATGAAAAATGGAATACGTTTAATGGTACGAATGTAATAAATATATTATTAACTTAAACAAAAAATATAAATTTTTCGACCTGAAAAATACCCTGATGTATAGTACAGGTGAAAATGTCAAAAAATTAAAATATTTTTAAAATTCTAAAAATGGGCTTGCAGTAGCAGAATAAAATTGGAAATACGAAAAATGGACTATGTTTAAAGGTACGAATGTAATAAATATATTATTAACTTAAACTAAAAATATAAATTTTTCGACCTGAAAAATACCCTGATGTATAGTACAGGTGAAAATGTCAAAAAATTAAAATATTTTTAAAATTCTAAAAATGGGCTTGCAGTAGCAGAATAAAATTGGAAATAGGAAAAATGGAATCGGTTTAAAGGTACGAATGTAATAAATATATTATTAACTTAAACTAGAAATATAAATTTTTCGACCTGAAAAATACCCTGATGTATAGTACAGGTGAAAATGTCAAAAAATTAAAATATTTTTAAAATTCTAAAAATGGGCTTGCAGTAGCAGAATAAAATTGGAAATAGGAAAAATGGAATATGTTTAAAGGTACGAATGTAATAAATATATTATTAACTTAAACTAAAAATATAAATTTTTCGACCTGAAAAATACCCTGATGTATAGTACAGGTGAAAATGTCAAAAAATTAAAATATTTTTAAAATTCTAAAAATGGGCTTGCAGTAGCAGAATAAAATTGGAAATGTGAAAAATGGAATCGGTTTAAAGGTACGAATGCAATAAATATATTATTAACTTAAACTAAAAATATAAATTTTTCGACCTGAAAAATACCCTGATGTATAGTACAGGTGAAAATGTCAAAAAATTAAAATATTTTTAAAATTCTAAAAATGGACTTGCAGTAGCAGAATAAAATTGGAAATAGGAAAAATGGAATCGGTTTAAAGGTACGAATGTAATAAATATATTATTAACTTAAACTAAAAATATAAAATTTTCGACCTGAAAAATACCCTGATGTATAGTACAGGTGAAAATGTCAAAAAATTAAAATATTTTTAAAATTCTAAAAATGGGCTTGCAGTAGCAGAATAAAATTGGAAATAGGAAAAATGGAACACGTTTAAAGGTACAAATGTAATAAATATATTATTAACTTAAACAAAAAATATAAATTTTTCGACCTGAAAAATACCCTGATGTATAGTACAGGTGAAAATGTCAAAAAATGAAAATATTTTTAAAATTCTAAAAATGGGCTTGCAGTAGCAGAAAAAAATTGGAAATATGAAAAATGGAATACGTTTAATGGTACGAATGTAATAAATATATTATTAACTTAAACAAAAAATATAAATTTTTCGACCTGAAAAATACCCTGATGTATAGTACAGGTGAAAATGTCAAAAAATTACAATATTTTTAAAATTCCAAAAATGGGCTTGCAGTAGCAGAATAAAATTGGAAATACGAAAAATGGACTATGTTTAAAGGTACGAATGTAATAAATATATTATTAACTTAAACTAAAAATATAAATTTTTCGACCTGAAAAATACCCTGATGTATAGTACAGGTGAAAATGTCAAAAAATTAAAATATTTTTAAAATTCTAAAAATGGGCTTGCAGTAGCAGAATAAAATTGGAAATAGGAAAAATGTAATCGGTTGAAAGGTACGAATGTAATAAATATATTATAAACTTAAACTAAAAATATAATTTTTTTAACCTGAAAAATACCCTGATGTATAGTACAGGTGAAAATGTCAAAAAATGAAAATATTTTTAAAATTCTAAAAATGGGCTTGCAGTAGCAGAATAAAATTGGAAATATGAAAAATGGAATACGTTTAAAGGTACGAATGTAATAAATATATTATTAACATTAACTAAAAATATAAAATTTTCGACCTGTAAAATACCCTGATGTATAGTACAGGTGAAAATGTCAAAAAATGAAAATATTTTTAAAATTCTAAAAAAGGGGATGCAGTAGCAGAAAAAAATTGGAAATATGAAAAATGGAATACGTTTAAAGGTACGAATGTAATAAATATATTATTTACTTAAACTAAAAATATAAAATTTTCGACCTGAAAAATACCCTGATTATAGTACAGGTGAAAATGTCAAAAAATGAAAATATTTTTAAAATTCTAAAAATGGACTTGCAGTAGCAGAAAAAAATTGGAAATATGAAAAATGGAATACGTTTAAATGTACGAATGTAATAAATATATTATTAACTTAAACTAAAAATATAAAATTTTCGACCTGAAAAATACCCTGATGTATAGTACAGGTGAAAATGTCAAAAAATTAAAATATTTTTAAAATTCTAAAAATGGGCTTGCAGTAGCAGAATAAAATTGGAAATATGAAAAATGGAATACGTTTAAAGGTACGAATGTAATAAATATATTATTAACTTCAACTAAAAATATAAAATTTTCGACCTGAAAAATTATAGTACAGGTGAAAATGTCAAAAAATGAAAATATTTTTAAAATTCTAAAAATTGGCTTGCAGTAGCAGAATAAAATTGGAAATGTGAAAAATGGAATCGGTTTAAAGGTACGAATGCAATAAATATATTATTAACTTAAACTAAAAATATAAAATTTTCGACCTGAAAAATACCCTGATGTATAGTACAGGTGAAAATGTCAAAAAATGAAAATATTTTTAAAATTCTAAAAATGGGCTTGCAGTAGCAAAAAAAAACTGGAAATATGAAAAATGGAATACGTTTAAAGGTACGAATGTAATAAATATATTATTAACTTAAACTAAAAATATAAAATTTTCGACCTGAAAAATACCCTGATGTATAGTACAGGTGAAAATGTCAAAAAATGAAAATATTTTTAAAATTCTAAAAAAGGGGTTGCAGTAGCAGAAAAAAATTGGAAATATGAAAAATGGAATACGTTTAAAGGTACGAATGTAATAAATATATTATTAACTTAAACTAAAAATATAAAATTTTCGACCTGAAAAATACCCTGATGTATAGTACAGGTGAAAATGTCAAAAAATTAAAATATTTTTAAAATTCTAAAAATGGGCTTGCAGTAGCAGAATAAAATTGGAAATGTGAAAAATGGAATCGGTTTAAAGGTACGAATGCAATAAATATATTATTAACTTAAACTAAAAATATAAATTTTTCGACCTGAAAAATACCCTGATGTATAGTACAGGTGAAAATGTCAAAAAATGAAAATATTTTTAAAATTCTAAAAATGGACTTGCAGTAGCAGAATAAAATTGGAAATAGGAAAAATGGAATCGGTTTAAAGGTACGAATGTAATAAATATATTATTAACTTAAACTAAAAATATAAAATTTTCGACCTGAAAAATACCCTGATGTATAGTACAGGTGAAAATGTCAAAAAATTAAAATATTTTTAAAATTCTAAAAATGGGCTTGCAGTAGCAGAATAAAATTGGAAATAGGAAAAATGGAACACGTTTAAAGGTACAAATGTAATAAATATATTATTAACTTAAACAAAAAATATAAATTTTTCGACCTGAAAAATACCCTGATGTATAGTACAGGTGAAAATGTCAAAAAATTAAAATATTTTTAAAATTCTAAAAATGGGCTTGCAGTAGCAGAATAAAATTGGAAATAGGAAAAATGGAACACGTTTAAAGGTACAAATGTAATAAATATATTATTAACTTAAACTAAAAATATAAAATTTTCGACCTGAAAAATACCCTGATGTATAGTACAGGTGAAAATGTCAAAAAATGAAAATATTTTTAAAATTCTAAAAATGGGCTTGTAGTAGCAGAAAAAAATTGGAAATATGAAAAATGGAATACGTTTAATGGTACGAATGTAATAAATATATTATTAACTTAAACAAAAAATATAAATTTTTCGACCTGAAAAATACCCTGATGTATAGTACAGGTGAAAATGTCAAAAAATGAAAATATTTTTAAAATTCTAAAAATGGGCTTGCAGTAGCAGAATAAAATTGGAAATACGAAAAATGGACTATGTTTAAATGTACGAATGTAATAAATATATTATTAACTTAAACTAAAAATATAAAATTTTCGACCTGAAAAATACCCTGATGTATAGTACAGGTGAAAATGTCAAAAAATTAAAATATTTTTAAAATTCTAAAAATGGGCTTGCAGTAGCAGAATAAAATTGGAAATATGAAAAATGGAATACGTTTAAAGGTACGAATGTAATAAATATATTATTAACTTAAACTAAAAATATAAAATTTTCGACCTGAAATATTATAGTACAGGTGAAAATGTCAAAAAATGAAAATATTTTTAAAATTCTAAAAATTGGCTTGCAGTAGCAGAATAAAATTGGAAATGTGAAAAATGGAATCGGTTGAAAGGTACGAATGTAATAAATATATTATAAACTTAAACTAAAAATATAAATTTTTTGACCTGAAAAATACCCTGATGTATAGTACAGGTGAAAATGTCAAAAAATTAAAATATTTTTAAAATTCTAAAAATGGGCTTGCAGTAGCAGAAAAAATTGGAAATATGAAAAATGGAATACGTTTAAAGGTACGAATGTAATAAATATATTATTAACTTAAACTAAAAATATAAATTTTTTGACCTGAAAAATACCCTGATGTATAGTACAGGTGAAAATGTCAAAAAATTAAAATATTTTTAAAATTCTAAAAATGGGCTTGCAGTAGCAGAAAAAAATTGGAAATATGAAAAATGGAATACGTTTAAAGGTACGAATGTAATAAATATATTATTAACTTAAACTAAAAATATAAAATTTTCGACCTGAAAAATACCCTGATGTATAGTACAGGTGAAAATGTCAAAAAATAAAAATATTTTTAAAATTCTAAAAATGGGCTTGCAGTAGCAGAAAAAAATTGGAAATATGAAAAATGGAATACGTTTAAAGGTACGAATGTAATAAATATATTATTAACTTAAACTAAAAATATAAAATTTTCGACCTGAAAAATACCCTGATGTATAGTACAGGTGAAAATGTCAAAAAATGAAAATATTTTTAAAATTCTAAAAATGGGCTTGCAGTAGCAGAAAAAAATTGGAAATATGAAAAATGGAATACGTTTAAAGGTACGAATGTAATAAATATATTATTAACTTAAACTAAAAATATAAAATTTTCGACCTGAAAAATACCCTGATGTATAGTACAGGTGAAAATGTCAAAAAATGAAAATATTTTTAAAATTCTAAAAATGGGCTTGCAGTAGCAGAAAAAAATTGGAAATATGAAAAATGGAATACGTTTAAAGGTACGAATGTAATAAATATATTATTAACTTAAACTAAAAATATAAAATTTTCGACCTGAAAAATACCCTGATGTATAGTACAGGTGAAAATGTCAAAAAATGAAAATATTTTTAAAATTCTAAAAATGGGCTTGCAGTAGCAGAAAAAAACTGGAAATATGAAAAATGGAATACGTTTAAAGGTACGAATGTAATAAATATATTATTAACTTAAACTAAAAATATAAATTTTTCGACCTGAAAAATACCCTGATGTATAGTACAGGTGAAAATGTCAAAAAATGAAAATATTTTTAAAATTCTAAAAATCGGCTTGCAGTAGCAGAATAAAATTGGAAATAGGAAAAATGGACTATGTTTAAAGGTACGAATGTAATAAATATATTATTAACTTAAACTAAAAATATAAATTTTTCGACCTGAAAAAGACCCTGATGTATAGTACAGGTGAAAATGTCAAAAAATTAAAATATTTTTAAAATTCTAAAAATGGGCTTGCAGTAGCAGAAAAAAATTGGAAATATGAAAAATGGACTATGTTTAAAGGTACGAATGTAATAAATATATTATTAACTTAAACTAAAAATATAAATTTTTCGACCTGAAAAATACCCTGATGTATAGTACAGGTGAAAATGTCAACAAATTAAAATATTTTTAAAATTCTAAAAATGGGCTTGCAGTAGCAGAATAAAATTGGAAATAGGAAAAATGGACTATGTTTAAAGGTACGAATGTAATAAATATATTATTAACTTAAACTAAAAATATAAATTTTTCGACCTGAAAAATACCCTGATGTATAGTACAGGTGAAAATGTCAAAAAATTAAAATATTTTTAAAATTCTAAAAATGGGCTTGCAGTAGCAGAATAAAATTGGAAATAGGAAAAATGGAATATGTTTAAAGGTACGAATGTAATAAATATATTATTAACTTAAACTAGAAATATAAATTTTTCGACCTGAAAAATACCCTGATGTATAGTACAGGTGAAAATGTCAAAAAATTAAAATATTTTTAAAATTCTAAAAATGGGCTTGCAGTAGCAGAATAAAATTGGAAATGTGAAAAATGGAATCGGTTTAAAGGTACGAATGCAATAAATATATTATTAACTTAAACTAAAAATATAAATTTTTCGACCTGAAAAATACCCTGATGTATAGTACAGGTGAAAATGTCAAAAAATTAAAATATTTTTAAAATTCTAAAAATGGACTTGCAGTAGCAGAATAAAATTGGAAATAGGAAAAATGGAATCGGTTTAAAGGTACGAATGTAATAAATATATTATTAACTTAAACTAAAAATATAAAATTTTCGACCTGAAAAATACCCTGATGTATAGTACAGGTGAAAATGTCAAAAAATTAAAATATTTTTAAAATTCTAAAAATGGGCTTGCAGTAGCAGAATAAAATTGGAAATAGGAAAAATGGAACACGTTTAAAGGTACAAATGTAATAAATATATTATTAACTTAAACAAAAAATATAAATTTTTCGACCTGAAAAATACCCTGATGTATAGTACAGGTGAAAATGTCAAAAAATGAAAATATTTTTAAAATTCTAAAAATGGGCTTGCAGTAGCAGAAAAAAATTGGAAATATGAAAAATGGAATACGTTTAATGGTACGAATGTAATAAATATATTATTAACTTAAACAAAAAATATAAATTTTTCGACCTGAAAAATACCCTGATGTATAGTACAGGTGAAAATGTCAAAAAATTAAAATATTTTTAAAATTCTAAAAATGGGCTTGCAGTAGCAGAATAAAATTGGAAATACGAAAAATGGACTATGTTTAAAGGTACGAATGTAATAAATATATTATTAACTTAAACTAAAAATATAAATTTTTCGACCTGAAAAATACCCTGATGTATAGTACAGGTGAAAATGTCAAAAAATTAAAATATTTTTAAAATTCTAAAAATGGGCTTGCAGTAGCAGAATAAAATTGGAAATAGGAAAAATGGAATCGGTTTAAAGGTACGAATGTAATAAATATATTATTAACTTAAACTAGAAATATAAATTTTTCGACCTGAAAAATACCCTGATGTATAGTACAGGTGAAAATGTCAAAAAATTAAAATATTTTTAAAATTCTAAAAATGGGCTTGCAGTAGCAGAATAAAATTGGAAATGTGAAAAATGGAATCGGTTTAAAGGTACGAATGCAATAAATATATTATTAACTTAAACTAAAAATATAAATTTTTCGACCTGAAAAATACCCTGATGTATAGTACAGGTGAAAATGTCAACAAATTAAAATATTTTTAAAATTCTAAAAATGGACTTGCAGTAGCAGAATAAAATTGGAAATAGGAAAAATGGAATAGGTTTAAAGGTACGAATGTAATAAATATATTATTAACTTAAACTAAAAATATAAATTTTTTGACCTGAAAAATACCCTGATGTATAGTACAGGTGAAAATGTCAAAAAATTAAAATATTTTTAAAATTCTAAAAATGGGCTTGCAGTAGCAGAAAAAAATTGGAAATATGAAAAATGGAATACGTTTAAAGGTGTGAAAATGTCAAAAAATGAAAATATTTTTAAAATTCTAAAAATGGGCTTGCAGTAGCAGAATAAAATTGGAAATATGAAAAATGGAATACGTTTAAAGGTACGAATGTAATAAATATATTATTAACATTAACTAAAAATATAAAATTTTCGACCTGAAAAATACCCTGATGTATAGTACAGGTGAAAATGTCAAAAAATGAAAATATTTTTAAAATTCTAAAAAAGGGGATGCAGTAGCAGAAAAAAATTGGAAATATGAAAAATGGAATACGTTTAAAGGTACGAATGTAATAAATATATTATTTACTTAAACTAAAAATATAAAATTTTCGACCTGAAAAATACCCTGATTATAGTACAGGTGAAAATGTCAAAAAATGAAAATATTTTTAAAATTCTAAAAATGGGCTTGCAGTAGCAGAAAAAAATTGGAAATATGAAAAATGGAATACGTTTAAATGTACGAATGTAATAAATATATTATTAACTTAAACTAAAAATATAAAATTTTCGACCTGAAAAATACCCTGATGTATAGTACAGGTGAAAATGTCAAAAAATTAAAATATTTTTAAAATTCTAAAAATGGGCTTGCAGTAGCAGAAAAAAATTGGAAATATGAAAAATGGAATACGTTTAAAGGTACGAATGTAATAAATATATTATTAACTTAAACTAAAAATATAAAATTTTCGACCTGAAAAATTATAGTACAGGTGAAAATGTCAAAAAATGAAAATATTTTTAAAATTCTAAAAATTGGCTTGCAGTAGCAGAATAAAATTGGAAATGTGAAAAATGGAATCGGTTGAAAGGTACGAATGTAATAAATATATTATTAATTTAAACTAAAAATATAAAATTTTCGACCTGAAAAATTCCCTGATGTATAGTACAGGTGAAAATGTCAAAAAATGAAAATATTTTTAAAATTCTAAAAATGGGCTTGCAGTAGCAGAAAAAAATTGGAAATATGAAAAATGGAATACGTTTAAAGGTACGAATGTAATAAATATATTATTAACTTAAACTAAAAATATAAAATTTTCGACCTGAAAAATACCCTGATGTATAGTACAGGTGAAAATGTCAAAAAATGAAAATATTTTTAAAATTCTAAAAATGGGCTTGCAGTAGCAAAAAAAAACTGGAAATATGAAAAATGGAATACGTTTAAAGGTACGAATGTAATAAATATATTATTAACTTAAACTAAAAATATAAAATTTTCGACCTGAAAAATACCCTGATGTATAGTACAGGTGAAAATGTCAAAAAATGAAAATATTTTTAAAATTCTAAAAATGGGCTTGCAGTAGCAGAAAAAAATTGGAAATATGAAAAATGGAATACGTTTAAATGTACGAATGTAATAAATATATTATTAACTTAAACTAAAAATATAAAATTTTCGACCTGAAAAATACCCTGATGTATAGTACAGGTGAAAATGTCAAAAAATGAAAATATTTTTAAATTCTAAAAATGGGCTTGCAGTAGCAGAAAAAAATTGGAAATATGAAAAATGGAATACGTTTAAAGGTACGAATGTAATAAATATATTATTAACTTAAACTAAAAATATAAAATTTTCAACCTGAAAAATACCCTAATGTATAGTACAGGTGAAAATGTCAAAAAATGAAAATATTTTTAAAATTCTAAAAATTGGCTTGCAGTTACAGAATAAAATTGGAAATATGAAAAATGGAATCGGTTGAAAGGTACGAATGTAATAAATATATTATAAACTTAAACTAAAAATATAAATTTTTTGACCTGAAAAATACCCTGATGTATAGTACAGGTGAAAATGTCAAAAAATTAAAATATTTTTAAAATTCTAAAAATGGGCTTGCAGTAGCAGAAAAAAATTGGAAATATGAAAAATGGAATACGTTTAAAGGTGCGAATGTAATAAATATATTATTAACTTAAACTAAAAATATAAAATTTTCGACCTGAAAAATACCCTGATGTATAGTACAGGTGAAAATGTCAAAAAATGAAAATATTTTTAAAATTCTAAAAATGGGCTTGCAGTAGCAGAAAAAAATTGGAAATATGAAAAATGGAATACGTTTAAAGGTACGAATGTAATAAATATATTATTAACTTAAACTAAAAATATAAAATTTTCGACCTGAAAAATACCCTGATGTATAGTACAGGTGAAAATGTCAAAAAATGAAAATATTTTTAAAATTCTAAAAATGGGCTTGCAGTAGCAGAAAAAAATTGGAAATATGAAAAATGGAATACGTTTAAAGGTGCGAATGTAATAAATATATTATTAACTTAAACTGAAAATATAAAATTTTCGACCTGAAAAATACCCTGATGTATAGTACAGGTGAAAATGTCAAAAAATGAAAATATTTTTAAAATTCTAAAAATGGGCTTGCAGTAGCAAAAAAAAACTGGAAATATGAAAAATGGAATACGTTTAAAGGTACGAATGTAATAAATATATTATTAACTTAAACTAAAAATATAAAATTTTCGACCTGAATGTCAAAAAATGAAAATATTTTTAAAATTCTAAAAAAGGGGTTGCAGTAGCAGAAAAAAATTGGAAATATGAAAAATGGAATACGTTTAAAGGTACGAATGTAATAAATATATTATTTACTTAAACTAAAAATATAAAATTTTCGACCTGAAAAATACCCTGATGTATAGTACAGGTGAAAATGTCAAAAAATGAAAATATTTTTAAAATTCTAAAAATGGGCTTGCAGTAGCAGAATAAAATTGGAAATAGGAAAAATGGAATCGGTTTAAAGGTACGAATGTAATAAATATATTATTAACTTAAACTAGAAATATAAATTTTTCGACCTGAAAAATACCCTGATGTATAGTACAGGTGAAAATGTCAAAAAATTAAAATATTTTTAAAATTCTAAAAATGGGCTTGCAGTAGCAGAATAAAATTGGAAATGTGAAAAATGGAATCGGTTTAAAGGTACGAATGCAATAAATATATTATTAACTTAAACTAAAAATATAAATTTTTCGACCTGAAAAATACCCTGATGTATAGTACAGGTGAAAATGTCAACAAATTAAAATATTTTTAAAATTCTAAAAATGGACTTGCAGTAGCAGAATAAAATTGGAAATAGGAAAAATGGAATAGGTTTAAAGGTACGAATGTAATAAATATATTATTAACTTAAACTAAAAATATAAATTTTTTGACCTGAAAAATACCCTGATGTATAGTACAGGTGAAAATGTCAAAAAATTAAAATATTTTTAAAATTCTAAAAATGGGCTTGCAGTAGCAGAAAAAAATTGGAAATATGAAAAATGGAATACGTTTAAAGGTGTGAAAATGTCAAAAAATGAAAATATTTTTAAAATTCTAAAAATGGGCTTGCAGTAGCAGAATAAAATTGGAAATATGAAAAATGGAATACGTTTAAAGGTACGAATGTAATAAATATATTATTAACATTAACTAAAAATATAAAATTTTCGACCTGAAAAATACCCTGATGTATAGTACAGGTGAAAATGTCAAAAAATGAAAATATTTTTAAAATTCTAAAAATTGGCTTGCAGTAGCAGAAAAAAACTGGAAATATGAAAAATGGAATACGTTTAAAGGTGCGAATGTAATAAATATATTATTAACTTAAACTAAAAATATAAAATTTTCGACCTGAAAAATACCCTGATGTATAGTACAGGTGAAAATGTCAAAAAATGAAAATATTTTTAAAATTCTAAAAATGGGCTTGCAGTAGCAAAAAAAAACTGGAAATATGAAAAATGGAATACGTTTAAAGGTACGAATGTAATAAATATATTATTAACTTAAACTAAAAATATAAAATTTTCGACCTGAAAAATACCCTGATGTATAGTACAGGTGAAAATGTCAAAAAATGAAAATATTTTTAAAATTCTAAAAAAGGGGTTGCAGTAGCAGAAAAAAATTGGAAATATGAAAAATGGAATACGTTTAAAGGTACGAATGTAATAAATATATTATTTACTTAAACAAAAAATATAAATTTTTCGACCTGAAAAATACCCTGATGTATAGTACAGGTGAAAATGTCAAAAAATGAAAATATTTTTAAAATGCTAAAAATGGGCTTGCAGTAGCAGAAAAAAATTGGAAATGTGAAAAATGGAATCGGTTTAAAGGTACGAATGCAATAAATATATTATTAACTTAAACTAAAAATATAAATTTTTCGACCTGAAAAATACCCTGATGTATAGTACAGGTGAAAATGTCAAAAAATTAAAATATTTTTAAAATTCTAAAAATGGGCTTGCAGTAGCAGAATAAAATTGGAAATCGGAAAAATGGAATCGGTTTAAAGGTACGAATGTAATAAATATATTATTAACTTAAACTAGAAATATAAATTTTTCGACCTGAAAAATACCCTGATGTATAGTACAGGTGAAAATGTCAAAAAATTAAAATATTTTTAAAATTCTAAAAATGGGCTTGCAGTAGCAGAATAAAATTGGAAATGTGAAAAATGGAATCGGTTTAAAGGTACGAATGCAATAAATATATTATTAACTTAAACTAAAAATATAAATTTTTCGACCTGAAAAATACCCTGATGTATAGTACAGGTGAAAATGTCAACAAATTAAAATATTTTTAAAATTCTAAAAATGGACTTGCAGTAGCAGAATAAAATTGGAAATAGGAAAAATGGAATAGGTTTAAAGGTACGAATGTAATAAATATATTATTAACTTAAACTAAAAATATAAATTTTTTGACCTGAAAAATACCCTGATGTATAGTACAGGTGAAAATGTCAAAAAATTAAAATATTTTTAAAATTCTAAAAATGGGCTTGCAGTAGCAGAAAAAAATTGGAAATATGAAAAATGGAATACGTTTAAAGGTGTGAAAATGTCAAAAAATGAAAATATTTTTAAAATTCTAAAAATGGGCTTGCAGTAGCAGAATAAAATTGGAAATATGAAAAATGGAATACGTTTAAAGGTACGAATGTAATAAATATATTATTAACATTAACTAAAAATATAAAATTTTCGACCTGAAAAATACCCTGATGTATAGTACAGGTGAAAATGTCAAAAAATGAAAATATTTTTAAAATTCTAAAAAAGGGGATGCAGTAGCAGAAAAAAATTGGAAATATGAAAAATGGAATACGTTTAAAGGTACGAATGTAATAAATATATTATTTACTTAAACTAAAAATATAAAATTTTCGACCTGAAAAATACCCTGATTATAGTACAGGTGAAAATGTCAAAAAATGAAAATATTTTTAAAATTCTAAAAATGGGCTTGCAGTAGCAGAAAAAAATTGGAAATATGAAAAATGGAATCGGTTTAAAGGTACGAATGCAATAAATATATTATTAACTTAAACTAAAAATATAAATTTTTCGACCTGAAAAATACCCTGATGTATAGTACAGGTGAAAATGTCAAAAAATTAAAATATTTTTAAAATTCTAAAAATGGGCTTGCAGTAGCAGAATAAAATTGGAAATCGGAAAAATGGAATCGGTTTAAAGGTACGAATGTAATAAATATATTATTAACTTAAACTAGAAATATAAATTTTTCGACCTGAAAAATACCCTGATGTATAGTACAGGTGAAAATGTCAAAAAATTAAAATATTTTTAAAATTCTAAAAATGGGCTTGCAGTAGCAGAATAAAATTGGAAATGTGAAAAATGGAATCGGTTTAAAGGTACGAATGCAATAAATATATTATTAACTTAAACTAAAAATATAAATTTTTCGACCTGAAAAATACCCTGATGTATAGTACAGGTGAAAATGTCAACAAATTAAAATATTTTTAAAATTCTAAAAATGGACTTGCAGTAGCAGAATAAAATTGGAAATAGGAAAAATGGAATAGGTTTAAAGGTACGAATGTAATAAATATATTATTAACTTAAACTAAAAATATAAATTTTTTGACCTGAAAAATACCCTGATGTATAGTACAGGTGAAAATGTCAAAAAATTAAAATATTTTTAAAATTCTAAAAATGGGCTTGCAGTAGCAGAAAAAAATTGGAAATATGAAAAATGGAATACGTTTAAAGGTGTGAAAATGTCAAAAAATGAAAATATTTTTAAAATTCTAAAAATGGGCTTGCAGTAGCAGAATAAAATTGGAAATATGAAAAATGGAATACGTTTAAAGGTACGAATGTAATAAATATATTATTAACATTAACTAAAAATATAAAATTTTCGACCTGAAAAATACCCTGATGTATAGTACAGGTGAAAATGTCAAAAAATGAAAATATTTTTAAAATTCTAAAAAAGGGGATGCAGTAGCAGAAAAAAATTGGAAATATGAAAAATGGAATACGTTTAAAGGTACGAATGTAATAAATATATTATTTACTTAAACTAAAAATATAAAATTTTCGACCTGAAAAATACCCTGATTATAGTACAGGTGAAAATGTCAAAAAATGAAAATATTTTTAAAATTCTAAAAATGGGCTTGCAGTAGCAGAAAAAAATTGGAAATATGAAAAATGGAATACGTTTAAATGTACGAATGTAATAAATATATTATTAACTTAAACTAAAAATATAAAATTTTCGACCTGAAAAATACCCTGATGTATAGTACAGGTGAAAATGTCAAAAAATTAAAATATTTTTAAAATTCTAAAAATGGGCTTGCAGTAGCAGAATAAAATTGGAAATATGAAAAATGGAATACGTTTAAAGGTACGAATGTAATAAATATATTATTAACTTAAACTAAAAATATAAAATTTTCGACCTGAAAAATTATAGTACAGGTGAAAATGTCAAAAAATGAAAATATTTTTAAAATCCTAAAAATTGGCTTGCAGTAGCAGAATAAAATTGGAAATGTGAAAAATGGAATCGGTTGAAAGGTACGAATGTAATAAATATATTATAAACTTAAACTAAAAATATAAATTTTTTGACCTGAAAAATACCCTGATGTATAGTACAGGTGAAAATGTCAAAAAATTAAAATATTTTTAAAATTCTAAAAATGGGCTTGCAGTAGCAGAAAAAATTGGAAATATGAAAAATGGAATACGTTTAAAGGTACGAATGTAATAAATATATTATTAACTTAAACTAAAAATATAAATTTTTTGACCTGAAAAATACCCTGATGTATAGTACAGGTGAAAATGTCAAAAAATTAAAATATTTTTAAAATTCTAAAAATGGGCTTGCAGTAGCAGAATAAAATTGGAAATATGAAAAATGGAATACGTTTAAAGGTACGAATGTAATAAATATATTATTAACTTAAACTAAAAATATAAAATTTTCGACCTGAAAAATTATAGTACAGGTGAAAATGTCAAAAAATGAAAATATTTTTAAAATCCTAAAAATTGGCTTGCAGTAGCAGAATAAAATTGGAAATGTGAAAAATGGAATCGGTTGAAAGGTACGAATGTAATAAATATATTATAAACTTAAACTAAAAATATAAATTTTTTGACCTGAAAAATACCCTGATGTATAGTACAGGTGAAAATGTCAAAAAATTAAAATATTTTTAAAATTCTAAAAATGGGCTTGCAGTAGCAGAAAAAATTGGAAATATGAAAAATGGAATACGTTTAAAGGTACGAATGTAATAAATATATTATTAACTTAAACTAAAAATATAAATTTTTTGACCTGAAAAATACCCTGATGTATAGTACAGGTGAAAATGTCAAAAAATTAAAATATTTTTAAAATTCTAAAAATGGGCTTGCAGTAGCAGAAAAAAATTGGAAATATGAAAAATGGAATACGTTTAAAGGTACGAATGTAATAAATATATTATTAACTTAAACTAAAAATATAAAATTTTCGACCTGAAAAATACCCTGATGTATAGTACAGGTGAAAATGTCAAAAAATGAAAATATTTTTAAAATTCTAAAAATGGGCTTGCAGTAGCAGAAAAAAATTGGAAATATGAAAAATGGAATACGTTTAAAGGTACGAATGTAATAAATATATTATTAACTTAAACTAAAAATATAAAATTTTCGACCTGAAAAATACCCTGATGTATAGTACAGGTGAAAATGTCAAAAAATGAAAATATTTTTAAAATTCTAAAAAAGGGGTTGCAGTAGCAGAAAAAAATTGGAAATATGAAAAATGGAATACGTTTAAAGGTACGAATGTAATAAATATATTATTTACTTAAACTAAAAATATAAAATTTTCGACCTGAAAAATACCCTGATGTATAGTACAGGTGAAAATGTCAAAAAATGAAAATATTTTTAAAATTCTAAAAATGGGCTTGCAGTAGCAGAAAAAAATTGGAAATATGAAAAATGGAATACGTTTAAAGGTACGAATGTAATAAATATATTATTAACTTAAACTAAAAATATAAAATTTTCGACCTGAAAAATACCCTGATGTATAGTACAGGTGAAAATGTCAAAAAATGAAAATATTTTTAAAAATCTAAAAATGGGCTTGCAGTAGCAGAAAAAAACTGGAAATATGAAAAATGGAATACGTTTAAAGGTACGAATGTAATAAATATATTATTAACTTAAACTAAAAATATAAATTTTTCGACCTGAAAAATACCCTGATGTATAGTACAGGTGAAAATGTCAAAAAATGAAAATATTTTTAAAATTCTAAAAATGGGCTTGCAGTAGCAGAAAAAAATTGGAAATATGAAAAATGGAATACGTTTAAAGGTACGAATGTAATAAGTATATTATTAACTTAAACTAAAAATATAAAATTTTCGACCTGAAAAATACCCTGATGTATAGTACAGGTGAAAATGTCAAAAAATGAAAATATTTTTAAAATTCTAAAAATGGGCTTGCAGTAGCAGAAAAAAATTGGAAATATGAAAAATGGAATCGGTTGAAAGGTACGAATGTAATAAATATATTATAAACTTAAACTAAAAATATAAATTTTTTGACCTGAAAAATACCCTGATGTATAGTACAGGTGAAAATGTCAAAAAATTAAAATATTTTTAAAATTCTAAAAATGGGCTTGCAGTAGCAGAAAAAAATTGGAAATATGAAAAATGGAATACGTTTAAAGGTGCGAATGTAATAAATATATTATTAACTTAAACTAAAAATATAAAATTTTCAACCTGAAAAATACCCTGATGTATAGTACAGGTGAAAATGTCAAAAAATGAAAATATTTTTAAAATTCTAAAAATTGGCTTGCAGTTACAGAATAAAATTGGAAATATGAAAAATGGAATCGGTTGAAAGGTACGAATGTAATAAATATATTATAAACTTAAACTAAAAATATAAATTTTTTGACCTGAAAAATACCCTGATGTATAGTACAGGTGAAAATGTCAAAAAATGAAAATATTTTTAAAATTCTAAAAATGGGCTTGCAGTAGCAGAAAAAAACTGGAAATATGAAAAATGGAATACGTTTAAAGGTGCGAATGTAATAAATATATTATTAACTTAAACTAAAAATATAAAATTTTCGACCTGAAAAATACCCTGATGTATAGTACAGGTGAAAATGTCAAAAAATGAAAATATTTTTAAAATTCTAAAAATGGGCTTGCAGTAGCAGAATAAAATTGGAAATATGAAAAATGGAATACGTTTAAATGTACGAATGTAATAAATATATTATTAACTTAAACTAAAAATATAAAATTTTCGACCTGAAAAATACCCTGATGTATAGTACAGGTGAAAATGTCAAAAAATGAAAATATTTTTAAAATTCTAAAAATGGGCTTGCAGTAGCAGAATAAAATTGGAAATATGAAAAATGGAATCGGTTGAAAGGTACGAATGTAATAAATATATTATAAACTTAAACTAAAAATATAAATTTTTTGACCTGAAAAATACCCTGATGTATAGTACAGGTGAAAATGTCAAAAAATGAAAATATTTTTAAAATTCTAAAAATGGGCTTGCAGTAGCAGAAAAAAATTGGAAATATGAAAAATGGAATATGTTTAAAGGTACGAATGTAATAAATATATTATTAACTTAAACTAAAAATATAAAATTTTCAACCTGAAAAATACCCTGATGTATAGTACAGGTGAAAATGTCAAAAAATGAAAATATTTTTAAAATTCTAAAAATGGGCTTGCAGTAGCAAAAAAAAAACTGGAAATATGAAAAATGGAATACGTTTAAAGGTACGAATGTAATAAATATATTATTAATTTAAACTAAAAATATAAAATTTTCGACCTGAAAAATTCCCTGATGTATAGTACAGGTGAAAATGTCAAAAAATGAAAATATTTTTAAAATTCTAAAAATGGGCTTGCAGTAGCAGAAAAAAATTGGAAATATGAAAAATGGAATACGTTTAAAGGTACGAATGTAATAAATATATTATTAACTTAAACTAAAAATATAAAATTTTCGACCTGAAAAATACCCTGATGTATAGTACAGGTGAAAATGTCTAAAAATGAAAATATTTTTAAAATTCTAAAAAAGGGGTTGCAGTAGCAGAAAAAAATTGGAAATATGAAAAATGGAATACGTTTAAAGGTACGAATGTAATAAATATATTATTTACTTAAACTAAAAATATAAAATTTTCGACCTGAAAAATACCCTGATGTATAGTACAGGTGAAAATGTCAAAAAATGAAAATATTTTTAAAATTCTAAAAAAGGGGTTGCAGTAGCAGAAAAAAATTGGAAATATGAAAAATGGAATACGTTTAAAGGTACGAATGTAATAAATATATTATTTACTTAAACTAAAAATATAAAATTTTCGACCTGAAAAATACCCTGATGTATAGTACAGGTGAAAATGTCAAAAAATGAAAATATTTTTAAAATTCTAAAAATGGGCTTGCAGTAGCAGAAAAAAATTGGAAATATGAAAAATGGAATACGTTTAAATGTACGAATGTAATAAATATATTATTAACTTAAACTAAAAATATAAAATTTTCGACCTGAAAAATACCCTGATGTATAGTACAGGTGAAAATGTCAAAAAATGAAAATATTTTTAAATTCTAAAAATGGGCTTGCAGTAGCAGAAAAAAATTGGAAATATGAAAAATGGAATACGTTTAAAGGTACGAATGTAATAAATATATTATTAACTTAAACTAAAAATATAAAATTTTCAACCTGAAAAATACCCTAATGTATAGTACAGGTGAAAATGTCAAAAAATGAAAATATTTTTAAAATTCTAAAAATTGGCTTGCAGTTACAGAATAAAATTGGAAATATGAAAAATGGAATCGGTTGAAAGGTACGAATGTAATAAATATATTATAAACTTAAACTAAAAATATAAATTTTTTGACCTGAAAAATACCCTGATGTATAGTACAGGTGAAAATGTCAAAAAATTAAAATATTTTTAAAATTCTAAAAATGGGCTTGCAGTAGCAGAAAAAAATTGGAAATATGAAAAATGGAATACGTTTAAAGGTGCGAATGTAATAAATATATTATTAACTTAAACTAAAAATATAAAATTTTCGACCTGAAAAATACCCTGATGTATAGTACAGGTGAAAATGTCAAAAAATGAAAATATTTTTAAAATTCTAAAAATGGGCTTGCAGTAGCAGAAAAAAATTGGAAATATGAAAAATGGAATACGTTTAAAGGTACGAATGTAATAAATATATTATAAACTTAAACTAAAAATATAAATTTTTTGACCTGAAAAATACCCTGATGTATAGTACAGGTGAAAATGTCAAAAAATGAAAATATTTTTAAAATTCTAAAAATGGGCTTGCAGTAGCAAAAAAAAAACTGGAAATATGAAAAATGGAATACGTTTAAAGGTACGAATGTAATAAATATATTATTAATTTAAACTAAAAATATAAAATTTTCGACCTGAAAAATTCCCTGATGTATAGTACAGGTGAAAATGTCAAAAAATGAAAATATTTTTAAAATTCTAAAAATGGGCTTGCAGTAGCAGAAAAAAATTGGAAATATGAAAAATGGAATACGTTTAAAGGTACGAATGTAATAAATATATTATTAACTTAAACTAAAAATATAAAATTTTCGACCTGAAAAATACCCTGATGTATAGTACAGGTGAAAATGTCAAAAAATGAAAATATTTTTAAAATTCTAAAAATGGGCTTGCAGTAGCAGAAAAAAATTGGAAATATGAAAAATGGAATACGTTTAAATGTACGAATGTAATAAATATATTATTAACTTAAACTAAAAATATAAAATTTTCGACCTGAAAAATACCCTGATGTATAGTACAGGTGAAAATGTCAAAAAATGAAAATATTTTTAAATTCTAAAAATGGGCTTGCAGTAGCAGAAAAAAATTGGAAATATGAAAAATGGAATACGTTTAAAGGTACGAATGTAATAAATATATTATTAACTTAAACTAAAAATATAAAATTTTCAACCTGAAAAATACCCTAATGTATAGTACAGGTGAAAATGTCAAAAAATGAAAATATTTTTAAAATTCTAAAAATTGGCTTGCAGTTACAGAATAAAATTGGAAATATGAAAAATGGAATCGGTTGAAAGGTACGAATGTAATAAATATATTATAAACTTAAACTAAAAATATAAATTTTTTGACCTGAAAAATACCCTGATGTATAGTACAGGTGAAAATGTCAAAAAATTAAAATATTTTTAAAATTCTAAAAATGGGCTTGCAGTAGCAGAAAAAAATTGGAAATATGAAAAATGGAATACGTTTAAAGGTGCGAATGTAATAAATATATTATTAACTTAAACTAAAAATATAAAATTTTCAACCTGAAAAATACCCTGATGTATAGTACAGGTGAAAATGTCAAAAAATGAAAATATTTTTAAAATTCTAAAAATTGGCTTGCAGTTACAGAATAAAATTGGAAATATGAAAAATGGAATCGGTTGAAAGGTACGAATGTAATAAATATATTATAAACTTAAACTAAAAATATAAATTTTTTGACCTGAAAAATACCCTGATGTATAGTACAGGTGAAAATGTCAAAAAATGAAAATATTTTTAAAATTCTAAAAATGGGCTTGCAGTAGCAGAAAAAAACTGGAAATATGAAAAATGGAATACGTTTAAAGGTGCGAATGTAATAAATATATTATTAACTTAAACTAAAAATATAAAATTTTCGACCTGAAAAATACCCTGATGTATAGTACAGGTGAAAATGTCAAAAAATGAAAATATTTTTAAAATTCTAAAAATGGGCTTGCAGTAGCAGAATAAAATTGGAAATATGAAAAATGGAATACGTTTAAATGTACGAATGTAATAAATATATTATTAACTTAAACTAAAAATATAAAATTTTCGACCTGAAAAATACCCTGATGTATAGTACAGGTGAAAATGTCAAAAAATGAAAATATTTTTAAAATTCTAAAAATGGGCTTGCAGTAGCAGAATAAAATTGGAAATATGAAAAATGGAATCGGTTGAAAGGTACGAATGTAATAAATATATTATAAACTTAAACTAAAAATATAAATTTTTTGACCTGAAAAATACCCTGATGTATAGTACAGGTGAAAATGTCAAAAAATGAAAATATTTTTAAAATTCTAAAAATGGGCTTGCAGTAGCAGAAAAAAATTGGAAATATGAAAAATGGAATATGTTTAAAGGTACGAATGTAATAAATATATTATTAACTTAAACTAAAAATATAAAATTTTCAACCTGAAAAATACCCTGATGTATAGTACAGGTGAAAATGTCAAAAAATGAAAATATTTTTAAAATTCTAAAAATGGGCTTGCAGTAGCAAAAAAAAAACTAGAAATATGAAAAATGGAATACGTTTAAAGGTACGAATGTAATAAATATATTATTAATTTAAACTAAAAATATAAAATTTTCGACCTGAAAAATTCCCTGATGTATAGTACAGGTGAAAATGTCAAAAAATGAAAATATTTTTAAAATTCTAAAAATGGGCTTGCAGTAGCAGAAAAAAATTGGAAATATGAAAAATGGAATACGTTTAAAGGTACGAATGTAATAAATATATTATTAACTTAAACTAAAAATATAAAATTTTCGACCTGAAAAATACCCTGATGTATAGTACAGGTGAAAATGTCAAAAAATGAAAATATTTTTAAAATTCTAAAAAAGGGGTTGCAGTAGCAGAAAAAAATTGGAAATATGAAAAATGGAATACGTTTAAAGGTACGAATGTAATAAATATATTATTTACTTAAACTAAAAATATAAACTTTTCGACCTGAAAAATACCCTGATGTATAGTATAGGTGAAAATGTCAAAAAATGAAAATATTTTTAAAATTCTAAAAAAGGGGTTGCAGTAGCAGAAAAAAATTGGAAATATGAAAAATGGAATACGTTTAAAGGTACGAATGTAATAAATATATTATTTACTTAAACTAAAAATATAAAATTTTCGACCTGAAAAATACCCTGATGTATAGTACAGGTGAAAATGTCAAAAAATGAAAATATTTTTAAAATTCTAAAAATGGGCTTGCAGTAGCAGAAAAAAATTGGAAATATGAAAAATGGAATACGTTTAAATGTACGAATGTAATAAATATATTATTAACTTAAACTAAAAATATAAAATTTTCGACCTGAAAAATACCCTGATGTATAGTACAGGTGAAAATGTCAAAAAATGAAAATATTTTTAAATTCTAAAAATGGGCTTGTAGTAGCAGAAAAAAATTGGAAATATGAAAAATGGAATACGTTTAAAGGTACGAATGTAATAAATATATTATTAACTTAAACTAAAAATATAAAATTTTCAACCTGAAAAATACCCTAATGTATAGTACAGGTGAAAATGTCAAAAAATGAAAATATTTTTAAAATTCTAAAAATTGGCTTGCAGTTACAGAATAAAATTGGAAATATGAAAAATGGAATCGGTTGAAAGGTACGAATGTAATAAATATATTATAAACTTAAACTAAAAATATAAATTTTTTGACCTGAAAAATACCCTGATGTATAGTACAGGTGAAAATGTCAAAAAATTAAAATATTTTTAAAATTCTAAAAATGGCCTTGCAGTAGCAGAAAAAAATTGGAAATATGAAAAATGGAATACGTTTAAAGGTGCGAATGTAATAAATATATTATTAACTTAAACTAAAAATATAAAATTTTCGACCTGAAAAATACCCTGATGTATAGTACAGGTGAAAATGTCAAAAAATGAAAATATTTTTAAAATTCTAAAAATGGGCTTGCAGTAGCAGAAAAAAATTGGAAATATGAAAAATGGAATACGTTTAAAGGTACGAATGTAATAAATATATTATAAACTTAAACTAAAAATATAAATTTTTTGACCTGAAAAATACCCTGATGTATAGTACAGGTGAAAATGTCAAAAAATGAAAATATTTTTAAAATTCTAAAAATGGGCTTGCAGTAGCAAAAAAAAAACTGGAAATATGAAAAATGGAATACGTTTAAAGGTACGAATGTAATAAATATATTATTAATTTAAACTAAAAATATAAAATTTTCGACCTGAAAAATTCCCTGATGTATAGTACAGGTGAAAATGTCAAAAAATGAAAATATTTTTAAAATTCTAAAAATGGGCTTGCAGTAGCAGAAAAAAATTGGAAATATGAAAAATGGAATACGTTTAAAGGTACGAATGTAATAAATATATTATTAACTTAAACTAAAAATATAAAATTTTCGACCTGAAAAATACCCTGATGTATAGTACAGGTGAAAATGTCAAAAAATGAAAATATTTTTAAAATTCTAAAAATGGGCTTGCAGTAGCAGAAAAAAATTGGAAATATGAAAAATGGAATACGTTTAAATGTACGAATGTAATAAATATATTATTAACTTAAACTAAAAATATAAAATTTTCGACCTGAAAAATACCCTGATGTATAGTACAGGTGAAAATGTCAAAAAATGAAAATATTTTTAAATTCTAAAAATGGGCTTGCAGTAGCAGAAAAAAATTGGAAATATGAAAAATGGAATACGTTTAAAGGTACGAATGTAATAAATATATTATTAACTTAAACTAAAAATATAAAATTTTCAACCTGAAAAATACCCTAATGTATAGTACAGGTGAAAATGTCAAAAAATGAAAATATTTTTAAAATTCTAAAAATTGGCTTGCAGTTACAGAATAAAATTGGAAATATGAAAAATGGAATTGGTTGAAAGGTACGAATGTAATAAATATATTATAAACTTAAACTAAAAATATAAATTTTTTGACCTGAAAAATACCCTGATGTATAGTACAGGTGAAAATGTCAAAAAATTAAAATATTTTTAAAATTCTAAAAATGGGCTTGCAGTAGCAGAAAAAAATTGGAAATATGAAAAATGGAATACGTTTAAAGGTGCGAATGTAATAAATATATTATTAACTTAAACTAAAAATATAAAATTTTCGACCTGAAAAATACCCTGATGTATAGTACAGGTGAAAATGTCAAAAAATGAAAATATTTTTAAAATTCTAAAAATGGGCTTGCAGTAGCAGAAAAAAATTGGAAATATGAAAAATGGAATACGTTTAAAGGTACGAATGTAATAAATATATTATTAACTTAAACTAAAAATATAAAATTTTCAACCTGAAAAATACCCTGATGTATAGTACAGGTGAAAATGTCAAAAAATGAAAATATTTTTAAAATTCTAAAAATGGGCTTGCAGTAGCAGAAAAAAATTGGAAATATGAAAAATGGAATACGTTTAAAGGTGCGAATGTAATAAATATATTATTAACTTAAACTGAAAATATAAAATTTTCGACCTGAAAAATACCCTGATGTATAGTACAGGTGAAAATGTCAAAAAATGAAAATATTTTTAAAATTCTAAAAATGGGCTTGCAGTAGCAAAAAAAAACTGGAAATATGAAAAATGGAATACGTTTAAAGGTACGAATGTAATAAATATATTATTAACTTAAACTAAAAATATAAAATTTTCGACCTGAAAAATACCCTGATGTATAGTACAGGTGAAAATGTCAAAAAATGAAAATATTTTTAAAATTCTAAAAAAGGGGTTGCAGTAGCAGAAAAAAATTGGAAATATGAAAAATGGAATACGTTTAAAGGTACGAATGTAATAAATATATTATTTACTTAAACTAAAAATATAAAATTTTCGACCTGAAAAATACCCTGATGTATAGTACAGGTGAAAATGTCAAAAAATGAAAATATTTTTAAAATTCTAAAAATGGGCTTGCAGTAGCAGAAAAAAATTGGAAATATGAAAAATGGAATACGTTTAAATGTACGAATGTAATAAATATATTATTAACTTAAACTAAAAATATAAAATTTTCGACCTGAAAAATACCCTGATGTATAGTACAGGTGAAAATGTCAAAAAATGAAAATATTTTTAAAATTCTAAAAATGGGCTTGCAGTAGCAGAAAAAAATTGGAAATATGAAAAATGGAATACGTTTAAAGGTACGAATGTAATAAATATATTATTAACTTAAACTAAAAATATAAAATTTTCAACCTGAAAAATACCCTGATGTATAGTACAGGTGAAAATGTCAAAAAATGAAAATATTTTTAAAATTCTAAAAATGGGCTTGCAGTAGCAGAAAAAAATTGGAAATATGAAAAATGGAATACGTTTAAAGGTACGAATGTAATAAATATATTATTAACTTAAACTAAAAATATAAATTTTTCGACCTGAAAAATACCCTGATGTATAGTACAGGTGAAAATGTCAAAAAATGAAAATATTTTTAAAATTCTAAAAATTGGCTTGCAGTAGCAGAATAAAATTGGAAATATGAAAAATGGAATCGGTTGAAAGGTACGAATGTAATAAATATATTATTAACTTAAACTAAAAATATAAATTTTTCGACCTGAAAAATACCCTGATGTATAGTACAGGTGAAAATGTCAAAAAATGAAAATATTTTTAAAATTCTAAAAATGGGCTTGCAGTAGCAGAAAAAAATTGGAAATATGAAAAATGGAATACGTTTAAAAGTACGAATGTAATAAATATATTATTAATTAAAGCTAAAAATATAAAATTTTCGACCTGAAAAATACCCTGATGTATAGTACAGGTGAAAATGTCAAAAAATGAAAATATTTTTAAAATTCTAAAAATGGGCTTGCAGTAGCAGAAAAAAATTGGAAATATGAAAAATGGAATACGTTTAAAGGTACGAATGTAATAAATATATTATTAACTTAAACTAAAAATATAAAATTTTCGACCTGAAAAATACCCTGATGTATAGTACAGGTGAAAATGTCAAAAAATGAAAATATTTTTAAAATTCTAAAAATGGGCTTGCAGTAGCAAAAAAAAACTGGAAATATGAAAAATGGAATACGTTTAAAGGTACGAATGTAATAAATATATTATTAACTTAAACTAAAAATATAAAATTTTCGACCTGAAAAATACCCTGATGTATAGTACAGGTGAAAATGTCAAAAAATGAAAATATTTTTAAAATTCTAAAAAAGGGGTTGCAGTAGCAGAAAAAAATTGGAAATATGAAAAATGGAATACGTTTAAAGGTACGAATGTAATAAATATATTATTTACTTAAACTAAAAATATAAAATTTTCGACCTGAAAAATACCCTGATGTATAGTACAGGTGAAAATGTCAAAAAATGAAAATATTTTTAAAATTCTAAAAATGGGCTTGCAGTAGCAGAAAAAAATTGGAAATATGAAAAATGGAATACGTTTAAATGTACGAATGTAATAAATATATTATTAACTTAAACTAAAAATATAAAATTTTCGACCTGAAAAATACCCTGATGTATAGTACAGGTGAAAATGTCAAAAAATGAAAATATTTTTAAAATTCTAAAAATTGGCTTGCAGTAGCAGAATAAAATTGGAAATATGAAAAAGGGAATCGGTTGAAAGGTACGAATGTAATAAATATATTATAAACTTAAACTAAAAATATAAATTTTTTGACCTGAAAAATACCCTGATGTATAGTACAGGTGAAAATGTCAAAAAATGAAAATATTTTTAAAATTCTAAAAATGGGCTTGCAGTAGCAAAAAAAAACTGGAAATATGAAAAATGGAATACGTTTAAAGGTACGAATGTAATAAATATATTATTAACTTAAACTAAAAATATAAAATTTTCAACCTGAAAAATACCCTGATGTATAGTACAGGTGAAAATGTCAAAAAATGAAAATATTTTTAAAATTCTAAAAAAGGGGTTGCAGTAGCAGAAAAAAATTGGAAATATGAAAAATGGAATACGTTTAAAGGTACGAATGTAATAAATATATTATTTACTTAAACTAAAAATATAAAATTTTCGACCTGAAAAATACCCTGATGTATAGTACAGGTGAAAATGTCAAAAAATGAAAATATTTTTAAAATTCTAAAAATGGGCTTGCAGTAGCAGAAAAAAATTGGAAATATGAAAAATGGAATACGTTTAAAGGTACGAATGTAATAAATATATTATTAACTTAAACTAAAAATATAAAATTTTCGACCTGAAAAATACCCTGATGTATAGTACAGGTGAAAATGTCAAAAAATGAAAATATTTTTAAAATTCTAAAAATTGGCTTGCAGTAGCAGAATAAAATTGGAAATATGAAAAATGGAATACGTTTAAAGGTACGAATGTAATAAATATATTATTAACTTAAACTAAAAATATAAAATTTTCGACCTGAAAAATTATAGTACAGGTGAAAATGTCAAAAAATGAAAATATTTTTAAAATTCTAAAAATTGGCTTGCAGTAGCAGAATAAAATTGGAAATGTGAAAAATGGAATCGGTTGAAAGGTACGAATGTAATAAATATATTATAAACTTAAACTAAAAATATAAATTTTTTGACCTGAAAAATACCCTGATGTATAGTACAGGTGAAAATGTCAAAAAATTAAAATATTTTTAAAATTCTAAAAATGGGCTTGCAGTAGCAGAAAAAATTGGAAATATGAAAAATGGAATACGTTTAAAGGTACGAATGTAATAAATATATTATTAACTTAAACTAAAAATATAAATTTTTTGACCTGAAAAATACCCTGATGTATAGTACAGGTGAAAATGTCAAAAAATTAAAATATTTTTAAAATTCTAAAAATGGGCTTGCAGTAGCAGAAAAAAATTGGAAATATGAAAAATGGAATACGTTTAAAGGTACGAATGTAATAAATATATTATTAACTTAAACTAAAAATATAAAATTTTCGACCTGAAAAATACCCTGATGTATAGTACAGGTGAAAATGTCAAAAAATAAAAATATTTTTAAAATTCTAAAAATGGGCTTGCAGTAGCAGAAAAAAATTGGAAATATGAAAAATGGAATACGTTTAAAGGTACGAATGTAATAAATATATTATTAACTTAAACTAAAAATATAAAATTTTCGACCTGAAAAATACCCTGATGTATAGTACAGGTGAAAATGTCAAAAAATGAAAATATTTTTAAAATTCTAAAAATGGGCTTGCAGTAGCAGAAAAAAATTGGAAATATGAAAAATGGAATACGTTTAAAGGTACGAATGTAATAAATATATTATTAACTTAAACTAAAAATATAAAATTTTCGACCTGAAAAATACCCTGATGTATAGTACAGATGAAAATGTCAAAAAATGAAAATATTTTTAAAATTCTAAAAATGGGCTTGCAGTAGCAGAAAAAAATTGGAAATATGAAAAATGGAATACGTTTAAAGGTACGAATGTAATAAATATATTATTTACTTAAACTAAAAATATAAAATTTTCGACCTGAAAAATACCCTGATGTATAGTACAGGTGAAAATGTCAAAAAATGAAAATATTTTTAAAATTCTAAAAATGGGCTTGCAGTAGCAGAAAAAAATTGGAAATATGAAAAATGGAATACGTTTAAAGGTACGAATGTAATAAATATATTATTAACTTAAACTAAAAATATAAAATTTTCGACCTGAAAAATACCCTGATGTATAGTACAGGTGAAAATGTCAAAAAATGAAAATATTTTTAAAATTCTAAAAATGGGCTTGCAGTAGCAGAAAAAAATTGGAAATATGAAAAATGGAATACGTTTAAAGGTACGAATGTAATAAATATATTATTAACTTAAACTAAAAATATAAAATTTTCGACCTGAAAAATACCCTGATGTATAGTACAGGTGAAAATGTCAAAAAATGAAAATATTTTTAAAATTCTAAAAATGGGCTTGCAGTAGCAGAAAAAAATTGGAAATATGAAAAATGGAATCGGTTGAAAGGTACGAATGTAATAAATATATTATAAACTTAAACTAAAAATATAAATTTTTTGACCTGAAAAATACCCTGATGTATAGTACAGGTGAAAATGTCAAAAAATGAAAATATTTTTAAAATTCTAAAAATGGGCTTGCAGTAGCAGAAAAAAATTGGAAATATGAAAAATGGAATACGTTTAAAGGTACGAATGTAATAAATATATTATTAACTTAAACTAAAAATATAAAATTTTCAACCTGAAAAATACCCTGATGTATAGTACAGGTGAAAATGTCAAAAAATGAAAATATTTTTAAAATTCTAAAAATTGGCTTGCAGTTACAGAATAAAATTGGAAATATGAAAAATGGAATCGGTTGAAAGGTACGAATGTAATAAATATATTATAAACTTAAACTAAAAATATAAATTTTTTGACCTGAAAAATACCCTGATGTATAGTACAGGTGAAAATGTCAAAAAATGAAAATATTTTTAAAATTCTAAAAATGGGCTTGCAGTAGCAGAAAAAAACTGGAAATATGAAAAATGGAATACGTTTAAAGGTGCGAATGTAATAAATATATTATTAACTTAAACTAAAAATATAAAATTTTCGACCTGAAAAATACCCTGATGTATAGTACAGGTGAAAATGTCAAAAAATGAAAATATTTTTAAAATTCTAAAAATGGGCTTGCAGTAGCAGAATAAAATTGGAAATATGAAAAATGGAATACGTTTAAATGTACGAATGTAATAAATATATTATTAACTTAAACTAAAAATATAAATTTTTTGACCTGAAAAATACCCTGATGTATAGTACAGGTGAAAATGTCAAAAAATGAAAATATTTTTAAAATTCTAAAAATGGGCTTGCAGTAGCAGAAAAAAATTGGAAATATGAAAAATGGAATACGTTTAAAGGTACGAATGTAATAAATATATTATTAACTTAAACTAAAAATATAAAATTTTCAACCTGAAAAATACCCTGATGTATAGTACAGGTGAAAATGTCAAAAAATGAAAATATTTTTAAAATTCTAAAAATGGGCTTGCAGTAGCAAAAAAAAAACTGGAAATATGAAAAATGGAATACGTTTAAAGGTACGAATGTAATAAATATATTATTAATTTAAACTAAAAATATAAAATTTTCGACCTGAAAAATTCCCTGATGTATAGTACAGGTGAAAATGTCAAAAAATGAAAATATTTTTAAAATTCTAAAAATGGGCTTGCAGTAGCAGAAAAAAATTGGAAATATGAAAAATGGAATACGTTTAAAGGTACGAATGTAATAAATATATTATTAACTTAAACTAAAAATATAAAATTTTCGACCTGAAAAATACCCTGATGTATAGTACAGGTGAAAATGTCAAAAAATGAAAATATTTTTAAAATTCTAAAAAAGGGGTTGCAGTAGCAGAAAAAAATTGGAAATATGAAAAATGGAATACGTTTAAAGGTACGAATGTAATAAATATATTATTTACTTAAACTAAAAATATAAAATTTTCGACCTGAAAAATACCCTGATGTATAGTACAGGTGAAAATGTCAAAAAATGAAAATATTTTTAAAATTCTAAAAATGGGCTTGCAGTAGCAGAAAAAAATTGGAAATATGAAAAATGGAATACGTTTAAAGGTACGAATGTAATAAATATATTATTAACTTAAACTAAAAATATAAAATTTTCAACCTGAAAAATACCCTGATGTATAGTACAGGTGAAAATGTCAAAAAATGAAAATATTTTTAAAATTCTAAAAATGGGCTTACAGTAGCAGAAAAAAATTGGAAATATGAAAAATGGAATACGTTTAAAGGTGCGAATGTAATAAATATATTATTAACTTAAACTGAAAATATAAAATTTTCGACCTGAAAAATACCCTGATGTATAGTACAGGTGAAAATGTCAAAAAATGAAAATATTTTTAAAATTCTAAAAATGGGCTTGCAGTAGCAAAAAAAAACTGGAAATATGAAAAATGGAATACGTTTAAAGGTACGAATGTAATAAATATATTATTAACTTAAACTAAAAATATAAAATTTTCGACCTGAAAAATACCCTGATGTATAGTACAGGTGAAAATGTCAAAAAATGAAAATATTTTTAAAATTCTAAAAATGGGCTTGCAGTAGCAGAATAAAATTGGAAATATGAAAAATGGAATCGGTTGAAAGGTACGAATGTAATAAATATATTATAAACTTAAACTAAAAATATAAATTTTTTGACCTGAAAAATACCCTGATGTATAGTACAGGTGAAAATGTCAAAAAATGAAAATATTTTTAAAATTCTAAAAATGGGCTTGCAGTAGCAGAAAAAAATTGGAAATATGAAAAATGGAATACGTTTAAAGGTGCGAATGTAATAAATATATTATTAACTTAAACTAAAAATATAAATTTTTCGACCTGAAAAATACCCTGATGTATAGTACAGGTGAAAATGTCAAAAAATGAAAATATTTTTAAAATTCTAAAAATGGGCTTGCAGTAGCAGAAAAAAATTGGAAATATGAAAAATGGAATACGTTTAAAAGTACGAATGTAATAAATATATTATTAATTAAAGCTAAAAATATAAAATTTTCGACCTGAAAAATACCCTGATGTATAGTACAGGTGAAAATGTCAAAAAATGAAAATATTTTTAAAATTCTAAAAATGGGCTTGCAGTAGCAGAAAAAAATTGGAAATATGAAAAATGGAATACGTTTAAAGGTACGAATGTAATAAATATATTATTAACTTAAACTAAAAATATAAAATTTTCGACCTGAAAAATACCCTGATGTATAGTACAGGTGAAAATGTCAAAAAATGAAAATATTTTTAAAATTCTAAAAATGGGCTTGCAGTAGCAAAAAAAAACTGGAAATATGAAAAATGGAATACGTTTAAAGGTACGAATGTAATAAATATATTATTAACTTAAACTAAAAATATAAAATTTTCGACCTGAAAAATACCCTGATGTATAGTACAGGTGAAAATGTCAAAAAATGAAAATATTTTTAAAATTCTAAAAAAGGGGTTGCAGTAGCAGAAAAAAATTGGAAATATGAAAAATGGAATACGTTTAAAGGTACGAATGTAATAAATATATTATTTACTTAAACTAAAAATATAAAATTTTTGACCTGAAAAATACCCTGATGTATAGTACAGGTGAAAATGTCAAAAAATGAAAATATTTTTAAAATTCTAAAAATGGGCTTGCAGTAGCAGAAAAAAATTGGAAATATGAAAAATGGAATACGTTTAAATGTACGAATGTAATAAATATATTATTAACTTAAACTAAAAATATAAAATTTTCGACCTGAAAAATACCCTGATGTATAGTACAGGTGAAAATGTCAAAAAATGAAAATATTTTTAAAATTCTAAAAATTGGCTTGCAGTAGCAGAATAAAATTGGAAATATGAAAAATGGAATCGGTTGAAAGGTACGAATGTAATAAATATATTATAAACTTAATCTAAAAATATAAATTTTTTGACCTGAAAAATACCCTGATGTATAGTACAGGTGAAAATGCCAAAAAATGAAAATATTTTTAAAATTCTAAAAATGGGCTTGCAGTAGCAAAAAAAAACTGGAAATATGAAAAATGGAATACGTTTAAAGGTACGAATGTAATAAATATATTATTAACTTAAACTAAAAATATAAAATTTTCAACCTGAAAAATACCCTGATGTATAGTACAGGTGAAAATGTCAAAAAATGAAAATATTTTTAAAATTCTAAAAAAGGGGTTGCAGTAGCAGAAAAAAATTGGAAATATGAAAAATGGAATACGTTTAAAGGTACGAATGTAATAAATATATTATTTACTTAAACTAAAAATATAAAATTTTCGACCTGAAAAATACCCTGATGTATAGTACAGGTGAAAATGTCAAAAAATGAAAATATTTTTAAAATTCTAAAAATGGGCTTGCAGTAGCAGAAAAAAATTGGAAATATGAAAAATGGAATACGTTTAAATGTACGAATGTAATAAATATATTATTAACTTAAACTAAAAATATAAAATTTTCGACCTGAAAAATACCCTGATGTATAGTACAGGTGAAAATGTCAAAAAATGAAAATATTTTTAAAATTCTAAAAATGGGCTTGCAGTAGCAGAATAAAATTGGAAATATGAAAAATGGAATACGTTTAAAGGTACGAATGTAATAAATATATTATTAACTTAAACTAAAAATATAAAATTTTCGACCTGAAAAATTATAGTACAGGTGAAAATGTCAAAAAATGAAAATATTTTTAAAATTCTAAAAATTGGCTTGCAGTAGCAGAATAAAATTGGAAATGTGAAAAATGGAATCGGTTGAAAGGTACGAATGTAATAAATATATTATAAACTTAAACTAAAAATATAAATTTTTTTACCTGAAAAATACCCTGATGTATAGTACAGGTGAAAATGTCAAAAAATTAAAATATTTTTAAAATTCTAAAAATGGGCTTGCAGTAGCTGAAAAAAATTGGAAATATGAAAAATGGAATACGTTTAAAGGTACGAATGTAATAAATATATTATTAACTTAAACTAAAAATATAAAATTTTCAACCTGAAAAATACCCTGATGTATAGTACAGGTGAAAATGTCAAAAAATGAAAATATTTTTAAAATTCTAAAAATTGGCTTGCAGTTACAGAATAAAATTGGAAATATGAAAAATGGAATCGGTTGAAAGGTACGAATGTAATAAATATATTATAAACTTAAACTAAAAATATAAATTTTTTGACCTGAAAAATACCCTGATGTATAGTACAGGTGAAAATGTCAAAAAATTAAAATATTTTTAAAATTCTAAAAATGGGCTTGCAGTAGCAGAAAAAAACTGGAAATATGAAAAATGGAATACGTTTAAAGGTACGAATGTAATAAATATATTATTAACTTAAACTAAAAATATAAAATTTTCGACCTGAAAAATACCCTGATGTATAGTACAGGTGAAAATGTCAAAAAATGAAAATATTTTTAAAATTCTAAAAATGGGCTTGCAGTAGCAGAAAAAAACTGGAAATATGAAAAATGGAATACGTTTAAAGGTGCGAATGTAATAAATATATTATTAACTTAAACTAAAAATATAAAATTTTCGACCTGAAAAATACCCTGATGTATAGTACAGGTGAAAATATCAAAAAATTAAAATATTTTTAAAATTCTAAAAATGGGTTTGCAGTAGCAGAATAAAATTGGAAATATGAAAAATGGAATATGTTTAAAGGTACGAATGTAATATATATATTATTAACTTAAACTAAAAATATAAAATTTTCGACCTGAAAAATACCCTGATGTATAGTACAGGTGAAAATGTCAAAAAATGAAAATATTTTTAAAATTCTAAAAATGGGCTTGCAGTAGCAGAAAAAAACTGGAAATATGAAAAATGGAATACGTTTAAAGGTACGAATGTAATAAATATATTATTAACTTAAACTAAAAATATAAAATTTTCGACCTGAAAAATACCCTGATGTATAGTACAGGTGAAAATGTCAAAAAATGAAAATATTTTTAAAATTCTAAAAAAGGGGTTGCAGTAGCAGAAAAAAATTGGAAATATGAAAAATGGAATACGTTTAAAGGTACGAATGTAATAAATATATTATTTACTTAAACTAAAAATATAAAATTTTCGACCTGAGAAATACCCTGATGTATAGTACAGGTGAAAATGTCAAAAAATTAAAATATTTTTAAAATTCTAAAAATGGGCTTGCAGTAGCAGAAAAAAATTGGAAATATGAAAAATGGAATACGTTTAAAGGTGCGAATGTAATAAATATATTATTAACTTAAACTAAAAATATAAATTTTTCGACCTGAAAAATACCCTGATGTATAGTACAGGTGAAAATGTCAAAAAATGAAAATATTTTTAAAATTCTAAAAATGGGCTTGCAGTAGCAAAAAAAAACTGGAAATATGAAAAATGGAATACGTTTAAAGGTACGAATGTAATAAATATATTATTAACTTAAACTAAAAATATAAAATTTTCGACCTGAAAAATACCCTGATGTATAGTACAGGTGAAAATGTCAAAAAATGAAAATATTTTTAAAATTCTAAAAAAGGGGTTGCAGTAGCAGAAAAAAATTGGAAATATAAAAAATGGAATACGTTTAAAGGTACGAATGTAATAAATATATTATTTACTTAAACTAAAAATATAAAATTTTCAACCTGAAAAATACCCTGATGTATAGTACAGGTGAAAATGTCAAAAAATGAAAATATTTTTAAAATTCTAAAAATGGGCTTGCAGTAGCAGAAAAAAATTGGAAATATGAAAAATGAAATACGTTTAAATGTACGAATGTAATAAATATATTATTAACTTAAACTAAAAATATAAAATTTTCGACCTGAAAAATACCCTGATGTATAGTACAGGTGAAAATGTCAAAAAATGAAAATATTTTTAAAATTCTAAAAATGGGCTTGCAGTAGCAGAAAAAAATTGGAAATATGAAAAATGGAATACGTTTAAAGGTACGAATGTAATAAATATATTATTAACTTAAACTAAAAATATAAAATTTTCGACCTGAAAAATACCCTGATGTATAGTACAGGTGAAAATGTCAAAAAATGAAAATATTTTTAAAATTCTAAAAATGGGCTTGCAGTAGCAGAAAAAAATTGGAAATATGAAAAATGGAATACGTTTAAAGGTACGAATGTAATAAATATATTATTTACTTAAACTAAAAATATAAAATTTTCGACCTGAAAAATACCCTGATGTATAGTACAGGTGAAAATGTCAAAAAATGAAAATATTTTTAAAATTCTAAAAATGGGCTTGCAGTAGCAGAAAAAAATTGGAAATATGAAAAATGGAATACGTTTAAAGGTACGAATGTAATAAATATATTATTAACTTAAACTAAAAATATAAAATTTTCGACCTGAAAAATACCCTGATGTATAGTACAGGTGAAAATGTCAAAAAATGAAAATATTTTTAAAATTCTAAAAATGGGCTTGCAGTAGCAGAAAAAAATTGGAAATATGAAAAATGGAATACGTTTAAAGGTACGAATGTAATAAATATATTATTAACTTAAATTAAAAATATAAAATTTTCGACCTGAAAAATACCCTGATGTATAGTACAGGTGAAAATGTCAAAAAATGAAAATATTTTTAAAATTCTAAAAATTGGCTTGCAGTTACAGAATAAAATTGGAAATATGAAAAATGGAATCGGTTGAAAGGTACGAATGTAATAAATATATTATAAACTTAAACTAAAAATATAAATTTTTTGACCTGAAAAATACCCTGATGTATAGTACAGGTGAAAATGTCAAAAAATGAAAATATTTTTAATATTCTAAAAATGGGCTTGCAGTAGCAGAAAAAAATTGGAAATATGAAAAATGGAATACGTTTAAATGTACGAATGTAATAAATATATTATTAACTTAAACTAAAAATATAAATTTTTCGACCTAAAAAATACCCTGATGTATAGTACAGGTGAAAATGTCAAAAAATGAAAATATTTTTAAAATTCTAAAAATGGGCTTGCAGTAGCAGAAAAAAATTGGAAATATGAAAAATGGAATCGGTTGAAAGGTACGAATGTAATAAATATATTATTAACTTAAACTAAAAATATAAAATTTTCGACCTGAAAAATACCCTGATGTATAGTACAGGTGAAAATGTCAAAAAATGAAAATATTTTTAAAATTCTAAAAATGGGCTTGCATTAGCAGAAAAAAATTGGAAATATGAAAAATGGAATACGTTTAAAGGTACGAATGTAATAAATATATTATTAACTTAAATTAAAAATATAAAATTTTCGACCTGAAAAATACCCTGATGTATAGTACAGGTGAAAATGTCAAAAAATGAAAATATTTTTAAAATTCTAAAAATTGGCTTGCAGTTACAGAATAAAATTGGAAATATGAAAAATGGAATCGGTTTGAAGGTACGAATGTAATAAATATATTATAAACTTAAACTAAAAATATAAATTTTTTGACCTGAAAAATACCCTGATGTATAGTACAGGTGAAAATGTCAAAAAATTAAAATATTTTTAAAATTCTAAAAATGGGCTTGCAGTAGCAGAAAAAAACTGGAAATATGAAAAATGGAATACGTTTAAAGGTACGAATGTAATAAATATATTATTAACTTAAACTAAAAATATAAAATTTTCGACCTGAAAAATACCCTGATGTATAGTACAGGTGAAAATGTCAAAAAATGAAAATATTTTTAAAATTCTAAAAATGGGCTTGCAGTAGCAGAAAAAAACTGGAAATATGAAAAATGGAATACGTTTAAAGGTGCGAATGTAATAAATATATTATTAACTTAAACTAAAAATATAAAATTTTCGACCTGAAAAATACCCTGATGTATAGTACAGGTGAAAATATCAAAAAATTAAAATATTTTTAAAATTCTAAAAATGGGTTTGCAGTAGCAGAATAAAATTGGAAATATGAAAAATGGAATATGTTTAAAGGTACGAATGTAATATATATATTATTAACTTAAACTAAAAATATAAAATTTTCGACCTGAAAAATACCCTGATGTATAGTACAGGTGAAAATGTCAAAAAATGAAAATATTTTTGAAATTCTAAAAATGGGCTTGCAGTAGCAGAATAAAACTGGAAATATGAAAAATGGAATACGTTTAAAGGTACGAATGTAATAAATATATTATTAACTTAAACTAAAAATATAAAATTTTCGACGTGAAATATACCATGATGCCGGGTACAGGTGAAAATGTCAAAAAATGAAAATATTTTTAAAATTCTAAAAATGGGCTTGCAGTAGCAGAATAAAATTGGAAATATGAAAAATGAAATATGTTTAAAGGTACGAATGTAATAAATATATTATCAATTTGAACTAAAAATATAAAATTTTCGACCTGAAAAATACCATGATGCCGGGTACAGGTGAAAATGTCAAAAAATTAAAATATTTTTAAAATTCTAAAAATGGGCTTGCAGTAGCAGAAAAAATTGGAAATATGAAAAATGGAATACGTTTAAAGGTACGAATGTAATAAATATATTATTAACTTAAACTAAAAATATAAATTTTTTGACCTGAAAAATACCCTGATGTATAGTACAGGTGAAAATGTCAAAAAATTAAAATATTTTTAAAATTCTAAAAATGGGCTTGCAGTAGCAGAAAAAAATTGGAAATATGAAAAATGGAATACGTTTAAAGGTACGAATGTAATAAATATATTATTAACTTAAACTAAAAATATAAAATTTTCGACCTGAAAAATACCCTGATGTATAGTACAGGTGAAAATGTCAAAAAATGAAAATATTTTTAAAATTCTAAAAATGGGCTTGCAGTAGCAGAAAAAAATTGGAAATATGAAAAATGGAATACGTTTAAAGGTACGAATGTAATAAATATATTATTAACTTAAACTAAAAATATAAAATTTTCGACCTGAAAAATACCCTGATGTATAGTACAGGTGAAAATGTCAAAAAATGAAAATATTTTTAAAATTCTAAAAAAGGGGTTGCAGTAGCAGAAAAAAATTGGAAATATGAAAAATGGAATACGTTTAAAGGTACGAATGTAATAAATATATTATTTACTTAAACTAAAAATATAAAATTTTCGACCTGAAAAATACCCTGATGTATAGTACAGGTGAAAATGTCAAAAAATGAAAATATTTTTAAAATTCTAAAAATGGGCTTGCAGTAGCAGAAAAAAATTGGAAATATGAAAAATGGAATACGTTTAAAGGTACGAATGTAATAAATATATTATTAACTTAAACTAAAAATATAAAATTTTCGACCTGAAAAATACCCTGATGTATAGTACAGGTGAAAATGTCAAAAAATGAAAATATTTTTAAAAATCTAAAAATGGGCTTGCAGTAGCAGAAAAAAACTGGAAATATGAAAAATGGAATACGTTTAAAGGTACGAATGTAATAAATATATTATTAACTTAAACTAAAAATATAAATTTTTCGACCTGAAAAATACCCTGATGTATAGTACAGGTGAAAATGTCAAAAAATGAAAATATTTTTAAAATTCTAAAAATGGGCTTGCAGTAGCAGAAAAAAATTGGAAATATGAAAAATGGAATACGTTTAAAGGTACGAATGTAATAAGTATATTATTAACTTAAACTAAAAATATAAAATTTTCGACCTGAAAAATACCCTGATGTATAGTACAGGTGAAAATGTCAAAAAATGAAAATATTTTTAAAATTCTAAAAATGGGCTTGCAGTAGCAGAAAAAAATTGGAAATATGAAAAATGGAATCGGTTGAAAGGTACGAATGTAATAAATATATTATAAACTTAAACTAAAAATATAAATTTTTTGACCTGAAAAATACCCTGATGTATAGTACAGGTGAAAATGTCAAAAAATTAAAATATTTTTAAAATTCTAAAAATGGGCTTGCAGTAGCAGAAAAAAATTGGAAATATGAAAAATGGAATACGTTTAAAGGTGCGAATGTAATAAATATATTATTAACTTAAACTAAAAATATAAAATTTTCAACCTGAAAAATACCCTGATGTATAGTACAGGTGAAAATGTCAAAAAATGAAAATATTTTTAAAATTCTAAAAATTGGCTTGCAGTTACAGAATAAAATTGGAAATATGAAAAATGGAATCGGTTGAAAGGTACGAATGTAATAAATATATTATAAACTTAAACTAAAAATATAAATTTTTTGACCTGAAAAATACCCTGATGTATAGTACAGGTGAAAATGTCAAAAAATGAAAATATTTTTAAAATTCTAAAAATGGGCTTGCAGTAGCAGAAAAAAACTGGAAATATGAAAAATGGAATACGTTTAAAGGTGCGAATGTAATAAATATATTATTAACTTAAACTAAAAATATAAAATTTTCGACCTGAAAAATACCCTGATGTATAGTACAGGTGAAAATGTCAAAAAATGAAAATATTTTTAAAATTCTAAAAATGGGCTTGCAGTAGCAGAATAAAATTGGAAATATGAAAAATGGAATACGTTTAAATGTACGAATGTAATAAATATATTATTAACTTAAACTAAAAATATAAAATTTTCGACCTGAAAAATACCCTGATGTATAGTACAGGTGAAAATGTCAAAAAATGAAAATATTTTTAAAATTCTAAAAATGGGCTTGCAGTAGCAGAATAAAATTGGAAATATGAAAAATGGAATCGGTTGAAAGGTACGAATGTAATAAATATATTATAAACTTAAACTAAAAATATAAATTTTTTGACCTGAAAAATACCCTGATGTATAGTACAGGTGAAAATGTCAAAAAATGAAAATATTTTTAAAATTCTAAAAATGGGCTTGCAGTAGCAGAAAAAAATTGGAAATATGAAAAATGGAATATGTTTAAAGGTACGAATGTAATAAATATATTATTAACTTAAACTAAAAATATAAAATTTTCAACCTGAAAAATACCCTGATGTATAGTACAGGTGAAAATGTCAAAAAATGAAAATATTTTTAAAATTCTAAAAATGGGCTTGCAGTAGCAAAAAAAAAACTGGAAATATGAAAAATGGAATACGTTTAAAGGTACGAATGTAATAAATATATTATTAATTTAAACTAAAAATATAAAATTTTCGACCTGAAAAATTCCCTGATGTATAGTACAGGTGAAAATGTCAAAAAATGAAAATATTTTTAAAATTCTAAAAATGGGCTTGCAGTAGCAGAAAAAAATTGGAAATATGAAAAATGGAATACGTTTAAAGGTACGAATGTAATAAATATATTATTAACTTAAACTAAAAATATAAAATTTTCGACCTGAAAAATACCCTGATGTATAGTACAGGTGAAAATGTCTAAAAATGAAAATATTTTTAAAATTCTAAAAAAGGGGTTGCAGTAGCAGAAAAAAATTGGAAATATGAAAAATGGAATACGTTTAAAGGTACGAATGTAATAAATATATTATTTACTTAAACTAAAAATATAAAATTTTCGACCTGAAAAATACCCTGATGTATAGTACAGGTGAAAATGTCAAAAAATGAAAATATTTTTAAAATTCTAAAAAAGGGGTTGCAGTAGCAGAAAAAAATTGGAAATATGAAAAATGGAATACGTTTAAAGGTACGAATGTAATAAATATATTATTTACTTAAACTAAAAATATAAAATTTTCGACCTGAAAAATACCCTGATGTATAGTACAGGTGAAAATGTCAAAAAATGAAAATATTTTTAAAATTCTAAAAATGGGCTTGCAGTAGCAGAAAAAAATTGGAAATATGAAAAATGGAATACGTTTAAAGGTACGAATGTAATAAATATATTATTAACTTAAACTAAAAATATAAAATTTTCAACCTGAAAAATACCCTAATGTATAGTACAGGTGAAAATGTCAAAAAATGAAAATATTTTTAAAATTCTAAAAATTGGCTTGCAGTTACAGAATAAAATTGGAAATATGAAAAATGGAATCGGTTGAAAGGTACGAATGTAATAAATATATTATAAACTTAAACTAAAAATATAAATTTTTTGACCTGAAAAATACCCTGATGTATAGTACAGGTGAAAATGTCAAAAAATTAAAATATTTTTAAAATTCTAAAAATGGGCTTGCAGTAGCAGAAAAAAATTGGAAATATGAAAAATGGAATACGTTTAAAGGTGCGAATGTAATAAATATATTATTAACTTAAACTAAAAATATAAAATTTTCGACCTGAAAAATACCCTGATGTATAGTACAGGTGAAAATGTCAAAAAATGAAAATATTTTTAAAATTCTAAAAATGGGCTTGCAGTAGCAGAAAAAAATTGGAAATATGAAAAATGGAATACGTTTAAAGGTACGAATGTAATAAATATATTATAAACTTAAACTAAAAATATAAATTTTTTGACCTGAAAAATACCCTGATGTATAGTACAGGTGAAAATGTCAAAAAATGAAAATATTTTTAAAATTCTAAAAATGGGCTTGCAGTAGCAAAAAAAAAACTGGAAATATGAAAAATGGAATACGTTTAAAGGTACGAATGTAATAAATATATTATTAATTTAAACTAAAAATATAAAATTTTCGACCTGAAAAATTCCCTGATGTATAGTACAGGTGAAAATGTCAAAAAATGAAAATATTTTTAAAATTCTAAAAATGGGCTTGCAGTAGCAGAAAAAAATTGGAAATATGAAAAATGGAATACGTTTAAAGGTACGAATGTAATAAATATATTATTAACTTAAACTAAAAATATAAAATTTTCGACCTGAAAAATACCCTGATGTATAGTACAGGTGAAAATGTCAAAAAATGAAAATATTTTTAAAATTCTAAAAATGGGCTTGCAGTAGCAGAAAAAAATTGGAAATATGAAAAATGGAATACGTTTAAATGTACGAATGTAATAAATATATTATTAACTTAAACTAAAAATATAAAATTTTCGACCTGAAAAATACCCTGATGTATAGTACAGGTGAAAATGTCAAAAAATGAAAATATTTTTAAATTCTAAAAATGGGCTTGCAGTAGCAGAAAAAAATTGGAAATATGAAAAATGGAATACGTTTAAAGGTACGAATGTAATAAATATATTATTAACTTAAACTAAAAATATAAAATTTTCAACCTGAAAAATACCCTAATGTATAGTACAGGTGAAAATGTCAAAAAATGAAAATATTTTTAAAATTCTAAAAATTGGCTTGCAGTTACAGAATAAAATTGGAAATATGAAAAATGGAATCGGTTGAAAGGTACGAATGTAATAAATATATTATAAACTTAAACTAAAAATATAAATTTTTTGACCTGAAAAATACCCTGATGTATAGTACAGGTGAAAATGTCAAAAAATTAAAATATTTTTAAAATTCTAAAAATGGGCTTGCAGTAGCAGAAAAAAATTGGAAATATGAAAAATGGAATACGTTTAAAGGTGCGAATGTAATAAATATATTATTAACTTAAACTAAAAATATAAAATTTTCAACCTGAAAAATACCCTGATGTATAGTACAGGTGAAAATGTCAAAAAATGAAAATATTTTTAAAATTCTAAAAATTGGCTTGCAGTTACAGAATAAAATTGGAAATATGAAAAATGGAATCGGTTGAAAGGTACGAATGTAATAAATATATTATAAACTTAAACTAAAAATATAAATTTTTTGACCTGAAAAATACCCTGATGTATAGTACAGGTGAAAATGTCAAAAAATGAAAATATTTTTAAAATTCTAAAAATGGGCTTGCAGTAGCAGAAAAAAACTGGAAATATGAAAAATGGAATACGTTTAAAGGTGCGAATGTAATAAATATATTATTAACTTAAACTAAAAATATAAAATTTTCGACCTGAAAAATACCCTGATGTATAGTACAGGTGAAAATGTCAAAAAATGAAAATATTTTTAAAATTCTAAAAATGGGCTTGCAGTAGCAGAATAAAATTGGAAATATGAAAAATGGAATACGTTTAAATGTACGAATGTAATAAATATATTATTAACTTAAACTAAAAATATAAAATTTTCGACCTGAAAAATACCCTGATGTATAGTACAGGTGAAAATGTCAAAAAATGAAAATATTTTTAAAATTCTAAAAATGGGCTTGCAGTAGCAGAATAAAATTGGAAATATGAAAAATGGAATCGGTTGAAAGGTACGAATGTAATAAATATATTATAAACTTAAACTAAAAATATAAATTTTTTGACCTGAAAAATACCCTGATGTATAGTACAGGTGAAAATGTCAAAAAATGAAAATATTTTTAAAATTCTAAAAATGGGCTTGCAGTAGCAGAAAAAAATTGGAAATATGAAAAATGGAATATGTTTAAAGGTACGAATGTAATAAATATATTATTAACTTAAACTAAAAATATAAAATTTTCAACCTGAAAAATACCCTGATGTATAGTACAGGTGAAAATGTCAAAAAATGAAAATATTTTTAAAATTCTAAAAATGGGCTTGCAGTAGCAAAAAAAAAACTGGAAATATGAAAAATGGAATACGTTTAAAGGTACGAATGTAATAAATATATTATTAATTTAAACTAAAAATATAAAATTTTCGACCTGAAAAATTCCCTGATGTATAGTACAGGTGAAAATGTCAAAAAATGAAAATATTTTTAAAATTCTAAAAATGGGCTTGCAGTAGCAGAAAAAAATTGGAAATATGAAAAATGGAATACGTTTAAAGGTACGAATGTAATAAATATATTATTAACTTAAACTAAAAATATAAAATTTTCGACCTGAAAAATACCCTGATGTATAGTACAGGTGAAAATGTCAAAAAATGAAAATATTTTTAAAATTCTAAAAAAGGGGTTGCAGTAGCAGAAAAAAATTGGAAATATGAAAAATGGAATACGTTTAAAGGTACGAATGTAATAAATATATTATTTACTTAAACTAAAAATATAAACTTTTCGACCTGAAAAATACCCTGATGTATAGTATAGGTGAAAATGTCAAAAAATGAAAATATTTTTAAAATTCTAAAAAAGGGGTTGCAGTAGCAGAAAAAAATTGGAAATATGAAAAATGGAATACGTTTAAAGGTACGAATGTAATAAATATATTATTTACTTAAACTAAAAATATAAAATTTTCGACCTGAAAAATACCCTGATGTATAGTACAGGTGAAAATGTCAAAAAATGAAAATATTTTTAAAATTCTAAAAATGGGCTTGCAGTAGCAGAAAAAAATTGGAAATATGAAAAATGGAATACGTTTAAATGTACGAATGTAATAAATATATTATTAACTTAAACTAAAAATATAAAATTTTCGACCTGAAAAATACCCTGATGTATAGTACAGGTGAAAATGTCAAAAAATGAAAATATTTTTAAATTCTAAAAATGGGCTTGTAGTAGCAGAAAAAAATTGGAAATATGAAAAATGGAATACGTTTAAAGGTACGAATGTAATAAATATATTATTAACTTAAACTAAAAATATAAAATTTTCAACCTGAAAAATACCCTAATGTATAGTACAGGTGAAAATGTCAAAAAATGAAAATATTTTTAAAATTCTAAAAATTGGCTTGCAGTTACAGAATAAAATTGGAAATATGAAAAATGGAATCGGTTGAAAGGTACGAATGTAATAAATATATTATAAACTTAAACTAAAAATATAAATTTTTTGACCTGAAAAATACCCTGATGTATAGTACAGGTGAAAATGTCAAAAAATTAAAATATTTTTAAAATTCTAAAAATGGGCTTGCAGTAGCAGAAAAAAATTGGAAATATGAAAAATGGAATACGTTTAAAGGTGCGAATGTAATAAATATATTATTAACTTAAACTAAAAATATAAAATTTTCGACCTGAAAAATACCCTGATGTATAGTACAGGTGAAAATGTCAAAAAATGAAAATATTTTTAAAATTCTAAAAATGGGCTTGCAGTAGCAGAAAAAAATTGGAAATATGAAAAATGGAATACGTTTAAAGGTACGAATGTAATAAATATATTATAAACTTAAACTAAAAATATAAATTTTTTGACCTGAAAAATACCCTGATGTATAGTACAGGTGAAAATGTCAAAAAATGAAAATATTTTTAAAATTCTAAAAATGGGCTTGCAGTAGCAAAAAAAAAACTGGAAATATGAAAAATGGAATACGTTTAAAGGTACGAATGTAATAAATATATTATTAATTTAAACTAAAAATATAAAATTTTCGACCTGAAAAATTCCCTGATGTATAGTACAGGTGAAAATGTCAAAAAATGAAAATATTTTTAAAATTCTAAAAATGGGCTTGCAGTAGCAGAAAAAAATTGGAAATATGAAAAATGGAATACGTTTAAAGGTACGAATGTAATAAATATATTATTAACTTAAACTAAAAATATAAAATTTTCGACCTGAAAAATACCCTGATGTATAGTACAGGTGAAAATGTCAAAAAATGAAAATATTTTTAAAATTCTAAAAATGGGCTTGCAGTAGCAGAAAAAAATTGGAAATATGAAAAATGGAATACGTTTAAATGTACGAATGTAATAAATATATTATTAACTTAAACTAAAAATATAAAATTTTCGACCTGAAAAATACCCTGATGTATAGTACAGGTGAAAATGTCAAAAAATGAAAATATTTTTAAATTCTAAAAATGGGCTTGCAGTAGCAGAAAAAAATTGGAAATATGAAAAATGGAATACGTTTAAAGGTACGAATGTAATAAATATATTATTAACTTAAACTAAAAATATAAAATTTTCAACCTGAAAAATACCCTAATGTATAGTACAGGTGAAAATGTCAAAAAATGAAAATATTTTTAAAATTCTAAAAATTGGCTTGCAGTTACAGAATAAAATTGGAAATATGAAAAATGGAATTGGTTGAAAGGTACGAATGTAATAAATATATTATAAACTTAAACTAAAAATATAAATTTTTTGACCTGAAAAATACCCTGATGTATAGTACAGGTGAAAATGTCAAAAAATTAAAATATTTTTAAAATTCTAAAAATGGGCTTGCAGTAGCAGAAAAAAATTGGAAATATGAAAAATGGAATACGTTTAAAGGTGCGAATGTAATAAATATATTATTAACTTAAACTAAAAATATAAAATTTTCGACCTGAAAAATACCCTGATGTATAGTACAGGTGAAAATGTCAAAAAATGAAAATATTTTTAAAATTCTAAAAATGGGCTTGCAGTAGCAGAAAAAAATTGGAAATATGAAAAATGGAATACGTTTAAAGGTACGAATGTAATAAATATATTATTAACTTAAACTAAAAATATAAAATTTTCAACCTGAAAAATACCCTGATGTATAGTACAGGTGAAAATGTCAAAAAATGAAAATATTTTTAAAATTCTAAAAATGGGCTTGCAGTAGCAGAAAAAAATTGGAAATATGAAAAATGGAATACGTTTAAAGGTGCGAATGTAATAAATATATTATTAACTTAAACTGAAAATATAAAATTTTCGACCTGAAAAATACCCTGATGTATAGTACAGGTGAAAATGTCAAAAAATTAAAATATTTTTAAAATTCTAAAAATGGGCTTGCAGTAGCAGAAAAAAATTGGAAATATGAAAAATGGAATACGTTTAAAGGTGCGAATGTAATAAATATATTATTAACTTAAACTAAAAATATAAAATTTTCGACCTGAAAAATACCCTGATGTATAGTACAGGTGAAAATGTCAAAAAATGAAAATATTTTTAAAATTCTAAAAATGGGCTTGCAGTAGCAGAAAAAAATTGGAAATATGAAAAATGGAATACGTTTAAAGGTACGAATGTAATAAATATATTATAAACTTAAACTAAAAATATAAATTTTTTGACCTGAAAAATACCCTGATGTATAGTACAGGTGAAAATGTCAAAAAATGAAAATATTTTTAAAATTCTAAAAATGGGCTTGCAGTAGCAAAAAAAAAACTGGAAATATGAAAAATGGAATACGTTTAAAGGTACGAATGTAATAAATATATTATTAATTTAAACTAAAAATATAAAATTTTCGACCTGAAAAATTCCCTGATGTATAGTACAGGTGAAAATGTCAAAAAATGAAAATATTTTTAAAATTCTAAAAATGGGCTTGCAGTAGCAGAAAAAAATTGGAAATATGAAAAATGGAATACGTTTAAAGGTACGAATGTAATAAATATATTATTAACTTAAACTAAAAATATAAAATTTTCGACCTGAAAAATACCCTGATGTATAGTACAGGTGAAAATGTCAAAAAATGAAAATATTTTTAAAATTCTAAAAATGGGCTTGCAGTAGCAGAAAAAAATTGGAAATATGAAAAATGGAATACGTTTAAATGTACGAATGTAATAAATATATTATTAACTTAAACTAAAAATATAAAATTTTCGACCTGAAAAATACCCTGATGTATAGTACAGGTGAAAATGTCAAAAAATGAAAATATTTTTAAATTCTAAAAATGGGCTTGCAGTAGCAGAAAAAAATTGGAAATATGAAAAATGGAATACGTTTAAAGGTACGAATGTAATAAATATATTATTAACTTAAACTAAAAATATAAAATTTTCAACCTGAAAAATACCCTAATGTATAGTACAGGTGAAAATGTCAAAAAATGAAAATATTTTTAAAATTCTAAAAATTGGCTTGCAGTTACAGAATAAAATTGGAAATATGAAAAATGGAATTGGTTGAAAGGTACGAATGTAATAAATATATTATAAACTTAAACTAAAAATATAAATTTTTTGACCTGAAAAATACCCTGATGTATAGTACAGGTGAAAATGTCAAAAAATTAAAATATTTTTAAAATTCTAAAAATGGGCTTGCAGTAGCAGAAAAAAATTGGAAATATGAAAAATGGAATACGTTTAAAGGTGCGAATGTAATAAATATATTATTAACTTAAACTAAAAATATAAAATTTTCGACCTGAAAAATACCCTGATGTATAGTACAGGTGAAAATGTCAAAAAATGAAAATATTTTTAAAATTCTAAAAATGGGCTTGCAGTAGCAGAAAAAAATTGGAAATATGAAAAATGGAATACGTTTAAAGGTACGAATGTAATAAATATATTATTAACTTAAACTAAAAATATAAAATTTTCAACCTGAAAAATACCCTGATGTATAGTACAGGTGAAAATGTCAAAAAATGAAAATATTTTTAAAATTCTAAAAATGGGCTTGCAGTAGCAGAAAAAAATTGGAAATATGAAAAATGGAATACGTTTAAAGGTGCGAATGTAATAAATATATTATTAACTTAAACTGAAAATATAAAATTTTCGACCTGAAAAATACCCTGATGTATAGTACAGGTGAAAATGTCAAAAAATGAAAATATTTTTAAAATTCTAAAAATGGGCTTGCAGTAGCAAAAAAAAACTGGAAATATGAAAAATGGAATACGTTTAAAGGTACGAATGTAATAAATATATTATTAACTTAAACTAAAAATATAAAATTTTCGACCTGAAAAATACCCTGATGTATAGTACAGGTGAAAATGTCAAAAAATGAAAATATTTTTAAAATTCTAAAAAAGGGGTTGCAGTAGCAGAAAAAAATTGGAAATATGAAAAATGGAATACGTTTAAAGGTACGAATGTAATAAATATATTATTTACTTAAACTAAAAATATAAAATTTTCGACCTGAAAAATACCCTGATGTATAGTACAGGTGAAAATGTCAAAAAATGAAAATATTTTTAAAATTCTAAAAATGGGCTTGCAGTAGCAGAAAAAAATTGGAAATATGAAAAATGGAATACGTTTAAATGTACGAATGTAATAAATATATTATTAACTTAAACTAAAAATATAAAATTTTCGACCTGAAAAATACCCTGATGTATAGTACAGGTGAAAATGTCAAAAAATGAAAATATTTTTAAAATTCTAAAAATGGGCTTGCAGTAGCAGAAAAAAATTGGAAATATGAAAAATGGAATACGTTTAAAGGTACGAATGTAATAAATATATTATTAACTTAAACTAAAAATATAAAATTTTCAACCTGAAAAATACCCTGATGTATAGTACAGGTGAAAATGTCAAAAAATGAAAATATTTTTAAAATTCTAAAAATGGGCTTGCAGTAGCAGAAAAAAATTGGAAATATGAAAAATGGAATACGTTTAAAGGTACGAATGTAATAAATATATTATTAACTTAAACTAAAAATATAAATTTTTCGACCTGAAAAATACCCTGATGTATAGTACAGGTGAAAATGTCAAAAAATGAAAATATTTTTAAAATTCTAAAAATTGGCTTGCAGTAGCAGAATAAAATTGGAAATATGAAAAATGGAATCGGTTGAAAGGTACGAATGTAATAAATATATTATTAACTTAAACTAAAAATATAAATTTTTCGACCTGAAAAATACCCTGATGTATAGTACAGGTGAAAATGTCAAAAAATGAAAATATTTTTAAAATTCTAAAAATGGGCTTGCAGTAGCAGAAAAAAATTGGAAATATGAAAAATGGAATACGTTTAAAAGTACGAATGTAATAAATATATTATTAATTAAAGCTAAAAATATAAAATTTTCGACCTGAAAAATACCCTGATGTATAGTACAGGTGAAAATGTCAAAAAATGAAAATATTTTTAAAATTCTAAAAATGGGCTTGCAGTAGCAGAAAAAAATTGGAAATATGAAAAATGGAATACGTTTAAAGGTACGAATGTAATAAATATATTATTAACTTAAACTAAAAATATAAAATTTTCGACCTGAAAAATACCCTGATGTATAGTACAGGTGAAAATGTCAAAAAATGAAAATATTTTTAAAATTCTAAAAATGGGCTTGCAGTAGCAAAAAAAAACTGGAAATATGAAAAATGGAATACGTTTAAAGGTACGAATGTAATAAATATATTATTAACTTAAACTAAAAATATAAAATTTTCGACCTGAAAAATACCCTGATGTATAGTACAGGTGAAAATGTCAAAAAATGAAAATATTTTTAAAATTCTAAAAAAGGGGTTGCAGTAGCAGAAAAAAATTGGAAATATGAAAAATGGAATACGTTTAAAGGTACGAATGTAATAAATATATTATTTACTTAAACTAAAAATATAAAATTTTCGACCTGAAAAATACCCTGATGTATAGTACAGGTGAAAATGTCAAAAAATGAAAATATTTTTAAAATTCTAAAAATGGGCTTGCAGTAGCAGAAAAAAATTGGAAATATGAAAAATGGAATACGTTTAAATGTACGAATGTAATAAATATATTATTAACTTAAACTAAAAATATAAAATTTTCGACCTGAAAAATACCCTGATGTATAGTACAGGTGAAAATGTCAAAAAATGAAAATATTTTTAAAATTCTAAAAATTGGCTTGCAGTAGCAGAATAAAATTGGAAATATGAAAAAGGGAATCGGTTGAAAGGTACGAATGTAATAAATATATTATAAACTTAAACTAAAAATATAAATTTTTTGACCTGAAAAATACCCTGATGTATAGTACAGGTGAAAATGTCAAAAAATGAAAATATTTTTAAAATTCTAAAAATGGGCTTGCAGTAGCAAAAAAAAACTGGAAATATGAAAAATGGAATACGTTTAAAGGTACGAATGTAATAAATATATTATTAACTTAAACTAAAAATATAAAATTTTCAACCTGAAAAATACCCTGATGTATAGTACAGGTGAAAATGTCAAAAAATGAAAATATTTTTAAAATTCTAAAAAAGGGGTTGCAGTAGCAGAAAAAAATTGGAAATATGAAAAATGGAATACGTTTAAAGGTACGAATGTAATAAATATATTATTTACTTAAACTAAAAATATAAAATTTTCGACCTGAAAAATACCCTGATGTATAGTACAGGTGAAAATGTCAAAAAATGAAAATATTTTTAAAATTCTAAAAATGGGCTTGCAGTAGCAGAAAAAAATTGGAAATATGAAAAATGGAATACGTTTAAAGGTACGAATGTAATAAATATATTATTAACTTAAACTAAAAATATAAAATTTTCGACCTGAAAAATACCCTGATGTATAGTACAGGTGAAAATGTCAAAAAATGAAAATATTTTTAAAATTCTAAAAATTGGCTTGCAGTAGCAGAATAAAATTGGAAATATGAAAAATGGAATACGTTTAAAGGTACGAATGTAATAAATATATTATTAACTTAAACTAAAAATATAAAATTTTCGACCTGAAAAATTATAGTACAGGTGAAAATGTCAAAAAATGAAAATATTTTTAAAATTCTAAAAATTGGCTTGCAGTAGCAGAATAAAATTGGAAATGTGAAAAATGGAATCGGTTGAAAGGTACGAATGTAATAAATATATTATAAACTTAAACTAAAAATATAAATTTTTTGACCTGAAAAATACCCTGATGTATAGTACAGGTGAAAATGTCAAAAAATTAAAATATTTTTAAAATTCTAAAAATGGGCTTGCAGTAGCAGAAAAAATTGGAAATATGAAAAATGGAATACGTTTAAAGGTACGAATGTAATAAATATATTATTAACTTAAACTAAAAATATAAATTTTTTGACCTGAAAAATACCCTGATGTATAGTACAGGTGAAAATGTCAAAAAATTAAAATATTTTTAAAATTCTAAAAATGGGCTTGCAGTAGCAGAAAAAAATTGGAAATATGAAAAATGGAATACGTTTAAAGGTACGAATGTAATAAATATATTATTAACTTAAACTAAAAATATAAAATTTTCGACCTGAAAAATACCCTGATGTATAGTACAGGTGAAAATGTCAAAAAATAAAAATATTTTTAAAATTCTAAAAATGGGCTTGCAGTAGCAGAAAAAAATTGGAAATATGAAAAATGGAATACGTTTAAAGGTACGAATGTAATAAATATATTATTAACTTAAACTAAAAATATAAAATTTTCGACCTGAAAAATACCCTGATGTATAGTACAGGTGAAAATGTCAAAAAATGAAAATATTTTTAAAATTCTAAAAATGGGCTTGCAGTAGCAGAAAAAAATTGGAAATATGAAAAATGGAATACGTTTAAAGGTACGAATGTAATAAATATATTATTAACTTAAACTAAAAATATAAAATTTTCGACCTGAAAAATACCCTGATGTATAGTACAGGTGAAAATGTCAAAAAATGAAAATATTTTTAAAATTCTAAAAAAGGGGTTGCAGTAGCAGAAAAAAATTGGAAATATGAAAAATGGAATACGTTTAAAGGTACGAATGTAATAAATATATTATTTACTTAAACTAAAAATATAAAATTTTCGACCTGAAAAATACCCTGATGTATAGTACAGGTGAAAATGTCAAAAAATGAAAATATTTTTAAAATTCTAAAAATGGGCTTGCAGTAGCAGAACAAAATTGGAAATATGAAAAATGGAATACGTTTAAAGGTACGAATGTAATAAATATATTATTAACTTAAACTAAAAATATAAAATTTTCGACCTGAAAAATACCCTGATGTATAGTACAGGTGAAAATGTCAAAAAATGAAAATATTTTTAAAATTCTAAAAATGGGCTTGCAGTAGCAGAAAAAAATTGGAAATATGAAAAATGGAATACGTTTAAAGGTACGAATGTAATAAATATATTATTAACTTAAACTAAAAATATAAAATTTTCGACCTGAAAAATACCCTGATGTATAGTACAGGTGAAAATGTCAAAAAATGAAAATATTTTTAAAATTCTAAAAATGGGCTTGCAGTAGCAGAAAAAAATTGGAAATATGAAAAATGGAATCGGTTGAAAGGTACGAATGTAATAAATATATTATAAACTTAAACTAAAAATATAAATTTTTTGACCTGAAAAATACCCTGATGTATAGTACAGGTGAAAATGTCAAAAAATGAAAATATTTTTAAAATTCTAAAAATGGGCTTGCAGTAGCAGAAAAAAATTGGAAATATGAAAAATGGAATACGTTTAAAGGTACGAATGTAATAAATATATTATTAACTTAAACTAAAAATATAAAATTTTCAACCTGAAAAATACCCTGATGTATAGTACAGGTGAAAATGTCAAAAAATGAAAATATTTTTAAAATTCTAAAAATTGGCTTGCAGTTACAGAATAAAATTGGAAATATGAAAAATGGAATCGGTTGAAAGGTACGAATGTAATAAATATATTATAAACTTAAACTAAAAATATAAATTTTTTGACCTGAAAAATACCCTGATGTATAGTACAGGTGAAAATGTCAAAAAATGAAAATATTTTTAAAATTCTAAAAATGGGCTTGCAGTAGCAGAAAAAAACTGGAAATATGAAAAATGGAATACGTTTAAAGGTGCGAATGTAATAAATATATTATTAACTTAAACTAAAAATATAAAATTTTCGACCTGAAAAATACCCTGATGTATAGTACAGGTGAAAATGTCAAAAAATGAAAATATTTTTAAAATTCTAAAAATGGGCTTGCAGTAGCAGAATAAAATTGGAAATATGAAAAATGGAATACGTTTAAATGTACGAATGTAATAAATATATTATTAACTTAAACTAAAAATATAAATTTTTTGACCTGAAAAATACCCTGATGTATAGTACAGGTGAAAATGTCAAAAAATGAAAATATTTTTAAAATTCTAAAAATGGGCTTGCAGTAGCAGAAAAAAATTGGAAATATGAAAAATGGAATACGTTTAAAGGTACGAATGTAATAAATATATTATTAACTTAAACTAAAAATATAAAATTTTCAACCTGAAAAATACCCTGATGTATAGTACAGGTGAAAATGTCAAAAAATGAAAATATTTTTAAAATTCTAAAAATGGGCTTGCAGTAGCAAAAAAAAAACTGGAAATATGAAAAATGGAATACGTTTAAAGGTACGAATGTAATAAATATATTATTAATTTAAACTAAAAATATAAAATTTTCGACCTGAAAAATTCCCTGATGTATAGTACAGGTGAAAATGTCAAAAAATGAAAATATTTTTAAAATTCTAAAAATGGGCTTGCAGTAGCAGAAAAAAATTGGAAATATGAAAAATGGAATACGTTTAAAGGTACGAATGTAATAAATATATTATTAACTTAAACTAAAAATATAAAATTTTCGACCTGAAAAATACCCTGATGTATAGTACAGGTGAAAATGTCAAAAAATGAAAATATTTTTAAAATTCTAAAAAAGGGGTTGCAGTAGCAGAAAAAAATTGGAAATATGAAAAATGGAATACGTTTAAAGGTACGAATGTAATAAATATATTATTTACTTAAACTAAAAATATAAAATTTTCGACCTGAAAAATACCCTGATGTATAGTACAGGTGAAAATGTCAAAAAATGAAAATATTTTTAAAATTCTAAAAATGGGCTTGCAGTAGCAGAAAAAAATTGGAAATATGAAAAATGGAATACGTTTAAAGGTACGAATGTAATAAATATATTATTAACTTAAACTAAAAATATAAAATTTTCGACCTGAAAAATACCCTGATGTATAGTACAGGTGAAAATGTCAAAAAATGAAAATATTTTTAAAATTCTAAAAATGGGCTTGCAGTAGCAGAATAAAATTGGAAATATGAAAAATGGAATCGGTTGAAAGGTACGAATGTAATAAATATATTATAAACTTAAACTAAAAATATAAATTTTTTGACCTGAAAAATACCCTGATGTATAGTACAGGTGAAAATGTCAAAAAATGAAAATATTTTTAAAATTCTAAAAATGGGCTTGCAGTAGCAGAAAAAAATTGGAAATATGAAAAATGGAATACGTTTAAATGTACGAATGTAATAAATATATTATTAACTTAAACTAAAAATATAAAATTTTCGACCTGAAAAATACCCTGATGTATAGTACAGGTGAAAATGTCAAAAAATGAAAATATTTTTAAAATTCTAAAAATTGGCTTGCAGTAGCAGAATAAAATTGGAAATATGAAAAAGGGAATCGGTTGAAAGGTACGAATGTAATAAATATATTATAAACTTAAACTAAAAATATAAATTTTTTGACCTGAAAAATACCCTGATGTATAGTACAGGTGAAAATGTCAAAAAATGAAAATATTTTTAAAATTCTAAAAATGGGCTTGCAGTAGCAAAAAAAAACTGGAAATATGAAAAATGGAATACGTTTAAAGGTACGAATGTAATAAATATATTATTAACTTAAACTAAAAATATAAAATTTTCAACCTGAAAAATACCCTGATGTATAGTACAGGTGAAAATGTCAAAAAATGAAAATATTTTTAAAATTCTAAAAAAGGGGTTGCAGTAGCAGAAAAAAATTGGAAATATGAAAAATGGAATACGTTTAAAGGTACGAATGTAATAAATATATTATTTACTTAAACTAAAAATATAAAATTTTCGACCTGAAAAATACCCTGATGTATAGTACAGGTGAAAATGTCAAAAAATGAAAATATTTTTAAAATTCTAAAAATGGGCTTGCAGTAGCAGAAAAAAATTGGAAATATGAAAAATGGAATACGTTTAAAGGTACGAATGTAATAAATATATTATTAACTTAAACTAAAAATATAAAATTTTCGACCTGAAAAATACCCTGATGTATAGTACAGGTGAAAATGTCAAAAAATGAAAATATTTTTAAAATTCTAAAAATTGGCTTGCAGTAGCAGAATAAAATTGGAAATATGAAAAATGGAATACGTTTAAAGGTACGAATGTAATAAATATATTATTAACTTAAACTAAAAATATAAAATTTTCGACCTGAAAAATTATAGTACAGGTGAAAATGTCAAAAAATGAAAATATTTTTAAAATTCTAAAAATTGGCTTGCAGTAGCAGAATAAAATTGGAAATGTGAAAAATGGAATCGGTTGAAAGGTACGAATGTAATAAATATATTATAAACTTAAACTAAAAATATAAATTTTTTGACCTGAAAAATACCCTGATGTATAGTACAGGTGAAAATGTCAAAAAATTAAAATATTTTTAAAATTCTAAAAATGGGCTTGCAGTAGCAGAAAAAATTGGAAATATGAAAAATGGAATACGTTTAAAGGTACGAATGTAATAAATATATTATTAACTTAAACTAAAAATATAAATTTTTTGACCTGAAAAATACCCTGATGTATAGTACAGGTGAAAATGTCAAAAAATTAAAATATTTTTAAAATTCTAAAAATGGGCTTGCAGTAGCAGAAAAAAATTGGAAATATGAAAAATGGAATACGTTTAAAGGTACGAATGTAATAAATATATTATTAACTTAAACTAAAAATATAAAATTTTCGACCTGAAAAATACCCTGATGTATAGTACAGGTGAAAATGTCAAAAAATAAAAATATTTTTAAAATTCTAAAAATGGGCTTGCAGTAGCAGAAAAAAATTGGAAATATGAAAAATGGAATACGTTTAAAGGTACGAATGTAATAAATATATTATTAACTTAAACTAAAAATATAAAATTTTCGACCTGAAAAATACCCTGATGTATAGTACAGGTGAAAATGTCAAAAAATGAAAATATTTTTAAAATTCTAAAAATGGGCTTGCAGTAGCAGAAAAAAATTGGAAATATGAAAAATGGAATACGTTTAAAGGTACGAATGTAATAAATATATTATTAACTTAAACTAAAAATATAAAATTTTCGACCTGAAAAATACCCTGATGTATAGTACAGGTGAAAATGTCAAAAAATGAAAATATTTTTAAAATTCTAAAAAAGGGGTTGCAGTAGCAGAAAAAAATTGGAAATATGAAAAATGGAATACGTTTAAAGGTACGAATGTAATAAATATATTATTTACTTAAACTAAAAATATAAAATTTTCGACCTGAAAAATACCCTGATGTATAGTACAGGTGAAAATGTCAAAAAATGAAAATATTTTTAAAATTCTAAAAATGGGCTTGCAGTAGCAGAACAAAATTGGAAATATGAAAAATGGAATACGTTTAAAGGTACGAATGTAATAAATATATTATTAACTTAAACTAAAAATATAAAATTTTCGACCTGAAAAATACCCTGATGTATAGTACAGGTGAAAATGTCAAAAAATGAAAATATTTTTAAAATTCTAAAAATGGGCTTGCAGTAGCAGAAAAAAATTGGAAATATGAAAAATGGAATACGTTTAAAGGTACGAATGTAATAAATATATTATTAACTTAAACTAAAAATATAAAATTTTCGACCTGAAAAATACCCTGATGTATAGTACAGGTGAAAATGTCAAAAAATGAAAATATTTTTAAAATTCTAAAAATGGGCTTGCAGTAGCAGAAAAAAATTGGAAATATGAAAAATGGAATCGGTTGAAAGGTACGAATGTAATAAATATATTATAAACTTAAACTAAAAATATAAATTTTTTGACCTGAAAAATACCCTGATGTATAGTACAGGTGAAAATGTCAAAAAATGAAAATATTTTTAAAATTCTAAAAATGGGCTTGCAGTAGCAGAAAAAAATTGGAAATATGAAAAATGGAATACGTTTAAAGGTACGAATGTAATAAATATATTATTAACTTAAACTAAAAATATAAAATTTTCAACCTGAAAAATACCCTGATGTATAGTACAGGTGAAAATGTCAAAAAATGAAAATATTTTTAAAATTCTAAAAATTGGCTTGCAGTTACAGAATAAAATTGGAAATATGAAAAATGGAATCGGTTGAAAGGTACGAATGTAATAAATATATTATAAACTTAAACTAAAAATATAAATTTTTTGACCTGAAAAATACCCTGATGTATAGTACAGGTGAAAATGTCAAAAAATGAAAATATTTTTAAAATTCTAAAAATGGGCTTGCAGTAGCAGAAAAAAACTGGAAATATGAAAAATGGAATACGTTTAAAGGTGCGAATGTAATAAATATATTATTAACTTAAACTAAAAATATAAAATTTTCGACCTGAAAAATACCCTGATGTATAGTACAGGTGAAAATGTCAAAAAATGAAAATATTTTTAAAATTCTAAAAATGGGCTTGCAGTAGCAGAATAAAATTGGAAATATGAAAAATGGAATACGTTTAAATGTACGAATGTAATAAATATATTATTAACTTAAACTAAAAATATAAATTTTTTGACCTGAAAAATACCCTGATGTATAGTACAGGTGAAAATGTCAAAAAATGAAAATATTTTTAAAATTCTAAAAATGGGCTTGCAGTAGCAGAAAAAAATTGGAAATATGAAAAATGGAATACGTTTAAAGGTACGAATGTAATAAATATATTATTAACTTAAACTAAAAATATAAAATTTTCAACCTGAAAAATACCCTGATGTATAGTACAGGTGAAAATGTCAAAAAATGAAAATATTTTTAAAATTCTAAAAATGGGCTTGCAGTAGCAAAAAAAAAACTGGAAATATGAAAAATGGAATACGTTTAAAGGTACGAATGTAATAAATATATTATTAATTTAAACTAAAAATATAAAATTTTCGACCTGAAAAATTCCCTGATGTATAGTACAGGTGAAAATGTCAAAAAATGAAAATATTTTTAAAATTCTAAAAAAGGGGTTGCAGTAGCAGAAAAAAATTGGAAATATGAAAAATGGAATACGTTTAAAGGTACGAATGTAATAAATATATTATTTACTTAAACTAAAAATATAAAATTTTCGACCTGAAAAATACCCTGATGTATAGTACAGGTGAAAATGTCAAAAAATGAAAATATTTTTAAAATTCTAAAAATGGGCTTGCAGTAGCAGAAAAAAATTGGAAATATGAAAAATGGAATACGTTTAAAGGTACGAATGTAATAAATATATTATTAACTTAAACTAAAAATATAAAATTTTCGACCTGAAAAATACCCTGATGTATAGTACAGGTGAAAATGTCAAAAAATGAAAATATTTTTAAAATTCTAAAAATTGGCTTGCAGTAGCAGAATAAAATTGGAAATATGAAAAATGGAATACGTTTAAAGGTACGAATGTAATAAATATATTATTAACTTAAACTAAAAATATAAAATTTTCGACCTGAAAAATTATAGTACAGGTGAAAATGTCAAAAAATGAAAATATTTTTAAAATTCTAAAAATTGGCTTGCAGTAGCAGAATAAAATTGGAAATGTGAAAAATGGAATCGGTTGAAAGGTACGAATGTAATAAATATATTATAAACTTAAACTAAAAATATAAATTTTTTGACCTGAAAAATACCCTGATGTATAGTACAGGTGAAAATGTCAAAAAATTAAAATATTTTTAAAATTCTAAAAATGGGCTTGCAGTAGCAGAAAAAATTGGAAATATGAAAAATGGAATACGTTTAAAGGTACGAATGTAATAAATATATTATTAACTTAAACTAAAAATATAAATTTTTTGACCTGAAAAATACCCTGATGTATAGTACAGGTGAAAATGTCAAAAAATTAAAATATTTTTAAAATTCTAAAAATGGGCTTGCAGTAGCAGAAAAAAATTGGAAATATGAAAAATGGAATACGTTTAAAGGTACGAATGTAATAAATATATTATTAACTTAAACTAAAAATATAAAATTTTCGACCTGAAAAATACCCTGATGTATAGTACAGGTGAAAATGTCAAAAAATAAAAATATTTTTAAAATTCTAAAAATGGGCTTGCAGTAGCAGAAAAAAATTGGAAATATGAAAAATGGAATACGTTTAAAGGTACGAATGTAATAAATATATTATTAACTTAAACTAAAAATATAAAATTTTCGACCTGAAAAATACCCTGATGTATAGTACAGGTGAAAATGTCAAAAAATGAAAATATTTTTAAAATTCTAAAAATGGGCTTGCAGTAGCAGAAAAAAATTGGAAATATGAAAAATGGAATACGTTTAAAGGTACGAATGTAATAAATATATTATTAACTTAAACTAAAAATATAAAATTTTCGACCTGAAAAATACCCTGATGTATAGTACAGGTGAAAATGTCAAAAAATGAAAATATTTTTAAAATTCTAAAAAAGGGGTTGCAGTAGCAGAAAAAAATTGGAAATATGAAAAATGGAATACGTTTAAAGGTACGAATGTAATAAATATATTATTTACTTAAACTAAAAATATAAAATTTTCGACCTGAAAAATACCCTGATGTATAGTACAGGTGAAAATGTCAAAAAATGAAAATATTTTTAAAATTCTAAAAATGGGCTTGCAGTAGCAGAACAAAATTGGAAATATGAAAAATGGAATACGTTTAAAGGTACGAATGTAATAAATATATTATTAACTTAAACTAAAAATATAAAATTTTCGACCTGAAAAATACCCTGATGTATAGTACAGGTGAAAATGTCAAAAAATGAAAATATTTTTAAAATTCTAAAAATGGGCTTGCAGTAGCAGAAAAAAATTGGAAATATGAAAAATGGAATACGTTTAAAGGTACGAATGTAATAAATATATTATTAACTTAAACTAAAAATATAAAATTTTCGACCTGAAAAATACCCTGATGTATAGTACAGGTGAAAATGTCAAAAAATGAAAATATTTTTAAAATTCTAAAAATGGGCTTGCAGTAGCAGAAAAAAATTGGAAATATGAAAAATGGAATCGGTTGAAAGGTACGAATGTAATAAATATATTATAAACTTAAACTAAAAATATAAATTTTTTGACCTGAAAAATACCCTGATGTATAGTACAGGTGAAAATGTCAAAAAATGAAAATATTTTTAAAATTCTAAAAATGGGCTTGCAGTAGCAGAAAAAAATTGGAAATATGAAAAATGGAATACGTTTAAAGGTACGAATGTAATAAATATATTATTAACTTAAACTAAAAATATAAAATTTTCAACCTGAAAAATACCCTGATGTATAGTACAGGTGAAAATGTCAAAAAATGAAAATATTTTTAAAATTCTAAAAATTGGCTTGCAGTTACAGAATAAAATTGGAAATATGAAAAATGGAATCGGTTGAAAGGTACGAATGTAATAAATATATTATAAACTTAAACTAAAAATATAAATTTTTTGACCTGAAAAATACCCTGATGTATAGTACAGGTGAAAATGTCAAAAAATGAAAATATTTTTAAAATTCTAAAAATGGGCTTGCAGTAGCAGAAAAAAACTGGAAATATGAAAAATGGAATACGTTTAAAGGTGCGAATGTAATAAATATATTATTAACTTAAACTAAAAATATAAAATTTTCGACCTGAAAAATACCCTGATGTATAGTACAGGTGAAAATGTCAAAAAATGAAAATATTTTTAAAATTCTAAAAATGGGCTTGCAGTAGCAGAATAAAATTGGAAATATGAAAAATGGAATACGTTTAAATGTACGAATGTAATAAATATATTATTAACTTAAACTAAAAATATAAATTTTTTGACCTGAAAAATACCCTGATGTATAGTACAGGTGAAAATGTCAAAAAATGAAAATATTTTTAAAATTCTAAAAATGGGCTTGCAGTAGCAGAAAAAAATTGGAAATATGAAAAATGGAATACGTTTAAAGGTACGAATGTAATAAATATATTATTAACTTAAACTAAAAATATAAAATTTTCAACCTGAAAAATACCCTGATGTATAGTACAGGTGAAAATGTCAAAAAATGAAAATATTTTTAAAATTCTAAAAATGGGCTTGCAGTAGCAAAAAAAAAACTGGAAATATGAAAAATGGAATACGTTTAAAGGTACGAATGTAATAAATATATTATTAATTTAAACTAAAAATATAAAATTTTCGACCTGAAAAATTCCCTGATGTATAGTACAGGTGAAAATGTCAAAAAATGAAAATATTTTTAAAATTCTAAAAATGGGCTTGCAGTAGCAGAAAAAAATTGGAAATATGAAAAATGGAATACGTTTAAAGGTACGAATGTAATAAATATATTATTAACTTAAACTAAAAATATAAAATTTTCGACCTGAAAAATACCCTGATGTATAGTACAGGTGAAAATGTCAAAAAATGAAAATATTTTTAAAATTCTAAAAAAGGGGTTGCAGTAGCAGAAAAAAATTGGAAATATGAAAAATGGAATACGTTTAAAGGTACGAATGTAATAAATATATTATTTACTTAAACTAAAAATATAAAATTTTCGACCTGAAAAATACCCTGATGTATAGTACAGGTGAAAATGTCAAAAAATGAAAATATTTTTAAAATTCTAAAAATGGGCTTGCAGTAGCAGAAAAAAATTGGAAATATGAAAAATGGAATACGTTTAAAGGTACGAATGTAATAAATATATTATTAACTTAAACTAAAAATATAAAATTTTCAACCTGAAAAATACCCTGATGTATAGTACAGGTGAAAATGTCAAAAAATGAAAATATTTTTAAAATTCTAAAAATGGGCTTGCAGTAGCAGAAAAAAATTGGAAATATGAAAAATGGAATACGTTTAAAGGTGCGAATGTAATAAATATATTATTAACTTAAACTGAAAATATAAAATTTTCGACCTGAAAAATACCCTGATGTATAGTACAGGTGAAAATGTCAAAAAATGAAAATATTTTTAAAATTCTAAAAATGGGCTTGCAGTAGCAAAAAAAAACTGGAAATATGAAAAATGGAATACGTTTAAAGGTACGAATGTAATAAATATATTATTAACTTAAACTAAAAATATAAAATTTTCGACCTGAAAAATACCCTGATGTATAGTACAGGTGAAAATGTCAAAAAATGAAAATATTTTTAAAATTCTAAAAATGGGCTTGCAGTAGCAGAATAAAATTGGAAATATGAAAAATGGAATCGGTTGAAAGGTACGAATGTAATAAATATATTATAAACTTAAACTAAAAATATAAATTTTTTGACCTGAAAAATACCCTGATGTATAGTACAGGTGAAAATGTCAAAAAATGAAAATATTTTTAAAATTCTAAAAATGGGCTTGCAGTAGCAGAAAAAAATTGGAAATATGAAAAATGGAATACGTTTAAATGTACGAATGTAATAAATATATTATTAACTTAAACTAAAAATATAAAATTTTCGACCTGAAAAATACCCTGATGTATAGTACAGGTGAAAATGTCAAAAAATGAAAATATTTTTAAAATTCTAAAAATTGGCTTGCAGTAGCAGAATAAAATTGGAAATATGAAAAAGGGAATCGGTTGAAAGGTACGAATGTAATAAATATATTATAAACTTAAACTAAAAATATAAATTTTTTGACCTGAAAAATACCCTGATGTATAGTACAGGTGAAAATGTCAAAAAATGAAAATATTTTTAAAATTCTAAAAATGGGCTTGCAGTAGCAAAAAAAAACTGGAAATATGAAAAATGGAATACGTTTAAAGGTACGAATGTAATAAATATATTATTAACTTAAACTAAAAATATAAAATTTTCAACCTGAAAAATACCCTGATGTATAGTACAGGTGAAAATGTCAAAAAATGAAAATATTTTTAAAATTCTAAAAAAGGGGTTGCAGTAGCAGAAAAAAATTGGAAATATGAAAAATGGAATACGTTTAAAGGTACGAATGTAATAAATATATTATTTACTTAAACTAAAAATATAAAATTTTCGACCTGAAAAATACCCTGATGTATAGTACAGGTGAAAATGTCAAAAAATGAAAATATTTTTAAAATTCTAAAAATGGGCTTGCAGTAGCAGAAAAAAATTGGAAATATGAAAAATGGAATACGTTTAAAGGTACGAATGTAATAAATATATTATTAACTTAAACTAAAAATATAAAATTTTCGACCTGAAAAATACCCTGATGTATAGTACAGGTGAAAATGTCAAAAAATGAAAATATTTTTAAAATTCTAAAAATTGGCTTGCAGTAGCAGAATAAAATTGGAAATATGAAAAATGGAATACGTTTAAAGGTACGAATGTAATAAATATATTATTAACTTAAACTAAAAATATAAAATTTTCGACCTGAAAAATTATAGTACAGGTGAAAATGTCAAAAAATGAAAATATTTTTAAAATTCTAAAAATTGGCTTGCAGTAGCAGAATAAAATTGGAAATGTGAAAAATGGAATCGGTTGAAAGGTACGAATGTAATAAATATATTATAAACTTAAACTAAAAATATAAATTTTTTGACCTGAAAAATACCCTGATGTATAGTACAGGTGAAAATGTCAAAAAATTAAAATATTTTTAAAATTCTAAAAATGGGCTTGCAGTAGCAGAAAAAATTGGAAATATGAAAAATGGAATACGTTTAAAGGTACGAATGTAATAAATATATTATTAACTTAAACTAAAAATATAAATTTTTTGACCTGAAAAATACCCTGATGTATAGTACAGGTGAAAATGTCAAAAAATTAAAATATTTTTAAAATTCTAAAAATGGGCTTGCAGTAGCAGAAAAAAATTGGAAATATGAAAAATGGAATACGTTTAAAGGTACGAATGTAATAAATATATTATTAACTTAAACTAAAAATATAAAATTTTCGACCTGAAAAATACCCTGATGTATAGTACAGGTGAAAATGTCAAAAAATAAAAATATTTTTAAAATTCTAAAAATGGGCTTGCAGTAGCAGAAAAAAATTGGAAATATGAAAAATGGAATACGTTTAAAGGTACGAATGTAATAAATATATTATTAACTTAAACTAAAAATATAAAATTTTCGACCTGAAAAATACCCTGATGTATAGTACAGGTGAAAATGTCAAAAAATGAAAATATTTTTAAAATTCTAAAAATGGGCTTGCAGTAGCAGAAAAAAATTGGAAATATGAAAAATGGAATACGTTTAAAGGTACGAATGTAATAAATATATTATTAACTTAAACTAAAAATATAAAATTTTCGACCTGAAAAATACCCTGATGTATAGTACAGGTGAAAATGTCAAAAAATGAAAATATTTTTAAAATTCTAAAAAAGGGGTTGCAGTAGCAGAAAAAAATTGGAAATATGAAAAATGGAATACGTTTAAAGGTACGAATGTAATAAATATATTATTTACTTAAACTAAAAATATAAAATTTTCGACCTGAAAAATACCCTGATGTATAGTACAGGTGAAAATGTCAAAAAATGAAAATATTTTTAAAATTCTAAAAATGGGCTTGCAGTAGCAGAACAAAATTGGAAATATGAAAAATGGAATACGTTTAAAGGTACGAATGTAATAAATATATTATTAACTTAAACTAAAAATATAAAATTTTCGACCTGAAAAATACCCTGATGTATAGTACAGGTGAAAATGTCAAAAAATGAAAATATTTTTAAAATTCTAAAAATGGGCTTGCAGTAGCAGAAAAAAATTGGAAATATGAAAAATGGAATACGTTTAAAGGTACGAATGTAATAAATATATTATTAACTTAAACTAAAAATATAAAATTTTCGACCTGAAAAATACCCTGATGTATAGTACAGGTGAAAATGTCAAAAAATGAAAATATTTTTAAAATTCTAAAAATGGGCTTGCAGTAGCAGAAAAAAATTGGAAATATGAAAAATGGAATCGGTTGAAAGGTACGAATGTAATAAATATATTATAAACTTAAACTAAAAATATAAATTTTTTGACCTGAAAAATACCCTGATGTATAGTACAGGTGAAAATGTCAAAAAATGAAAATATTTTTAAAATTCTAAAAATGGGCTTGCAGTAGCAGAAAAAAATTGGAAATATGAAAAATGGAATACGTTTAAAGGTACGAATGTAATAAATATATTATTAACTTAAACTAAAAATATAAAATTTTCAACCTGAAAAATACCCTGATGTATAGTACAGGTGAAAATGTCAAAAAATGAAAATATTTTTAAAATTCTAAAAATTGGCTTGCAGTTACAGAATAAAATTGGAAATATGAAAAATGGAATCGGTTGAAAGGTACGAATGTAATAAATATATTATAAACTTAAACTAAAAATATAAATTTTTTGACCTGAAAAATACCCTGATGTATAGTACAGGTGAAAATGTCAAAAAATGAAAATATTTTTAAAATTCTAAAAATGGGCTTGCAGTAGCAGAAAAAAACTGGAAATATGAAAAATGGAATACGTTTAAAGGTGCGAATGTAATAAATATATTATTAACTTAAACTAAAAATATAAAATTTTCGACCTGAAAAATACCCTGATGTATAGTACAGGTGAAAATGTCAAAAAATGAAAATATTTTTAAAATTCTAAAAATGGGCTTGCAGTAGCAGAATAAAATTGGAAATATGAAAAATGGAATACGTTTAAATGTACGAATGTAATAAATATATTATTAACTTAAACTAAAAATATAAATTTTTTGACCTGAAAAATACCCTGATGTATAGTACAGGTGAAAATGTCAAAAAATGAAAATATTTTTAAAATTCTAAAAATGGGCTTGCAGTAGCAGAAAAAAATTGGAAATATGAAAAATGGAATACGTTTAAAGGTACGAATGTAATAAATATATTATTAACTTAAACTAAAAATATAAAATTTTCAACCTGAAAAATACCCTGATGTATAGTACAGGTGAAAATGTCAAAAAATGAAAATATTTTTAAAATTCTAAAAATGGGCTTGCAGTAGCAAAAAAAAAACTGGAAATATGAAAAATGGAATACGTTTAAAGGTACGAATGTAATAAATATATTATTAATTTAAACTAAAAATATAAAATTTTCGACCTGAAAAATTCCCTGATGTATAGTACAGGTGAAAATGTCAAAAAATGAAAATATTTTTAAAATTCTAAAAATGGGCTTGCAGTAGCAGAAAAAAATTGGAAATATGAAAAATGGAATACGTTTAAAGGTACGAATGTAATAAATATATTATTAACTTAAACTAAAAATATAAAATTTTCGACCTGAAAAATACCCTGATGTATAGTACAGGTGAAAATGTCAAAAAATGAAAATATTTTTAAAATTCTAAAAAAGGGGTTGCAGTAGCAGAAAAAAATTGGAAATATGAAAAATGGAATACGTTTAAAGGTACGAATGTAATAAATATATTATTTACTTAAACTAAAAATATAAAATTTTCGACCTGAAAAATACCCTGATGTATAGTACAGGTGAAAATGTCAAAAAATGAAAATATTTTTAAAATTCTAAAAATGGGCTTGCAGTAGCAGAAAAAAATTGGAAATATGAAAAATGGAATACGTTTAAAGGTACGAATGTAATAAATATATTATTAACTTAAACTAAAAATATAAAATTTTCAACCTGAAAAATACCCTGATGTATAGTACAGGTGAAAATGTCAAAAAATGAAAATATTTTTAAAATTCTAAAAATGGGCTTGCAGTAGCAGAAAAAAATTGGAAATATGAAAAATGGAATACGTTTAAAGGTGCGAATGTAATAAATATATTATTAACTTAAACTGAAAATATAAAATTTTCGACCTGAAAAATACCCTGATGTATAGTACAGGTGAAAATGTCAAAAAATGAAAATATTTTTAAAATTCTAAAAATGGGCTTGCAGTAGCAAAAAAAAACTGGAAATATGAAAAATGGAATACGTTTAAAGGTACGAATGTAATAAATATATTATTAACTTAAACTAAAAATATAAAATTTTCGACCTGAAAAATACCCTGATGTATAGTACAGGTGAAAATGTCAAAAAATGAAAATATTTTTAAAATTCTAAAAATGGGCTTGCAGTAGCAGAATAAAATTGGAAATATGAAAAATGGAATCGGTTGAAAGGTACGAATGTAATAAATATATTATAAACTTAAACTAAAAATATAAATTTTTTGACCTGAAAAATACCCTGATGTATAGTACAGGTGAAAATGTCAAAAAATGAAAATATTTTTAAAATTCTAAAAATGGGCTTGCAGTAGCAGAAAAAAATTGGAAATATGAAAAATGGAATACGTTTAAAGGTGCGAATGTAATAAATATATTATTAACTTAAACTAAAAATATAAATTTTTCGACCTGAAAAATACCCTGATGTATAGTACAGGTGAAAATGTCAAAAAATGAAAATATTTTTAAAATTCTAAAAATGGGCTTGCAGTAGCAGAAAAAAATTGGAAATATGAAAAATGGAATACGTTTAAAAGTACGAATGTAATAAATATATTATTAATTAAAGCTAAAAATATAAAATTTTCGACCTGAAAAATACCCTGATGTATAGTACAGGTGAAAATGTCAAAAAATGAAAATATTTTTAAAATTCTAAAAATGGGCTTGCAGTAGCAGAAAAAAATTGGAAATATGAAAAATGGAATACGTTTAAAGGTACGAATGTAATAAATATATTATTAACTTAAACTAAAAATATAAAATTTTCGACCTGAAAAATACCCTGATGTATAGTACAGGTGAAAATGTCAAAAAATGAAAATATTTTTAAAATTCTAAAAATGGGCTTGCAGTAGCAAAAAAAAACTGGAAATATGAAAAATGGAATACGTTTAAAGGTACGAATGTAATAAATATATTATTAACTTAAACTAAAAATATAAAATTTTCGACCTGAAAAATACCCTGATGTATAGTACAGGTGAAAATGTCAAAAAATGAAAATATTTTTAAAATTCTAAAAAAGGGGTTGCAGTAGCAGAAAAAAATTGGAAATATGAAAAATGGAATACGTTTAAAGGTACGAATGTAATAAATATATTATTTACTTAAACTAAAAATATAAAATTTTTGACCTGAAAAATACCCTGATGTATAGTACAGGTGAAAATGTCAAAAAATGAAAATATTTTTAAAATTCTAAAAATGGGCTTGCAGTAGCAGAAAAAAATTGGAAATATGAAAAATGGAATACGTTTAAATGTACGAATGTAATAAATATATTATTAACTTAAACTAAAAATATAAAATTTTCGACCTGAAAAATACCCTGATGTATAGTACAGGTGAAAATGTCAAAAAATGAAAATATTTTTAAAATTCTAAAAATTGGCTTGCAGTAGCAGAATAAAATTGGAAATATGAAAAATGGAATCGGTTGAAAGGTACGAATGTAATAAATATATTATAAACTTAATCTAAAAATATAAATTTTTTGACCTGAAAAATACCCTGATGTATAGTACAGGTGAAAATGCCAAAAAATGAAAATATTTTTAAAATTCTAAAAATGGGCTTGCAGTAGCAAAAAAAAACTGGAAATATGAAAAATGGAATACGTTTAAAGGTACGAATGTAATAAATATATTATTAACTTAAACTAAAAATATAAAATTTTCAACCTGAAAAATACCCTGATGTATAGTACAGGTGAAAATGTCAAAAAATGAAAATATTTTTAAAATTCTAAAAAAGGGGTTGCAGTAGCAGAAAAAAATTGGAAATATGAAAAATGGAATACGTTTAAAGGTACGAATGTAATAAATATATTATTTACTTAAACTAAAAATATAAAATTTTCGACCTGAAAAATACCCTGATGTATAGTACAGGTGAAAATGTCAAAAAATGAAAATATTTTTAAAATTCTAAAAATGGGCTTGCAGTAGCAGAAAAAAATTGGAAATATGAAAAATGGAATACGTTTAAATGTACGAATGTAATAAATATATTATTAACTTAAACTAAAAATATAAAATTTTCGACCTGAAAAATACCCTGATGTATAGTACAGGTGAAAATGTCAAAAAATGAAAATATTTTTAAAATTCTAAAAATGGGCTTGCAGTAGCAGAATAAAATTGGAAATATGAAAAATGGAATACGTTTAAAGGTACGAATGTAATAAATATATTATTAACTTAAACTAAAAATATAAAATTTTCGACCTGAAAAGTTATAGTACAGGTGAAAATGTCAAAAAATGAAAATATTTTTAAAATTCTAAAAATTGGCTTGCAGTAGCAGAATAAAATTGGAAATGTGAAAAATGGAATCGGTTGAAAGGTACGAATGTAATAAATATATTATAAACTTAAACTAAAAATATAAATTTTTTTACCTGAAAAATACCCTGATGTATAGTACAGGTGAAAATGTCAAAAAATTAAAATATTTTTAAAATTCTAAAAATGGGCTTGCAGTAGCTGAAAAAAATTGGAAATATGAAAAATGGAATACGTTTAAAGGTACGAATGTAATAAATATATTATTAACTTAAACTAAAAATATAAAATTTTCAACCTGAAAAATACCCTGATGTATAGTACAGGTGAAAATGTCAAAAAATGAAAATATTTTTAAAATTCTAAAAATTGGCTTGCAGTTACAGAATAAAATTGGAAATATGAAAAATGGAATCGGTTGAAAGGTACGAATGTAATAAATATATTATAAACTTAAACTAAAAATATAAATTTTTTGACCTGAAAAATACCCTGATGTATAGTACAGGTGAAAATGTCAAAAAATTAAAATATTTTTAAAATTCTAAAAATGGGCTTGCAGTAGCAGAAAAAAACTGGAAATATGAAAAATGGAATACGTTTAAAGGTACGAATGTAATAAATATATTATTAACTTAAACTAAAAATATAAAATTTTCGACCTGAAAAATACCCTGATGTATAGTACAGGTGAAAATGTCAAAAAATGAAAATATTTTTAAAATTCTAAAAATGGGCTTGCAGTAGCAGAAAAAAACTGGAAATATGAAAAATGGAATACGTTTAAAGGTGCGAATGTAATAAATATATTATTAACTTAAACTAAAAATATAAAATTTTCGACCTGAAAAATACCCTGATGTATAGTACAGGTGAAAATATCAAAAAATTAAAATATTTTTAAAATTCTAAAAATGGGTTTGCAGTAGCAGAATAAAATTGGAAATATGAAAAATGGAATATGTTTAAAGGTACGAATGTAATATATATATTATTAACTTAAACTAAAAATATAAAATTTTCGACCTGAAAAATACCCTGATGTATAGTACAGGTGAAAATGTCAAAAAATGAAAATATTTTTAAAATTCTAAAAATGGGCTTGCAGTAGCAGAAAAAAATTGGAAATATGAAAAATGGAATATGTTTAAAGGTACGAATGTAATAAATATATTATTAACTTAAACTAAAAATATAAAATTTTCGACCTGAAAAATACCCTGATGTATAGTACAGGTGAAAATGTCAAAAAATGAAAATATTTTTGAAATTCTAAAAATGGGCTTGCAGTAGCAGAATAAAACTGGAAATATGAAAAATGGAATACGTTTAAAGGTACGAATGTAATAAATATATTATTAACTTAAACTAAAAATATAAAATTTTCGACCTGAAAAATACCCTGATGTATAGTACAGGTGAAAATGTCAAAAAATGAAAATATTTTTAAAATTCTAAAAAAGGGGTTGCAGTAGCAGAAAAAAATTGGAAATATGAAAAATGGAATACGTTTAAAGGTACGAATGTAATAAATATATTATTTACTTAAACTAAAAATATAAAATTTTCGACCTGAGAAATACCCTGATGTATAGTACAGGTGAAAATGTCAAAAAATTAAAATATTTTTAAAATTCTAAAAATGGGCTTGCAGTAGCAGAAAAAAATTGGAAATATGAAAAATGGAATACGTTTAAAGGTGCGAATGTAATAAATATATTATTAACTTAAACTAAAAATATAAATTTTTCGACCTGAAAAATACCCTGATGTATAGTACAGGTGAAAATGTCAAAAAATGAAAATATTTTTAAAATTCTAAAAATGGGCTTGCAGTAGCAAAAAAAAACTGGAAATATGAAAAATGGAATACGTTTAAAGGTACGAATGTAATAAATATATTATTAACTTAAACTAAAAATATAAAATTTTCGACCTGAAAAATACCCTGATGTATAGTACAGGTGAAAATGTCAAAAAATGAAAATATTTTTAAAATTCTAAAAAAGGGGTTGCAGTAGCAGAAAAAAATTGGAAATATAAAAAATGGAATACGTTTAAAGGTACGAATGTAATAAATATATTATTTACTTAAACTAAAAATATAAAATTTTCAACCTGAAAAATACCCTGATGTATAGTACAGGTGAAAATGTCAAAAAATGAAAATATTTTTAAAATTCTAAAAATGGGCTTGCAGTAGCAGAAAAAAATTGGAAATATGAAAAATGAAATACGTTTAAATGTACGAATGTAATAAATATATTATTAACTTAAACTAAAAATATAAAATTTTCGACCTGAAAAATACCCTGATGTATAGTACAGGTGAAAATGTCAAAAAATGAAAATATTTTTAAAATTCTAAAAATGGGCTTGCAGTAGCAGAAAAAAATTGGAAATATGAAAAATGGAATACGTTTAAAGGTACGAATGTAATAAATATATTATTAACTTAAACTAAAAATATAAAATTTTCGACCTGAAAAATACCCTGATGTATAGTACAGGTGAAAATGTCAAAAAATGAAAATATTTTTAAAATTCTAAAAATGGGCTTGCAGTAGCAGAAAAAAATTGGAAATATGAAAAATGGAATACGTTTAAAGGTACGAATGTAATAAATATATTATTTACTTAAACTAAAAATATAAAATTTTCGACCTGAAAAATACCCTGATGTATAGTACAGGTGAAAATGTCAAAAAATGAAAATATTTTTAAAATTCTAAAAATGGGCTTGCAGTAGCAGAAAAAAATTGGAAATATGAAAAATGGAATACGTTTAAAGGTACGAATGTAATAAATATATTATTAACTTAAACTAAAAATATAAAATTTTCGACCTGAAAAATACCCTGATGTATAGTACAGGTGAAAATGTCAAAAAATGAAAATATTTTTAAAATTCTAAAAATGGGCTTGCAGTAGCAGAAAAAAATTGGAAATATGAAAAATGGAATACGTTTAAAGGTACGAATGTAATAAATATATTATTAACTTAAATTAAAAATATAAAATTTTCGACCTGAAAAATACCCTGATGTATAGTACAGGTGAAAATGTCAAAAAATGAAAATATTTTTAAAATTCTAAAAATTGGCTTGCAGTTACAGAATAAAATTGGAAATATGAAAAATGGAATCGGTTGAAAGGTACGAATGTAATAAATATATTATAAACTTAAACTAAAAATATAAATTTTTTGACCTGAAAAATACCCTGATGTATAGTACAGGTGAAAATGTCAAAAAATGAAAATATTTTTAAAATTCTAAAAATGGGCTTGCAGTAGCAGAAAAAAATTGGAAATATGAAAAATGGAATACGTTTAAATGTACGAATGTAATAAATATATTATTAACTTAAACTAAAAATATAAATTTTTCGACCTAAAAAATACCCTGATGTATAGTACAGGTGAAAATGTCAAAAAATGAAAATATTTTTAAAATTCTAAAAATGGGCTTGCAGTAGCAGAAAAAAATTGGAAATATGAAAAATGGAATCGGTTGAAAGGTACGAATGTAATAAATATATTATTAACTTAAACTAAAAATATAAAATTTTCGACCTGAAAAATACCCTGATGTATAGTACAGGTGAAAATGTCAAAAAATGAAAATATTTTTAAAATTCTAAAAATGGGCTTGCATTAGCAGAAAAAAATTGGAAATATGAAAAATGGAATACGTTTAAAGGTACGAATGTAATAAATATATTATTAACTTAAATTAAAAATATAAAATTTTCGACCTGAAAAATACCCTGATGTATAGTACAGGTGAAAATGTCAAAAAATGAAAATATTTTTAAAATTCTAAAAATTGGCTTGCAGTTACAGAATAAAATTGGAAATATGAAAAATGGAATCGGTTGAAAGGTACGAATGTAATAAATATATTATAAACTTAAACTAAAAATATAAATTTTTTGACCTGAAAAATACCCTGATGTATAGTACAGGTGAAAATGTCAAAAAATTAAAATATTTTTAAAATTCTAAAAATGGGCTTGCAGTAGCAGAAAAAAACTGGAAATATGAAAAATGGAATACGTTTAAAGGTACGAATGTAATAAATATATTATTAACTTAAACTAAAAATATAAAATTTTCGACCTGAAAAATACCCTGATGTATAGTACAGGTGAAAATGTCAAAAAATGAAAATATTTTTAAAATTCTAAAAATGGGCTTGCAGTAGCAGAAAAAAACTGGAAATATGAAAAATGGAATACGTTTAAAGGTGCGAATGTAATAAATATATTATTAACTTAAACTAAAAATATAAAATTTTCGACCTGAAAAATACCCTGATGTATAGTACAGGTGAAAATATCAAAAAATTAAAATATTTTTAAAATTCTAAAAATGGGTTTGCAGTAGCAGAATAAAATTGGAAATATGAAAAATGGAATATGTTTAAAGGTACGAATGTAATATATATATTATTAACTTAAACTAAAAATATAAAATTTTCGACCTGAAAAATACCCTGATGTATAGTACAGGTGAAAATGTCAAAAAATGAAAATATTTTTAAAATTCTAAAAATGGGCTTGCAGTAGCAGAAAAAAATTGGAAATATGAAAAATGGAATATGTTTAAAGGTACGAATGTAATAAATATATTATTAACTTAAACTAAAAATATAAAATTTTCGACCTGAAAAATACCCTGATGTATAGTACAGGTGAAAATGTCAAAAAATGAAAATATTTTTGAAATTCTAAAAATGGGCTTGCAGTAGCAGAATAAAACTGGAAATATGAAAAATGGAATACGTTTAAAGGTACGAATGTAATAAATATATTATTAACTTAAACTAAAAATATAAAATTTTCGACCTGAAAAATACCCTGATGTATAGTACAGGTGAAAATGTCAAAAAATGAAAATATTTTTAAAATTCTAAAAAAGGGGTTGCAGTAGCAGAAAAAAATTGGAAATATGAAAAATGGAATACGTTTAAAGGTACGAATGTAATAAATATATTATTTACTTAAACTAAAAATATAAAATTTTCGACCTGAGAAATACCCTGATGTATAGTACAGGTGAAAATGTCAAAAAATTAAAATATTTTTAAAATTCTAAAAATGGGCTTGCAGTAGCAGAAAAAAATTGGAAATATGAAAAATGGAATACGTTTAAAGGTGCGAATGTAATAAATATATTATTAACTTAAACTAAAAATATAAATTTTTCGACCTGAAAAATACCCTGATGTATAGTACAGGTGAAAATGTCAAAAAATGAAAATATTTTTAAAATTCTAAAAATGGGCTTGCAGTAGCAAAAAAAAACTGGAAATATGAAAAATGGAATACGTTTAAAGGTACGAATGTAATAAATATATTATTAACTTAAACTAAAAATATAAAATTTTCGACCTGAAAAATACCCTGATGTATAGTACAGGTGAAAATGTCAAAAAATGAAAATATTTTTAAAATTCTAAAAAAGGGGTTGCAGTAGCAGAAAAAAATTGGAAATATAAAAAATGGAATACGTTTAAAGGTACGAATGTAATAAATATATTATTTACTTAAACTAAAAATATAAAATTTTCAACCTGAAAAATACCCTGATGTATAGTACAGGTGAAAATGTCAAAAAATGAAAATATTTTTAAAATTCTAAAAATGGGCTTGCAGTAGCAGAAAAAAATTGGAAATATGAAAAATGAAATACGTTTAAATGTACGAATGTAATAAATATATTATTAACTTAAACTAAAAATATAAAATTTTCGACCTGAAAAATACCCTGATGTATAGTACAGGTGAAAATGTCAAAAAATGAAAATATTTTTAAAATTCTAAAAATGGGCTTGCAGTAGCAGAAAAAAATTGGAAATATGAAAAATGGAATACGTTTAAAGGTACGAATGTAATAAATATATTATTAACTTAAACTAAAAATATAAAATTTTCGACCTGAAAAATACCCTGATGTATAGTACAGGTGAAAATGTCAAAAAATGAAAATATTTTTAAAATTCTAAAAATGGGCTTGCAGTAGCAGAAAAAAATTGGAAATATGAAAAATGGAATACGTTTAAAGGTACGAATGTAATAAATATATTATTTACTTAAACTAAAAATATAAAATTTTCGACCTGAAAAATACCCTGATGTATAGTACAGGTGAAAATGTCAAAAAATGAAAATATTTTTAAAATTCTAAAAATGGGCTTGCAGTAGCAGAAAAAAATTGGAAATATGAAAAATGGAATACGTTTAAAGGTACGAATGTAATAAATATATTATTAACTTAAACTAAAAATATAAAATTTTCGACCTGAAAAATACCCTGATGTATAGTACAGGTGAAAATGTCAAAAAATGAAAATATTTTTAAAATTCTAAAAATGGGCTTGCATTAGCAGAAAAAAATTGGAAATATGAAAAATGGAATACGTTTAAAGGTACGAATGTAATAAATATATTATTAACTTAAATTAAAAATATAAAATTTTCGACCTGAAAAATACCCTGATGTATAGTACAGGTGAAAATGTCAAAAAATTAAAATATTTTTAAAATTCTAAAAATTGGCTTGCAGTTACAGAATAAAATTGGAAATATGAAAAATGGAATCGGTTGAAAGGTACGAATGTAATAAATATATTATAAACTTAAACTAAAAATATAAATTTTTTGACCTGAAAAATACCCTGATGTATAGTACAGGTGAAAATGTCAAAAAATGAAAATATTTTTAAAATTCTAAAAATGGGCTTGCAGTAGCAGAAAAAAATTGGAAATATGAAAAATGGAATACGTTTAAATGTACGAATGTAATAAATATATTATTAACTTAAACTAAAAATATAAATTTTTCGACCTAAAAAATACCCTGATGTATAGTACAGGTGAAAATGTCAAAAAATGAAAATATTTTTAAAATTCTAAAAATGGGCTTGCAGTAGCAGAAAAAAATTGGAAATATGAAAAATGGAATCGGTTGAAAGGTACGAATGTAATAAATATATTATTAACTTAAACTAAAAATATAAAATTTTCGACCTGAAAAATACCCTGATGTATAGTACAGGTGAAAATGTCAAAAAATGAAAATATTTTTAAAATTCTAAAAATGGGCTTGCATTAGCAGAAAAAAATTGGAAATATGAAAAATGGAATACGTTTAAAGGTACGAATGTAATAAATATATTATTAACTTAAATTAAAAATATAAAATTTTCGACCTGAAAAATACCCTGATGTATAGTACAGGTGAAAATGTCAAAAAATGAAAATATTTTTAAAATTCTAAAAATGGGCTTGCAGTAGCAGAAAAAAATTGGAAATATGAAAAATGGAATACGTTTAAATGTACGAATGTAATAAATATATTATTAACTTAAACTAAAAATATAAAATTTTCGACCTGAAAAATACCCTGATGTATAGTACAGGTGAAAATGTCAAAAAATGAAAATATTTTTAAAATTCTAAAAATTGGCTTGCAGTAGCAGAATAAAATTGGAAATATGAAAAATGGAATCGGTTGAAAGGTACGAATGTAATAAATATATTATAAACTTAAACTAAAAATATAAATTTTTTGACCTGAAAAATACCCTGATGTATAGTACAGGTGAAAATGTCAAAAAATGAAAATATTTTTAAAATTCTAAAAATGGGCTTGCAGTAGCAAAAAAAAACTGGAAATATGAAAAATGGAATACGTTTAAAGGTACGAATGTAATAAATATATTATTAACTTAAACTAAAAATATAAAATTTTCGACCTGAAAAATACCCTGATGTATAGTACAGGTGAAAATGTCAAAAAATGAAAATATTTTTAAAATTCTAAAAATGGGCTTGCAGTAGCAGAAAAAAATTGGAAATATGAAAAATGGAATACGTTTAAAGGTACGAATGTAATAAATATATTATTAACTTAAACTAAAAATATAAAATTTTCGACCTGAAAAATACCCTGATGTATAGTACAGGTGAAAATGTCAAAAAATGAAAATATTTTTAAAATTCTAAAAATTGGCTTGCAGTAGCAGAATAAAATTGGAAATATGAAAAATGGAATCGGTTGAAAGGTACGAATGTAATAAATATATTATAAACTTAAACTAAAAATATAAATTTTTTGACCTGAAAAATACCCTGATGTATAGTACAGGTGAAAATGTCAAAAAATTAAAATATTTTTAAAATTCTAAAAATGGGCTTGCAGTAGCAGAAAAAAATTGGAAATATGAAAAATGGAATACGTTTAAAGGTGCGAATGTAATAAATATATTATTAACTTAAACTAAAAATATAAATTTTTCGACCTGAAAAATACCCTGATGTATAGTACAGGTGAAAATGTCAAAAAATGAAAATATTTTTAAAATTCTAAAAATGGGCTTGCAGTAGCAGAAAAAAATTGGAAATATGAAAAATGGAATACGTTTAAAGGTACGAATGTAATAAATATATTATTAACTTAAACTAAAAATATAAAATTTTCGACCTGAAAAATACCCTGATGTATAGTACAGGTGAAAATGTCAAAAAATGAAAATATTTTTAAAATTCTAAAAATGGGCTTGCAGTAGCAAAAAAAAACTGGAAATATGAAAAATGGAATACGTTTAAAGGTACGAATGTAATAAATATATTATTAACTTAAACTAAAAATATAAAATTTTCGACCTGAAAAATACCCTGATGTATAGTACAGGTGAAAATGTCAAAAAATGAAAATATTTTTAAAATTCTAAAAAAGGGGTTGCAGTAGCAGAAAAAAATTGGAAATATGAAAAATGGAATACGTTTAAAGGTACGAATGTAATAAATATATTATTTACTTAAACTAAAAATATAAAATTTTCGACCTGAAAAATACCCTGATGTATAGTACAGGTGAAAATGTCAAAAAATGAAAATATTTTTAAAATTCTAAAAATGGGCTTGCAGTAGCAGAAAAAAATTGGAAATATGAAAAATGGAATCGGTTGAAAGGTACGAATGTAATAAATATATTATAAACTTAAACTAAAAATATAAATTTTTTGACCTGAAAAATACCCTGATGTATAGTACAGGTGAAAATGTCAAAAAATTAAAATATTTTTAAAATTCTAAAAATGGGCTTGCAGTAGCAGAATAAAATTGGAAATGTGAAAAATGGAATCGGTTTAAAGGTACGAATGCAATAAATATATTATTAACTTAAACTAAAAATATAAAATTTTCGACCTGAAAAATACCCTGATGTATAGTACAGGTGAAAATGTCAAAAAATGAAAATATTTTTAAAATTCTAAAAATGGGCTTGCAGTAGCAGAAAAAAATTGGAAATATGAAAAATGGAATACGTTTAATGGTACGAATGTAATAAATATATTATTAACTTAAACAAAAAATATAAATTTTTCGACCTGAAAAATACCCTGATGTATAGTACAGGTGAAAATGTCAAAAAATTAAAATATTTTTAAAATTCTAAAAATGGGCTTGCAGTAGCAGAAAAAAATTGGAAATACGAAAAATGGACTATGTTTAAAGGTACGAATGTAATAAATATATTATTAACTTAAACTAAAAATATAAATTTTTCGACCTGAAAAATACCCTGATGTATAGTACAGGTGAAAATGTCAAAAAATTAAAATATTTTTAAAATTCTAAAAATGGGCTTGCAGTAGCAGAATAAAATTGGAAATAGGAAAAATGGAATCGGTTTAAAGGTACGAATGTAATAAATATATTATTAACTTAAACTAGAAATATAAATTTTTCGACCTGAAAAATACCCTGATGTATAGTACAGGTGAAAATGTCAAAAAATTAAAATATTTTTAAAATTCTAAAAATGGGCTTGCAGTAGCAGAATAAAATTGGAAATAGGAAAAATGGAATATGTTTAAAGGTACGAATGTAATAAATATATTATTAACTTAAACTAAAAATATAAATTTTTCGACCTGAAAAATACCCTGATGTATAGTACAGGTGAAAATGTCAAAAAATTAAAATATTTTTAAAATTCTAAAAATGGGCTTGCAGTAGCAGAATAAAATTGGAAATGTGAAAAATGGAATCGGTTTAAAGGTACGAATGCAATAAATATATTATTAACTTAAACTAAAAATATAAATTTTTCGACCTGAAAAATACCCTGATGTATAGTACAGGTGAAAATGTCAAAAAATTAAAATATTTTTAAAATTCTAAAAATGGACTTGCAGTAGCAGAATAAAATTGGAAATAGGAAAAATGGAATCGGTTTAAAGGTACGAATGTAATAAATATATTATTAACTTAAACTAAAAATATAAAATTTTCGACCTGAAAAATACCCTGATGTATAGTACAGGTGAAAATGTCAAAAAATTAAAATATTTTTAAAATTCTAAAAATGGGCTTGCAGTAGCAGAATAAAATTGGAAATAGGAAAAATGGAACACGTTTAAAGGTACAAATGTAATAAATATATTATTAACTTAAACAAAAAATATAAATTTTTCGACCTGAAAAATACCCTGATGTATAGTACAGGTGAAAATGTCAAAAAATGAAAATATTTTTAAAATTCTAAAAATGGGCTTGCAGTAGCAGAAAAAAATTGGAAATATGAAAAATGGAATACGTTTAATGGTACGAATGTAATAAATATATTATTAACTTAAACAAAAAATATAAATTTTTCGACCTGAAAAATACCCTGATGTATAGTACAGGTGAAAATGTCAAAAAATTAAAATATTTTTAAAATTCTAAAAATGGGCTTGCAGTAGCAGAATAAAATTGGAAATACGAAAAATGGACTATGTTTAAAGGTACGAATGTAATAAATATATTATTAACTTAAACTAAAAATATAAATTTTTCGACCTGAAAAATACCCTGATGTATAGTACAGGTGAAAATGTCAAAAAATTAAAATATTTTTAAAATTCTAAAAATGGGCTTGCAGTAGCAGAATAAAATTGGAAATAGGAAAAATGGAATCGGTTGAAAGGTACGAATGTAATAAATATATTATAAACTTAAACTAAAAATATAATTTTTTTAACCTGAAAAATACCCTGATGTATAGTACAGGTGAAAATGTCAAAAAATGAAAATATTTTTAAAATTCTAAAAATGGGCTTGCAGTAGCAGAATAAAATTGGAAATATGAAAAATGGAATACGTTTAAAGGTACGAATGTAATAAATATATTATTAACATTAACTAAAAATATAAAATTTTCGACCTGTAAAATACCCTGATGTATAGTACAGGTGAAAATGTCAAAAAATGAAAATATTTTTAAAATTCTAAAAAAGGGGATGCAGTAGCAGAAAAAAATTGGAAATATGAAAAATGGAATACGTTTAAAGGTACGAATGTAATAAATATATTATTTACTTAAACTAAAAATATAAAATTTTCGACCTGAAAAATACCCTGATTATAGTACAGGTGAAAATGTCAAAAAATGAAAATATTTTTAAAATTCTAAAAATGGACTTGCAGTAGCAGAAAAAAATTGGAAATATGAAAAATGGAATACGTTTAAATGTACGAATGTAATAAATATATTATTAACTTAAACTAAAAATATAAAATTTTCGACCTGAAAAATACCCTGATGTATAGTACAGGTGAAAATGTCAAAAAATTAAAATATTTTTAAAATTCTAAAAATGGGCTTGCAGTAGCAGAATAAAATTGGAAATATGAAAAATGGAATACGTTTAAAGGTACGAATGTAATAAATATATTATTAACTTCAACTAAAAATATAAAATTTTCGACCTGAAAAATTATAGTACAGGTGAAAATGTCAAAAAATGAAAATATTTTTAAAATTCTAAAAATTGGCTTGCAGTAGCAGAATAAAATTGGAAATGTGAAAAATGGAATCGGTTTAAAGGTACGAATGCAATAAATATATTATTAACTTAAACTAAAAATATAAAATTTTCGACCTGAAAAATACCCTGATGTATAGTACAGGTGAAAATGTCAAAAAATGAAAATATTTTTAAAATTCTAAAAATGGGCTTGCAGTAGCAAAAAAAAACTGGAAATATGAAAAATGGAATACGTTTAAAGGTACGAATGTAATAAATATATTATTAACTTAAACTAAAAATATAAAATTTTCGACCTGAAAAATACCCTGATGTATAGTACAGGTGAAAATGTCAAAAAATGAAAATATTTTTAAAATTCTAAAAAAGGGGTTGCAGTAGCAGAAAAAAATTGGAAATATGAAAAATGGAATACGTTTAAAGGTACGAATGTAATAAATATATTATTAACTTAAACTAAAAATATAAAATTTTCGACCTGAAAAATACCCTGATGTATAGTACAGGTGAAAATGTCAAAAAATGAAAATATTTTTAAAATTCTAAAAATGGGCTTGCAGTAGCAGAATAAAATTGGAAATGTGAAAAATGGAATCGGTTTAAAGGTACGAATGCAATAAATATATTATTAACTTAAACTAAAAATATAAATTTTTCGACCTGAAAAATACCCTGATGTATAGTACAGGTGAAAATGTCAAAAAATGAAAATATTTTTAAAATTCTAAAAATGGACTTGCAGTAGCAGAATAAAATTGGAAATAGGAAAAATGGAATCGGTTTAAAGGTACGAATGTAATAAATATATTATTAACTTAAACTAAAAATATAAAATTTTCGACCTGAAAAATACCCTGATGTATAGTACAGGTGAAAATGTCAAAAAATTAAAATATTTTTAAAATTCTAAAAATGGGCTTGCAGTAGCAGAATAAAATTGGAAATAGGAAAAATGGAACACGTTTAAAGGTACAAATGTAATAAATATATTATTAACTTAAACAAAAAATATAAATTTTTCGACCTGAAAAATACCCTGATGTATAGTACAGGTGAAAATGTCAAAAAATTAAAATATTTTTAAAATTCTAAAAATGGGCTTGCAGTAGCAGAATAAAATTGGAAATAGGAAAAATGGAACACGTTTAAAGGTACAAATGTAATAAATATATTATTAACTTAAACTAAAAATATAAAATTTTCGACCTGAAAAATACCCTGATGTATAGTACAGGTGAAAATGTCAAAAAATGAAAATATTTTTAAAATTCTAAAAATGGGCTTGCAGTAGCAGAAAAAAATTGGAAATATGAAAAATGGAATACGTTTAATGGTACGAATGTAATAAATATATTATTAACTTAAACAAAAAATATAAATTTTTCGACCTGAAAAATACCCTGATGTATAGTACAGGTGAAAATGTCAAAAAATTAAAATATTTTTAAAATTCTAAAAATGGGCTTGCAGTAGCAGAATAAAATTGGAAATACGAAAAATGGACTATGTTTAAATGTACGAATGTAATAAATATATTATTAACTTAAACTAAAAATATAAAATTTTCGACCTGAAAAATACCCTGATGTATAGTACAGGTGAAAATGTCAAAAAATTAAAATATTTTTAAAATTCTAAAAATGGGCTTGCAGTAGCAGAATAAAATTGGAAATATGAAAAATGGAATACGTTTAAAGGTACGAATGTAATAAATATATTATTAACTTAAACTAAAAATATAAAATTTTCGACCTGAAATATTATAGTACAGGTGAAAATGTCAAAAAATGAAAATATTTTTAAAATTCTAAAAATTGGCTTGCAGTAGCAGAATAAAATTGGAAATGTGAAAAATGGAATCGGTTGAAAGGTACGAATGTAATAAATATATTATAAACTTAAACTAAAAATATAAATTTTTTGACCTGAAAAATACCCTGATGTATAGTACAGGTGAAAATGTCAAAAAATTAAAATATTTTTAAAATTCTAAAAATGGGCTTGCAGTAGCAGAAAAAATTGGAAATATGAAAAATGGAATACGTTTAAAGGTACGAATGTAATAAATATATTATTAACTTAAACTAAAAATATAAATTTTTTGACCTGAAAAATACCCTGATGTATAGTACAGGTGAAAATGTCAAAAAATTAAAATATTTTTAAAATTCTAAAAATGGGCTTGCAGTAGCAGAAAAAAATTGGAAATATGAAAAATGGAATACGTTTAAAGGTACGAATGTAATAAATATATTATTAACTTAAACTAAAAATATAAAATTTTCGACCTGAAAAATACCCTGATGTATAGTACAGGTGAAAATGTCAAAAAATAAAAATATTTTTAAAATTCTAAAAATGGGCTTGCAGTAGCAGAAAAAAATTGGAAATATGAAAAATGGAATACGTTTAAAGGTACGAATGTAATAAATATATTATTAACTTAAACTAAAAATATAAAATTTTCGACCTGAAAAATACCCTGATGTATAGTACAGGTGAAAATGTCAAAAAATGAAAATATTTTTAAAATTCTAAAAATGGGCTTGCAGTAGCAGAAAAAAATTGGAAATATGAAAAATGGAATACGTTTAAAGGTACGAATGTAATAAATATATTATTAACTTAAACTAAAAATATAAAATTTTCGACCTGAAAAATACCCTGATGTATAGTACAGGTGAAAATGTCAAAAAATGAAAATATTTTTAAAATTCTAAAAATGGGCTTGCAGTAGCAGAAAAAAATTGGAAATATGAAAAATGGAATACGTTTAAAGGTACGAATGTAATAAATATATTATTAACTTAAACTAAAAATATAAAATTTTCGACCTGAAAAATACCCTGATGTATAGTACAGGTGAAAATGTCAAAAAATGAAAATATTTTTAAAATTCTAAAAATGGGCTTGCAGTAGCAGAAAAAAACTGGAAATATGAAAAATGGAATACGTTTAAAGGTACGAATGTAATAAATATATTATTAACTTAAACTAAAAATATAAATTTTTCGACCTGAAAAATACCCTGATGTATAGTACAGGTGAAAATGTCAAAAAATGAAAATATTTTTAAAATTCTAAAAATCGGCTTGCAGTAGCAGAATAAAATTGGAAATAGGAAAAATGGACTATGTTTAAAGGTACGAATGTAATAAATATATTATTAACTTAAACTAAAAATATAAATTTTTCGACCTGAAAAAGACCCTGATGTATAGTACAGGTGAAAATGTCAAAAAATTAAAATATTTTTAAAATTCTAAAAATGGGCTTGCAGTAGCAGAAAAAAATTGGAAATATGAAAAATGGACTATGTTTAAAGGTACGAATGTAATAAATATATTATTAACTTAAACTAAAAATATAAATTTTTCGACCTGAAAAATACCCTGATGTATAGTACAGGTGAAAATGTCAACAAATTAAAATATTTTTAAAATTCTAAAAATGGGCTTGCAGTAGCAGAATAAAATTGGAAATAGGAAAAATGGACTATGTTTAAAGGTACGAATGTAATAAATATATTATTAACTTAAACTAAAAATATAAATTTTTCGACCTGAAAAATACCCTGATGTATAGTACAGGTGAAAATGTCAAAAAATTAAAATATTTTTAAAATTCTAAAAATGGGCTTGCAGTAGCAGAATAAAATTGGAAATAGGAAAAATGGAATATGTTTAAAGGTACGAATGTAATAAATATATTATTAACTTAAACTAGAAATATAAATTTTTCGACCTGAAAAATACCCTGATGTATAGTACAGGTGAAAATGTCAAAAAATTAAAATATTTTTAAAATTCTAAAAATGGACTTGCAGTAGCAGAATAAAATTGGAAATAGGAAAAATGGAATCGGTTTAAAGGTACGAATGTAATAAATATATTATTAACTTAAACTAAAAATATAAAATTTTCGACCTGAAAAATACCCTGATGTATAGTACAGGTGAAAATGTCAAAAAATTAAAATATTTTTAAAATTCTAAAAATGGGCTTGCAGTAGCAGAATAAAATTGGAAATAGGAAAAATGGAACACGTTTAAAGGTACAAATGTAATAAATATATTATTAACTTAAACAAAAAATATAAATTTTTCGACCTGAAAAATACCCTGATGTATAGTACAGGTGAAAATGTCAAAAAATGAAAATATTTTTAAAATTCTAAAAATGGGCTTGCAGTAGCAGAAAAAAATTGGAAATATGAAAAATGGAATACGTTTAATGGTACGAATGTAATAAATATATTATTAACTTAAACAAAAAATATAAATTTTTCGACCTGAAAAATACCCTGATGTATAGTACAGGTGAAAATGTCAAAAAATTAAAATATTTTTAAAATTCTAAAAATGGGCTTGCAGTAGCAGAATAAAATTGGAAATACGAAAAATGGACTATGTTTAAAGGTACGAATGTAATAAATATATTATTAACTTAAACTAAAAATATAAATTTTTCGACCTGAAAAATACCCTGATGTATAGTACAGGTGAAAATGTCAAAAAATTAAAATATTTTTAAAATTCTAAAAATGGGCTTGCAGTAGCAGAATAAAATTGGAAATAGGAAAAATGGAATCGGTTTAAAGGTACGAATGTAATAAATATATTATTAACTTAAACTAGAAATATAAATTTTTCGACCTGAAAAATACCCTGATGTATAGTACAGGTGAAAATGTCAAAAAATTAAAATATTTTTAAAATTCTAAAAATGGGCTTGCAGTAGCAGAATAAAATTGGAAATGTGAAAAATGGAATCGGTTTAAAGGTACGAATGCAATAAATATATTATTAACTTAAACTAAAAATATAAATTTTTCGACCTGAAAAATACCCTGATGTATAGTACAGGTGAAAATGTCAACAAATTAAAATATTTTTAAAATTCTAAAAATGGACTTGCAGTAGCAGAATAAAATTGGAAATAGGAAAAATGGAATAGGTTTAAAGGTACGAATGTAATAAATATATTATTAACTTAAACTAAAAATATAAATTTTTTGACCTGAAAAATACCCTGATGTATAGTACAGGTGAAAATGTCAAAAAATTAAAATATTTTTAAAATTCTAAAAATGGGCTTGCAGTAGCAGAAAAAAATTGGAAATATGAAAAATGGAATACGTTTAAAGGTGTGAAAATGTCAAAAAATGAAAATATTTTTAAAATTCTAAAAATGGGCTTGCAGTAGCAGAATAAAATTGGAAATATGAAAAATGGAATACGTTTAAAGGTACGAATGTAATAAATATATTATTAACATTAACTAAAAATATAAAATTTTCGACCTGAAAAATACCCTGATGTATAGTACAGGTGAAAATGTCAAAAAATGAAAATATTTTTAAAATTCTAAAAAAGGGGATGCAGTAGCAGAAAAAAATTGGAAATATGAAAAATGGAATACGTTTAAAGGTACGAATGTAATAAATATATTATTTACTTAAACTAAAAATATAAAATTTTCGACCTGAAAAATACCCTGATTATAGTACAGGTGAAAATGTCAAAAAATGAAAATATTTTTAAAATTCTAAAAATGGGCTTGCAGTAGCAGAAAAAAATTGGAAATATGAAAAATGGAATACGTTTAAATGTACGAATGTAATAAATATATTATTAACTTAAACTAAAAATATAAAATTTTCGACCTGAAAAATACCCTGATGTATAGTACAGGTGAAAATGTCAAAAAATTAAAATATTTTTAAAATTCTAAAAATGGGCTTGCAGTAGCAGAAAAAAATTGGAAATATGAAAAATGGAATACGTTTAAAGGTACGAATGTAATAAATATATTATTAACTTAAACTAAAAATATAAAATTTTCGACCTGAAAAATTATAGTACAGGTGAAAATGTCAAAAAATGAAAATATTTTTAAAATTCTAAAAATTGGCTTGCAGTAGCAGAATAAAATTGGAAATGTGAAAAATGGAATCGGTTGAAAGGTACGAATGTAATAAATATATTATTAATTTAAACTAAAAATATAAAATTTTCGACCTGAAAAATTCCCTGATGTATAGTACAGGTGAAAATGTCAAAAAATGAAAATATTTTTAAAATTCTAAAAATGGGCTTGCAGTAGCAGAAAAAAATTGGAAATATGAAAAATGGAATACGTTTAAAGGTACGAATGTAATAAATATATTATTTACTTAAACTAAAAATATAAAATTTTCGACCTGAAAAATACCCTGATGTATAGTACAGGTGAAAATGTCAAAAAATGAAAATATTTTTAAAATTCTAAAAATGGGCTTGCAGTAGCAGAAAAAAATTGGAAATATGAAAAATGGAATACGTTTAAATGTACGAATGTAATAAATATATTATTAACTTAAACTAAAAATATAAAATTTTCGACCTGAAAAATACCCTGATGTATAGTACAGGTGAAAATGTCAAAAAATGAAAATATTTTTAAATTCTAAAAATGGGCTTGCAGTAGCAGAAAAAAATTGGAAATATGAAAAATGGAATACGTTTAAAGGTACGAATGTAATAAATATATTATTAACTTAAACTAAAAATATAAAATTTTCAACCTGAAAAATACCCTAATGTATAGTACAGGTGAAAATGTCAAAAAATGAAAATATTTTTAAAATTCTAAAAATTGGCTTGCAGTTACAGAATAAAATTGGAAATATGAAAAATGGAATCGGTTGAAAGGTACGAATGTAATAAATATATTATAAACTTAAACTAAAAATATAAATTTTTTGACCTGAAAAATACCCTGATGTATAGTACAGGTGAAAATGTCAAAAAATTAAAATATTTTTAAAATTCTAAAAATGGGCTTGCAGTAGCAGAAAAAAATTGGAAATATGAAAAATGGAATACGTTTAAAGGTGCGAATGTAATAAATATATTATTAACTTAAACTAAAAATATAAAATTTTCGACCTGAAAAATACCCTGATGTATAGTACAGGTGAAAATGTCAAAAAATGAAAATATTTTTAAAATTCTAAAAATGGGCTTGCAGTAGCAGAAAAAAATTGGAAATATGAAAAATGGAATACGTTTAAAGGTACGAATGTAATAAATATATTATTAACTTAAACTAAAAATATAAAATTTTCGACCTGAAAAATACCCTGATGTATAGTACAGGTGAAAATGTCAAAAAATGAAAATATTTTTAAAATTCTAAAAATGGGCTTGCAGTAGCAGAAAAAAATTGGAAATATGAAAAATGGAATACGTTTAAAGGTGCGAATGTAATAAATATATTATTAACTTAAACTGAAAATATAAAATTTTCGACCTGAAAAATACCCTGATGTATAGTACAGGTGAAAATGTCAAAAAATGAAAATATTTTTAAAATTCTAAAAATGGGCTTGCAGTAGCAAAAAAAAACTGGAAATATGAAAAATGGAATACGTTTAAAGGTACGAATGTAATAAATATATTATTAACTTAAACTAAAAATATAAAATTTTCGACCTGAAAAATACCCTGATGTATAGTACAGGTGAAAATGTCAAAAAATGAAAATATTTTTAAAATTCTAAAAAAGGGGTTGCAGTAGCAGAAAAAAATTGGAAATATGAAAAATGGAATACGTTTAAAGGTACGAATGTAATAAATATATTATTTACTTAAACTAAAAATATAAAATTTTCGACCTGAAAAATACCCTGATGTATAGTACAGGTGAAAATGTCAAAAAATGAAAATATTTTTAAAATTCTAAAAATGGGCTTGCAGTAGCAGAATAAAATTGGAAATAGGAAAAATGGAATCGGTTTAAAGGTACGAATGTAATAAATATATTATTAACTTAAACTAGAAATATAAATTTTTCGACCTGAAAAATACCCTGATGTATAGTACAGGTGAAAATGTCAAAAAATTAAAATATTTTTAAAATTCTAAAAATGGGCTTGCAGTAGCAGAATAAAATTGGAAATGTGAAAAATGGAATCGGTTTAAAGGTACGAATGCAATAAATATATTATTAACTTAAACTAAAAATATAAATTTTTCGACCTGAAAAATACCCTGATGTATAGTACAGGTGAAAATGTCAACAAATTAAAATATTTTTAAAATTCTAAAAATGGACTTGCAGTAGCAGAATAAAATTGGAAATAGGAAAAATGGAATAGGTTTAAAGGTACGAATGTAATAAATATATTATTAACTTAAACTAAAAATATAAATTTTTTGACCTGAAAAATACCCTGATGTATAGTACAGGTGAAAATGTCAAAAAATTAAAATATTTTTAAAATTCTAAAAATGGGCTTGCAGTAGCAGAAAAAAATTGGAAATATGAAAAATGGAATACGTTTAAAGGTGTGAAAATGTCAAAAAATGAAAATATTTTTAAAATTCTAAAAATGGGCTTGCAGTAGCAGAATAAAATTGGAAATATGAAAAATGGAATACGTTTAAAGGTACGAATGTAATAAATATATTATTAACATTAACTAAAAATATAAAATTTTCGACCTGAAAAATACCCTGATGTATAGTACAGGTGAAAATGTCAAAAAATGAAAATATTTTTAAAATTCTAAAAATTGGCTTGCAGTAGCAGAAAAAAACTGGAAATATGAAAAATGGAATACGTTTAAAGGTGCGAATGTAATAAATATATTATTAACTTAAACTAAAAATATAAAATTTTCGACCTGAAAAATACCCTGATGTATAGTACAGGTGAAAATGTCAAAAAATGAAAATATTTTTAAAATTCTAAAAATGGGCTTGCAGTAGCAAAAAAAACTGGAAATATGAAAAATGGAATACGTTTAAAGGTACGAATGTAATAAATATATTATTAACTTAAACTAAAAATATAAAATTTTCGACCTGAAAAATACCCTGATGTATAGTACAGGTGAAAATGTCAAAAAATGAAAATATTTTTAAAATTCTAAAAAAGGGGTTGCAGTAGCAGAAAAAAATTGGAAATATGAAAAATGGAATACGTTTAAAGGTACGAATGTAATAAATATATTATTTACTTAAACTAAAAATATAAAATTTTCGACCTGAAAAATACCCTGATGTATAGTACAGGTGAAAATGTCAAAAAATGAAAATATTTTTAAAATTCTAAAAATGGGCTTGCAGTAGCAGAAAAAAATTGGAAATGTGAAAAATGGAATCGGTTTAAAGGTACGAATGCAATAAATATATTATTAACTTAAACTAAAAATATAAATTTTTCGACCTGAAAAATACCCTGATGTATAGTACAGGTGAAAATGTCAAAAAATTAAAATATTTTTAAAATTCTAAAAATGGGCTTGCAGTAGCAGAATAAAATTGGAAATCGGAAAAATGGAATCGGTTTAAAGGTACGAATGTAATAAATATATTATTAACTTAAACTAGAAATATAAATTTTTCGACCTGAAAAATACCCTGATGTATAGTACAGGTGAAAATGTCAAAAAATTAAAATATTTTTAAAATTCTAAAAATGGGCTTGCAGTAGCAGAATAAAATTGGAAATGTGAAAAATGGAATCGGTTTAAAGGTACGAATGCAATAAATATATTATTAACTTAAACTAAAAATATAAATTTTTCGACCTGAAAAATACCCTGATGTATAGTACAGGTGAAAATGTCAACAAATTAAAATATTTTTAAAATTCTAAAAATGGACTTGCAGTAGCAGAATAAAATTGGAAATAGGAAAAATGGAATAGGTTTAAAGGTACGAATGTAATAAATATATTATTAACTTAAACTAAAAATATAAATTTTTTGACCTGAAAAATACCCTGATGTATAGTACAGGTGAAAATGTCAAAAAATTAAAATATTTTTAAAATTCTAAAAATGGGCTTGCAGTAGCAGAAAAAAATTGGAAATATGAAAAATGGAATACGTTTAAAGGTGTGAAAATGTCAAAAAATGAAAATATTTTTAAAATTCTAAAAATGGGCTTGCAGTAGCAGAATAAAATTGGAAATATGAAAAATGGAATACGTTTAAAGGTACGAATGTAATAAATATATTATTAACATTAACTAAAAATATAAAATTTTCGACCTGAAAAATACCCTGATGTATAGTACAGGTGAAAATGTCAAAAAATGAAAATATTTTTAAAATTCTAAAAAAGGGGATGCAGTAGCAGAAAAAAATTGGAAATATGAAAAATGGAATACGTTTAAAGGTACGAATGTAATAAATATATTATTTACTTAAACTAAAAATATAAAATTTTCGACCTGAAAAATACCCTGATTATAGTACAGGTGAAAATGTCAAAAAATGAAAATATTTTTAAAATTCTAAAAATGGGCTTGCAGTAGCAGAAAAAAATTGGAAATATGAAAAATGGAATACGTTTAAATGTACGAATGTAATAAATATATTATTAACTTAAACTAAAAATATAAAATTTTCGACCTGAAAAATACCCTGATGTATAGTACAGGTGAAAATGTCAAAAAATTAAAATATTTTTAAAATTCTAAAAATGGGCTTGCAGTAGCAGAATAAAATTGGAAATATGAAAAATGGAATACGTTTAAAGGTACGAATGTAATAAATATATTATTAACTTAAACTAAAAATATAAAATTTTCGACCTGAAAAATTATAGTACAGGTGAAAATGTCAAAAAATGAAAATATTTTTAAAATCCTAAAAATTGGCTTGCAGTAGCAGAATAAAATTGGAAATGTGAAAAATGGAATCGGTTGAAAGGTACGAATGTAATAAATATATTATAAACTTAAACTAAAAATATAAATTTTTTGACCTGAAAAATACCCTGATGTATAGTACAGGTGAAAATGTCAAAAAATTAAAATATTTTTAAAATTCTAAAAATGGGCTTGCAGTAGCAGAAAAAATTGGAAATATGAAAAATGGAATACGTTTAAAGGTACGAATGTAATAAATATATTATTAACTTAAACTAAAAATATAAATTTTTTGACCTGAAAAATACCCTGATGTATAGTACAGGTGAAAATGTCAAAAAATTAAAATATTTTTAAAATTCTAAAAATGGGCTTGCAGTAGCAGAATAAAATTGGAAATATGAAAAATGGAATACGTTTAAAGGTACGAATGTAATAAATATATTATTAACTTAAACTAAAAATATAAAATTTTCGACCTGAAAAATTATAGTACAGGTGAAAATGTCAAAAAATGAAAATATTTTTAAAATCCTAAAAATTGGCTTGCAGTAGCAGAATAAAATTGGAAATGTGAAAAATGGAATCGGTTGAAAGGTACGAATGTAATAAATATATTATAAACTTAAACTAAAAATATAAATTTTTTGACCTGAAAAATACCCTGATGTATAGTACAGGTGAAAATGTCAAAAAATTAAAATATTTTTAAAATTCTAAAAATGGGCTTGCAGTAGCAGAAAAAATTGGAAATATGAAAAATGGAATACGTTTAAAGGTACGAATGTAATAAATATATTATTAACTTAAACTAAAAATATAAATTTTTTGACCTGAAAAATACCCTGATGTATAGTACAGGTGAAAATGTCAAAAAATTAAAATATTTTTAAAATTCTAAAAATGGGCTTGCAGTAGCAGAAAAAAATTGGAAATATGAAAAATGGAATACGTTTAAAGGTACGAATGTAATAAATATATTATTAACTTAAACTAAAAATATAAAATTTTCGACCTGAAAAATACCCTGATGTATAGTACAGGTGAAAATGTCAAAAAATGAAAATATTTTTAAAATTCTAAAAATGGGCTTGCAGTAGCAAAAAAAAAACTGGAAATATGAAAAATGGAATACGTTTAAAGGTACGAATGTAATAAATATATTATTAATTTAAACTAAAAATATAAAATTTTCGACCTGAAAAATTCCCTGATGTATAGTACAGGTGAAAATGTCAAAAAATGAAAATATTTTTAAAATTCTAAAAATTGGCTTGCAGTTACAGAATAAAATTGGAAATATGAAAAATGGAATCGGTTGAAAGGTACGAATGTAATAAATATATTATAAACTTAAACTAAAAATATAAATTTTTTGACCTGAAAAATACCCTGATGTATAGTACAGGTGAAAATGTCAAAAAATTAAAATATTTTTAAAATTCTAAAAATGGGCTTGCAGTAGCAGAAAAAAATTGGAAATATGAAAAATGGAATACGTTTAAAGGTGCGAATGTAATAAATATATTATTAACTTAAACTAAAAATATAAAATTTTCGACCTGAAAAATACCCTGATGTATAGTACAGGTGAAAATGTCAAAAAATGAAAATATTTTTAAAATTCTAAAAATGGGCTTGCAGTAGCAGAAAAAAATTGGAAATATGAAAAATGGAATACGTTTAAAGGTACGAATGTAATAAATATATTATTAACTTAAACTAAAAATATAAAATTTTCAACCTGAAAAATACCCTGATGTATAGTACAGGTGAAAATGTCAAAAAATGAAAATATTTTTAAAATTCTAAAAATGGGCTTGCAGTAGCAGAAAAAAATTGGAAATATGAAAAATGGAATACGTTTAAAGGTGCGAATGTAATAAATATATTATTAACTTAAACTGAAAATATAAAATTTTCGACCTGAAAAATACCCTGATGTATAGTACAGGTGAAAATGTCAAAAAATGAAAATATTTTTAAAATTCTAAAAATGGGCTTGCAGTAGCAAAAAAAAACTGGAAATATGAAAAATGGAATACGTTTAAAGGTACGAATGTAATAAATATATTATTAACTTAAACTAAAAATATAAAATTTTCGACCTGAAAAATACCCTGATGTATAGTACAGGTGAAAATGTCAAAAAATGAAAATATTTTTAAAATTCTAAAAAAGGGGTTGCAGTAGCAGAAAAAAATTGGAAATATGAAAAATGGAATACGTTTAAAGGTACGAATGTAATAAATATATTATTTACTTAAACTAAAAATATAAAATTTTCGACCTGAAAAATACCCTGATGTATAGTACAGGTGAAAATGTCAAAAAATGAAAATATTTTTAAAATTCTAAAAATGGGCTTGCAGTAGCAGAAAAAAATTGGAAATATGAAAAATGGAATACGTTTAAATGTACGAATGTAATAAATATATTATTAACTTAAACTAAAAATATAAAATTTTCGACCTGAAAAATACCCTGATGTATAGTACAGGTGAAAATGTCAAAAAATGAAAATATTTTTAAAATTCTAAAAATGGGCTTGCAGTTACAGAATAAAATTGGAAATATGAAAAATGGAATCGGTTGAAAGGTACGAATGTAATAAATATATTATAAACTTAAACTAAAAATATAAATTTTTTGACCTGAAAAATACCCTGATGTATAGTACAGGTGAAAATGTCAAAAAATTAAAATATTTTTAAAATTCTAAAAATGGGCTTGCAGTAGCAGAAAAAAATTGGAAATATGAAAAATGGAATACGTTTAAAGGTGCGAATGTAATAAATATATTATTAACTTAAACTAAAAATATAAAATTTTCGACCTGAAAAATACCCTGATGTATAGTACAGGTGAAAATGTCAAAAAATGAAAATATTTTTAAAATTCTAAAAATGGGCTTGCAGTAGCAGAAAAAAATTGGAAATATGAAAAATGGAATACGTTTAAAGGTACGAATGTAATAAATATATTATAAACTTAAACTAAAAATATAAATTTTTTGACCTGAAAAATACCCTGATGTATAGTACAGGTGAAAATGTCAAAAAATGAAAATATTTTTAAAATTCTAAAAATGGGCTTGCAGTAGCAAAAAAAAAACTGGAAATATGAAAAATGGAATACGTTTAAAGGTACGAATGTAATAAATATATTATTAATTTAAACTAAAAATATAAAATTTTCGACCTGAAAAATTCCCTGATGTATAGTACAGGTGAAAATGTCAAAAAATGAAAATATTTTTAAAATTCTAAAAATTGGCTTGCAGTTACAGAATAAAATTGGAAATATGAAAAATGGAATCGGTTGAAAGGTACGAATGTAATAAATATATTATAAACTTAAACTAAAAATATAAATTTTTTGACCTGAAAAATACCCTGATGTATAGTACAGGTGAAAATGTCAAAAAATTAAAATATTTTTAAAATTCTAAAAATGGGCTTGCAGTAGCAGAAAAAAATTGGAAATATGAAAAATGGAATACGTTTAAAGGTGCGAATGTAATAAATATATTATTAACTTAAACTAAAAATATAAAATTTTCGACCTGAAAAATACCCTGATGTATAGTACAGGTGAAAATGTCAAAAAATGAAAATATTTTTAAAATTCTAAAAATGGGCTTGCAGTAGCAGAAAAAAATTGGAAATATGAAAAATGGAATACGTTTAAAGGTACGAATGTAATAAATATATTATTAACTTAAACTAAAAATATAAAATTTTCAACCTGAAAAATACCCTGATGTATAGTACAGGTGAAAATGTCAAAAAATGAAAATATTTTTAAAATTCTAAAAATGGGCTTGCAGTAGCAGAAAAAAATTGGAAATATGAAAAATGGAATACGTTTAAAGGTGCGAATGTAATAAATATATTATTAACTTAAACTGAAAATATAAAATTTTCGACCTGAAAAATACCCTGATGTATAGTACAGGTGAAAATGTCAAAAAATGAAAATATTTTTAAAATTCTAAAAATGGGCTTGCAGTAGCAAAAAAAAACTGGAAATATGAAAAATGGAATACGTTTAAAGGTACGAATGTAATAAATATATTATTAACTTAAACTAAAAATATAAAATTTTCGACCTGAAAAATACCCTAATGTATAGTACAGGTGAAAATGTCAAAAAATGAAAATATTTTTAAAATTCTAAAAATTGGCTTGCAGTTACAGAATAAAATTGGAAATATGAAAAATGGAATCGGTTGAAAGGTACGAATGTAATAAATATATTATAAACTTAAACTAAAAATATAAATTTTTTGACCTGAAAAATACCCTGATGTATAGTACAGGTGAAAATGTCAAAAAATTAAAATATTTTTAAAATTCTAAAAATGGGCTTGCAGTAGCAGAAAAAAATTGGAAATATGAAAAATGGAATACGTTTAAAGGTGCGAATGTAATAAATATATTATTAACTTAAACTAAAAATATAAAATTTTCGACCTGAAAAATACCCTGATGTATAGTACAGGTGAAAATGTCAAAAAATGAAAATATTTTTAAAATTCTAAAAATGGGCTTGCAGTAGCAGAAAAAAATTGGAAATATGAAAAATGGAATACGTTTAAAGGTACGAATGTAATAAATATATTATTAATTTAAACTAAAAATATAAAATTTTCGACCTGAAAAATTCCCTGATGTATAGTACAGGTGAAAATGTCAAAAAATGAAAATATTTTTAAAATTCTAAAAATTGGCTTGCAGTTACAGAATAAAATTGGAAATATGAAAAATGGAATCGGTTGAAAGGTACGAATGTAATAAATATATTATAAACTTAAACTAAAAATATAAATTTTTTGACCTGAAAAATACCCTGATGTATAGTACAGGTGAAAATGTCAAAAAATTAAAATATTTTTAAAATTCTAAAAATGGGCTTGCAGTAGCAGAAAAAAATTGGAAATATGAAAAATGGAATACGTTTAAAGGTGCGAATGTAATAAATATATTATTAACTTAAACTAAAAATATAAAATTTTCGACCTGAAAAATACCCTGATGTATAGTACAGGTGAAAATGTCAAAAAATGAAAATATTTTTAAAATTCTAAAAATGGGCTTGCAGTAGCAGAAAAAAATTGGAAATATGAAAAATGGAATACGTTTAAAGGTACGAATGTAATAAATATATTATTAACTTAAACTAAAAATATAAAATTTTCAACCTGAAAAATACCCTGATGTATAGTACAGGTGAAAATGTCAAAAAATGAAAATATTTTTAAAATTCTAAAAATGGGCTTGCAGTAGCAGAAAAAAATTGGAAATATGAAAAATGGAATACGTTTAAAGGTGCGAATGTAATAAATATATTATTAACTTAAACTGAAAATATAAAATTTTCGACCTGAAAAATACCCTGATGTATAGTACAGGTGAAAATGTCAAAAAATGAAAATATTTTTAAAATTCTAAAAATGGGCTTGCAGTAGCAAAAAAAAACTGGAAATATGAAAAATGGAATACGTTTAAAGGTACGAATGTAATAAATATATTATTAACTTAAACTAAAAATATAAAATTTTCGACCTGAAAAATACCCTGATGTATAGTACAGGTGAAAATGTCAAAAAATGAAAATATTTTTAAAATTCTAAAAAAGGGGTTGCAGTAGCAGAAAAAAATTGGAAATATGAAAAATGGAATACGTTTAAAGGTACGAATGTAATAAATATATTATTTACTTAAACTAAAAATATAAAATTTTCGACCTGAAAAATACCCTGATGTATAGTACAGGTGAAAATGTCAAAAAATGAAAATATTTTTAAAATTCTAAAAATGGGCTTGCAGTAGCAGAAAAAAATTGGAAATATGAAAAATGGAATACGTTTAAATGTACGAATGTAATAAATATATTATTAACTTAAACTAAAAATATAAAATTTTCGACCTGAAAAATACCCTGATGTATAGTACAGGTGAAAATGTCAAAAAATGAAAATATTTTTAAAATTCTAAAAATGGGCTTGCAGTTACAGAATAAAATTGGAAATATGAAAAATGGAATCGGTTGAAAGGTACGAATGTAATAAATATATTATAAACTTAAACTAAAAATATAAATTTTTTGACCTGAAAAATACCCTGATGTATAGTACAGGTGAAAATGTCAAAAAATTAAAATATTTTTAAAATTCTAAAAATGGGCTTGCAGTAGCAGAAAAAAATTGGAAATATGAAAAATGGAATACGTTTAAAGGTGCGAATGTAATAAATATATTATTAACTTAAACTAAAAATATAAAATTTTCGACCTGAAAAATACCCTGATGTATAGTACAGGTGAAAATGTCAAAAAATGAAAATATTTTTAAAATTCTAAAAATGGGCTTGCAGTAGCAGAAAAAAATTGGAAATATGAAAAATGGAATACGTTTAAAGGTACGAATGTAATAAATATATTATAAACTTAAACTAAAAATATAAATTTTTTGACCTGAAAAATACCCTGATGTATAGTACAGGTGAAAATGTCAAAAAATGAAAATATTTTTAAAATTCTAAAAATGGGCTTGCAGTAGCAAAAAAAAAACTGGAAATATGAAAAATGGAATACGTTTAAAGGTACGAATGTAATAAATATATTATTAATTTAAACTAAAAATATAAAATTTTCGACCTGAAAAATTCCCTGATGTATAGTACAGGTGAAAATGTCAAAAAATGAAAATATTTTTAAAATTCTAAAAATTGGCTTGCAGTTACAGAATAAAATTGGAAATATGAAAAATGGAATCGGTTGAAAGGTACGAATGTAATAAATATATTATAAACTTAAACTAAAAATATAAATTTTTTGACCTGAAAAATACCCTGATGTATAGTACAGGTGAAAATGTCAAAAAATTAAAATATTTTTAAAATTCTAAAAATGGGCTTGCAGTAGCAGAAAAAAATTGGAAATATGAAAAATGGAATACGTTTAAAGGTGCGAATGTAATAAATATATTATTAACTTAAACTAAAAATATAAAATTTTCGACCTGAAAAATACCCTGATGTATAGTACAGGTGAAAATGTCAAAAAATGAAAATATTTTTAAAATTCTAAAAATGGGCTTGCAGTAGCAGAAAAAAATTGGAAATATGAAAAATGGAATACGTTTAAAGGTACGAATGTAATAAATATATTATTAACTTAAACTAAAAATATAAAATTTTCAACCTGAAAAATACCCTGATGTATAGTACAGGTGAAAATGTCAAAAAATGAAAATATTTTTAAAATTCTAAAAATGGGCTTGCAGTAGCAGAATAAAATTGGAAATATGAAAAATGGAATACGTTTAAAGGTACGAATGTAATAAATATATTATTAACTTAAACTAAAAATATAAAATTTTCGACCTGAAAAATACCCTGATGTATAGTACAGGTGAAAATGTCAAAAAATGAAAATATTTTTAAAATTCTAAAAATGGGCTTGCAGTAGCAGAAAAAAATTGGAAATATGAAAAATGGAATACGTTTAAAGGTACGAATGTAATAAATATATTATTAACTTAAACTAAAAATATAAATTTTTCGACCTGAAAAATACCCTGATGTATAGTACAGGTGAAAATGTCAAAAAATGAAAATATTTTTAAAATTCTAAAAATTGGCTTGCAGTAGCAGAATAAAATTGGAAATATGAAAAATGGAATCGGTTGAAAGGTACGAATGTAATAAATATATTATAAACTTAAACTAAAAATATAAATTTTTTGACCTGAAAAATACCCTGATGTATAGTACAGGTGAAAATGTCAAAAAATTAAAATATTTTTAAAATTCTAAAAATGGGCTTGCAGTAGCAGAAAAAAATTGGAAATATGAAAAATGGAATACGTTTAAAGGTGCGAATGTAATAAATATATTATTAACTTAAACTAAAAATATAAATTTTTCGACCTGAAAAATACCCTGATGTATAGTACAGGTGAAAATGTCAAAAAATGAAAATATTTTTAAAATTCTAAAAATGGGCTTGCAGTAGCAGAAAAAAATTGGAAATATGAAAAATGGAATACGTTTAAAAGTACGAATGTAATAAATATATTATTAATTAAAGCTAAAAATATAAAATTTTCGACCTGAAAAATACCCTGATGTATAGTACAGGTGAAAATGTCAAAAAATGAAAATATTTTTAAAATTCTAAAAATGGGCTTGCAGTAGCAGAAAAAAATTGGAAATATGAAAAATGGAATACGTTTAAAGGTACGAATGTAATAAATATATTATTAACTTAAACTAAAAATATAAAATTTTCGACCTGAAAAATACCCTGATGTATAGTACAGGTGAAAATGTCAAAAAATGAAAATATTTTTAAAATTCTAAAAATGGGCTTGCAGTAGCAAAAAAAAACTGGAAATATGAAAAATGGAATACGTTTAAAGGTACGAATGTAATAAATATATTATTAACTTAAACTAAAAATATAAAATTTTCGACCTGAAAAATACCCTGATGTATAGTACAGGTGAAAATGTCAAAAAATGAAAATATTTTTAAAATTCTAAAAAAGGGGTTGCAGTAGCAGAAAAAAATTGGAAATATGAAAAATGGAATACGTTTAAAGGTACGAATGTAATAAATATATTATTTACTTAAACTAAAAATATAAAATTTTCGACCTGAAAAATACCCTGATGTATAGTACAGGTGAAAATGTCAAAAAATGAAAATATTTTTAAAATTCTAAAAATGGGCTTGCAGTAGCAGAAAAAAATTGGAAATATGAAAAATGGAATACGTTTAAATGTACGAATGTAATAAATATATTATTAACTTAAACTAAAAATATAAAATTTTCGACCTGAAAAATACCCTGATGTATAGTACAGGTGAAAATGTCAAAAAATGAAAATATTTTTAAAATTCTAAAAATTGGCTTGCAGTAGCAGAATAAAATTGGAAATATGAAAAAGGGAATCGGTTGAAAGGTACGAATGTAATAAATATATTATAAACTTAAACTAAAAATATAAATTTTTTGACCTGAAAAATACCCTGATGTATAGTACAGGTGAAAATGTCAAAAAATGAAAATATTTTTAAAATTCTAAAAATGGGCTTGCAGTAGCAAAAAAAAACTGGAAATATGAAAAATGGAATACGTTTAAAGGTACGAATGTAATAAATATATTATTAACTTAAACTAAAAATATAAAATTTTCAACCTGAAAAATACCCTGATGTATAGTACAGGTGAAAATGTCAAAAAATGAAAATATTTTTAAAATTCTAAAAAAGGGGTTGCAGTAGCAGAAAAAAATTGGAAATATGAAAAATGGAATACGTTTAAAGGTACGAATGTAATAAATATATTATTTACTTAAACTAAAAATATAAAATTTTCGACCTGAAAAATACCCTGATGTATAGTACAGGTGAAAATGTCAAAAAATGAAAATATTTTTAAAATTCTAAAAATGGGCTTGCAGTAGCAGAAAAAAATTGGAAATATGAAAGATGGAATACGTTTAAAGGTACGAATGTAATAAATATATTATTAACTTAAACTAAAAATATAAAATTTTCGACCTGAAAAATACCCTGATGTATAGTACAGGTGAAAATGTCAAAAAATGAAAATATTTTTAAAATTCTAAAAATTGGCTTGCAGTAGCAGAATAAAATTGGAAATATGAAAAATGGAATACGTTTAAAGGTACGAATGTAATAAATATATTATTAACTTAAACTAAAAATATAAAATTTTCGACCTGAAAAATTATAGTACAGGTGAAAATGTCAAAAAATGAAAATATTTTTAAAATTCTAAAAATTGGCTTGCAGTAGCAGAATAAAATTGGAAATGTGAAAAATGGAATCGGTTGAAAGGTACGAATGTAATAAATATATTATAAACTTAAACTAAAAATATAAATTTTTTGACCTGAAAAATACCCTGATGTATAGTACAGGTGAAAATGTCAAAAAATTAAAATATTTTTAAAATTCTAAAAATGGGCTTGCAGTAGCAGAAAAAATTGGAAATATGAAAAATGGAATACGTTTAAAGGTACGAATGTAATAAATATATTATTAACTTAAACTAAAAATATAAATTTTTTGACCTGAAAAATACCCTGATGTATAGTACAGGTGAAAATGTCAAAAAATTAAAATATTTTTAAAATTCTAAAAATGGGCTTGCAGTAGCAGAAAAAAATTGGAAATATGAAAAATGGAATACGTTTAAAGGTACGAATGTAATAAATATATTATTAACTTAAACTAAAAATATAAAATTTTCGACCTGAAAAATACCCTGATGTATAGTACAGGTGAAAATGTCAAAAAATAAAAATATTTTTAAAATTCTAAAAATGGGCTTGCAGTAGCAGAAAAAAATTGGAAATATGAAAAATGGAATACGTTTAAAGGTACGAATGTAATAAATATATTATTAACTTAAACTAAAAATATAAAATTTTCGACCTGAAAAATACCCTGATGTATAGTACAGGTGAAAATGTCAAAAAATGAAAATATTTTTAAAATTCTAAAAATGGGCTTGCAGTAGCAGAAAAAAATTGGAAATATGAAAAATGGAATACGTTTAAAGGTACGAATGTAATAAATATATTATTAACTTAAACTAAAAATATAAAATTTTCGACCTGAAAAATACCCTGATGTATAGTACAGGTGAAAATGTCAAAAAATGAAAATATTTTTAAAATTCTAAAAAAGGGGTTGCAGTAGCAGAAAAAAATTGGAAATATGAAAAATGGAATACGTTTAAAGGTACGAATGTAATAAATATATTATTTACTTAAACTAAAAATATAAAATTTTCGACCTGAAAAATACCCTGATGTATAGTACAGGTGAAAATGTCAAAAAATGAAAATATTTTTAAAATTCTAAAAATGGGCTTGCAGTAGCAGAAAAAAATTGGAAATATGAAAAATGGAATACGTTTAAAGGTACGAATGTAATAAATATATTATTAACTTAAACTAAAAATATAAAATTTTCGACCTGAAAAATACCCTGATGTATAGTACAGGTGAAAATGTCAAAAAATGAAAATATTTTTAAAATTCTAAAAATGGGCTTGCAGTAGCAGAAAAAAACTGGAAATATGAAAAATGGAATACGTTTAAAGGTACGAATGTAATAAATATATTATTAACTTAAACTAAAAATATAAATTTTTCGACCTGAAAAATACCCTGATGTATAGTACAGGTGAAAATGTCAAAAAATGAAAATATTTTTAAAATTCTAAAAATGGGCTTGCAGTAGCAGAAAAAAATTGGAAATATGAAAAATGGAATACGTTTAAAGGTACGAATGTAATAAATATATTATTAACTTAAACTAAAAATATAAAATTTTCGACCTGAAAAATACCCTGATGTATAGTACAGGTGAAAATGTCAAAAAATGAAAATATTTTTAAAATTCTAAAAATGGGCTTGCAGTAGCAGAAAAAAATTGGAAATATGAAAAATGGAATCGGTTGAAAGGTACGAATGTAATAAATATATTATAAACTTAAACTAAAAATATAAATTTTTTGACCTGAAAAATACCCTGATGTATAGTACAGGTGAAAATGTCAAAAAATGAAAATATTTTTAAAATTCTAAAAATGGGCTTGCAGTAGCAGAAAAAAATTGGAAATATGAAAAATGGAATACGTTTAAAGGTACGAATGTAATAAATATATTATTAACTTAAACTAAAAATATAAAATTTTCAACCTGAAAAATACCCTGATGTATAGTACAGGTGAAAATGTCAAAAAATGAAAATATTTTTAAAATTCTAAAAATTGGCTTGCAGTTACAGAATAAAATTGGAAATATGAAAAATGGAATCGGTTGAAAGGTACGAATGTAATAAATATATTATAAACTTAAACTAAAAATATAAATTTTTTGACCTGAAAAATACCCTGATGTATAGTACAGGTGAAAATGTCAAAAAATGAAAATATTTTTAAAATTCTAAAAATGGGCTTGCAGTAGCAGAAAAAAACTGGAAATATGAAAAATGGAATACGTTTAAAGGTGCGAATGTAATAAATATATTATTAACTTAAACTAAAAATATAAAATTTTCGACCTGAAAAATACCCTGATGTATAGTACAGGTGAAAATGTCAAAAAATGAAAATATTTTTAAAATTCTAAAAATGGGCTTGCAGTAGCAGAATAAAATTGGAAATATGAAAAATGGAATACGTTTAAATGTACGAATGTAATAAATATATTATTAACTTAAACTAAAAATATAAATTTTTTGACCTGAAAAATACCCTGATGTATAGTACAGGTGAAAATGTCAAAAAATGAAAATATTTTTAAAATTCTAAAAATGGGCTTGCAGTAGCAGAAAAAAATTGGAAATATGAAAAATGGAATACGTTTAAAGGTACGAATGTAATAAATATATTATTAACTTAAACTAAAAATATAAAATTTTCAACCTGAAAAATACCCTGATGTATAGTACAGGTGAAAATGTCAAAAAATGAAAATATTTTTAAAATTCTAAAAATGGGCTTGCAGTAGCAAAAAAAAAACTGGAAATATGAAAAATGGAATACGTTTAAAGGTACGAATGTAATAAATATATTATTAATTTAAACTAAAAATATAAAATTTTCGACCTGAAAAATTCCCTGATGTATAGTACAGGTGAAAATGTCAAAAAATGAAAATATTTTTAAAATTCTAAAAATGGGCTTGCAGTAGCAGAAAAAAATTGGAAATATGAAAAATGGAATACGTTTAAAGGTACGAATGTAATAAATATATTATTAACTTAAACTAAAAATATAAAATTTTCGACCTGAAAAATACCCTGATGTATAGTACAGGTGAAAATGTCAAAAAATGAAAATATTTTTAAAATTCTAAAAAAGGGGTTGCAGTAGCAGAAAAAAATTGGAAATATGAAAAATGGAATACGTTTAAAGGTACGAATGTAATAAATATATTATTAACTTAAACTAAAAATATAAAATTTTCGACCTGAAAAATACCCTGATGTATAGTACAGGTGAAAATGTCAAAAAATGAAAATATTTTTAAAATTCTAAAAATGGGCTTGCAGTAGCAGAAAAAAATTGGAAATATGAAAAATGGAATACGTTTAAAGGTACGAATGTAATAAATATATTATTAACTTAAACTAAAAATATAAAATTTTCAACCTGAAAAATACCCTGATGTATAGTACAGGTGAAAATGTCAAAAAATGAAAATATTTTTAAAATTCTAAAAATGGGCTTGCAGTAGCAGAAAAAAATTGGAAATATGAAAAATGGAATACGTTTAAAGGTGCGAATGTAATAAATATATTATTAACTTAAACTGAAAATATAAAATTTTCGACCTGAAAAATACCCTGATGTATAGTACAGGTGAAAATGTCAAAAAATGAAAATATTTTTAAAATTCTAAAAATGGGCTTGCAGTAGCAAAAAAAAACTGGAAATATGAAAAATGGAATACGTTTAAAGGTACGAATGTAATAAATATATTATTAACTTAAACTAAAAATATAAAATTTTCGACCTGAAAAATACCCTGATGTATAGTACAGGTGAAAATGTCAAAAAATGAAAATATTTTTAAAATTCTAAAAATGGGCTTGCAGTAGCAGAAAAAAATTGGAAATATGAAAAATGGAATACGTTTAAAGGTACGAATGTAATAAATATATTATTAACTTAAACTAAAAATATAAAATTTTCAACCTGAAAAATACCCTGATGTATAGTACAGGTGAAAATGTCAAAAAATGAAAATATTTTTAAAATTCTAAAAATGGGCTTGCAGTAGCAGAAAAAAATTGGAAATATGAAAAATGGAATACGTTTAAAGGTACGAATGTAATAAATATATTATTAACTTAAACTAAAAATATAAATTTTTCGACCTGAAAAATACCCTGATGTATAGTACAGGTGAAAATGTCAAAAAATGAAAATATTTTTAAAATTCTAAAAATTGGCTTGCAGTAGCAGAATAAAATTGGAAATATGAAAAATGGAATCGGTTGAAAGGTACGAATGTAATAAATATATTATAAACTTAAACTAAAAATATAAATTTTTTGACCTGAAAAATACCCTGATGTATAGTACAGGTGAAAATGTCAAAAAATTAAAATATTTTTAAAATTCTAAAAATGGGCTTGCAGTAGCAGAAAAAAATTGGAAATATGAAAAATGGAATACGTTTAAAGGTGCGAATGTAATAAATATATTATTAACTTAAACTAAAAATATAAATTTTTCGACCTGAAAAATACCCTGATGTATAGTACAGGTGAAAATGTCAAAAAATGAAAATATTTTTAAAATTCTAAAAATGGGCTTGCAGTAGCAGAAAAAAATTGGAAATATGAAAAATGGAATACGTTTAAAAGTACGAATGTAATAAATATATTATTAATTAAAGCTAAAAATATAAAATTTTCGACCTGAAAAATACCCTGATGTATAGTACAGGTGAAAATGTCAAAAAATGAAAATATTTTTAAAATTCTAAAAATGGGCTTGCAGTAGCAGAAAAAAATTGGAAATATGAAAAATGGAATACGTTTAAAGGTACGAATGTAATAAATATATTATTAACTTAAACTAAAAATATAAAATTTTCGACCTGAAAAATACCCTGATGTATAGTACAGGTGAAAATGTCAAAAAATGAAAATATTTTTAAAATTCTAAAAATGGGCTTGCAGTAGCAAAAAAAAACTGGAAATATGAAAAATGGAATACGTTTAAAGGTACGAATGTAATAAATATATTATTAACTTAAACTAAAAATATAAAATTTTCGACCTGAAAAATACCCTGATGTATAGTACAGGTGAAAATGTCAAAAAATGAAAATATTTTTAAAATTCTAAAAAAGGGGTTGCAGTAGCAGAAAAAAATTGGAAATATGAAAAATGGAATACGTTTAAAGGTACGAATGTAATAAATATATTATTTACTTAAACTAAAAATATAAAATTTTTGACCTGAAAAATACCCTGATGTATAGTACAGGTGAAAATGTCAAAAAATGAAAATATTTTTAAAATTCTAAAAATGGGCTTGCAGTAGCAGAAAAAAATTGGAAATATGAAAAATGGAATACGTTTAAATGTACGAATGTAATAAATATATTATTAACTTAAACTAAAAATATAAAATTTTCGACCTGAAAAATACCCTGATGTATAGTACAGGTGAAAATGTCAAAAAATGAAAATATTTTTAAAATTCTAAAAATTGGCTTGCAGTAGCAGAATAAAATTGGAAATATGAAAAATGGAATCGGTTGAAAGGTACGAATGTAATAAATATATTATAAACTTAATCTAAAAATATAAATTTTTTGACCTGAAAAATACCCTGATGTATAGTACAGGTGAAAATGCCAAAAAATGAAAATATTTTTAAAATTCTAAAAATGGGCTTTCAGTAGCAAAAAAAAACTGGAAATATGAAAAATGGAATACGTTTAAAGGTACGAATGTAATAAATATATTATTAACTTAAACTAAAAATATAAAATTTTCAACCTGAAAAATACCCTGATGTATAGTACAGGTGAAAATGTCAAAAAATGAAAATATTTTTAAAATTCTAAAAAAGGGGTTGCAGTAGCAGAAAAAAATTGGAAATATGAAAAATGGAATACGTTTAAAGGTACGAATGTAATAAATATATTATTTACTTAAACTAAAAATATAAAATTTTCGACCTGAAAAATACCCTGATGTATAGTACAGGTGAAAATGTCAAAAAATGAAAATATTTTTAAAATTCTAAAAATGGGCTTGCAGTAGCAGAAAAAAATTGGAAATATGAAAAATGGAATACGTTTAAATGTACGAATGTAATAAATATATTATTAACTTAAACTAAAAATATAAAATTTTCGACCTGAAAAATACCCTGATGTATAGTACAGGTGAAAATGTCAAAAAATGAAAATATTTTTAAAATTCTAAAAATGGGCTTGCAGTAGCAGAATAAAATTGGAAATATGAAAAATGGAATACGTTTAAAGGTACGAATGTAATAAATATATTATTAACTTAAACTAAAAATATAAAATTTTCGACCTGAAAAATTATAGTACAGGTGAAAATGTCAAAAAATGAAAATATTTTTAAAATTCTAAAAATTGGCTTGCAGTAGCAGAATAAAATTGGAAATGTGAAAAATGGAATCGGTTGAAAGGTACGAATGTAATAAATATATTATAAACTTAAACTAAAAATATAAATTTTTTTACCTGAAAAATACCCTGATGTATAGTACAGGTGAAAATGTCAAAAAATTAAAATATTTTTAAAATTCTAAAAATGGGCTTGCAGTAGCTGAAAAAAATTGGAAATATGAAAAATGGAATACGTTTAAAGGTACGAATGTAATAAATATATTATTAACTTAAACTAAAAATATAAAATTTTCAACCTGAAAAATACCCTGATGTATAGTACAGGTGAAAATGTCAAAAAATGAAAATATTTTTAAAATTCTAAAAATTGGCTTGCAGTTACAGAATAAAATTGGAAATATGAAAAATGGAATCGGTTGAAAGGTACGAATGTAATAAATATATTATAAACTTAAACTAAAAATATAAATTTTTTGACCTGAAAAATACCCTGATGTATAGTACAGGTGAAAATGTCAAAAAATTAAAATATTTTTAAAATTCTAAAAATGGGCTTGCAGTAGCAGAAAAAAACTGGAAATATGAAAAATGGAATACGTTTAAAGGTACGAATGTAATAAATATATTATTAACTTAAACTAAAAATATAAAATTTTCGACCTGAAAAATACCCTGATGTATAGTACAGGTGAAAATGTCAAAAAATGAAAATATTTTTAAAATTCTAAAAATGGGCTTGCAGTAGCAGAAAAAAACTGGAAATATGAAAAATGGAATACGTTTAAAGGTGCGAATGTAATAAATATATTATTAACTTAAACTAAAAATATAAAATTTTCGACCTGAAAAATACCCTGATGTATAGTACAGGTGAAAATATCAAAAAATTAAAATATTTTTAAAATTCTAAAAATGGGTTTGCAGTAGCAGAATAAAATTGGAAATATGAAAAATGGAATATGTTTAAAGGTACGAATGTAATATATATATTATTAACTTAAACTAAAAATATAAAATTTTCGACCTGAAAAATACCCTGATGTATAGTACAGGTGAAAATGTCAAAAAATGAAAATATTTTTAAAATTCTAAAAATGGGCTTGCAGTAGCAGAAAAAAATTGGAAATATGAAAAATGGAATATGTTTAAAGGTACGAATGTAATAAATATATTATTAACTTAAACTAAAAATATAAAATTTTCGACCTGAAAAATACCCTGATGTATAGTACAGGTGAAAATGTCAAAAAATGAAAATATTTTTGAAATTCTAAAAATGGGCTTGCAGTAGCAGAATAAAACTGGAAATATGAAAAATGGAATACGTTTAAAGGTACGAATGTAATAAATATATTATTAACTTAAACTAAAAATATAAAATTTTCGACCTGAAAAATACCCTGATGTATAGTACAGGTGAAAATGTCAAAAAATGAAAATATTTTTAAAATTCTAAAAAAGGGGTTGCAGTAGCAGAAAAAAATTGGAAATATGAAAAATGGAATACGTTTAAAGGTACGAATGTAATAAATATATTATTTACTTAAACTAAAAATATAAAATTTTCGACCTGAGAAATACCCTGATGTATAGTACAGGTGAAAATGTCAAAAAATTAAAATATTTTTAAAATTCTAAAAATGGGCTTGCAGTAGCAGAAAAAAATTGGAAATATGGAAAATGGAATACGTTTAAAGGTGCGAATGTAATAAATATATTATTAACTTAAACTAAAAATATAAATTTTTCGACCTGAAAAATACCCTGATGTATAGTACAGGTGAAAATGTCAAAAAATGAAAATATTTTTAAAATTCTAAAAATGGGCTTGCAGTAGCAAAAAAAAACTGGAAATATGAAAAATGGAATACGTTTAAAGGTACGAATGTAATAAATATATTATTAACTTAAACTAAAAATATAAAATTTTCGACCTGAAAAATACCCTGATGTATAGTACAGGTGAAAATGTCAAAAAATGAAAATATTTTTAAAATTCTAAAAAAGGGGTTGCAGTAGCAGAAAAAAATTGGAAATATAAAAAATGGAATACGTTTAAAGGTACGAATGTAATAAATATATTATTTACTTAAACTAAAAATATAAAATTTTCAACCTGAAAAATACCCTGATGTATAGTACAGGTGAAAATGTCAAAAAATGAAAATATTTTTAAAATTCTAAAAATGGGCTTGCAGTAGCAGAAAAAAATTGGAAATATGAAAAATGAAATACGTTTAAATGTACGAATGTAATAAATATATTATTAACTTAAACTAAAAATATAAAATTTTCGACCTGAAAAATACCCTGATGTATAGTACAGGTGAAAATGTCAAAAAATGAAAATATTTTTAAAATTCTAAAAATGGGCTTGCAGTAGCAGAAAAAAATTGGAAATATGAAAAATGGAATACGTTTAAAGGTACGAATGTAATAAATATATTATTAACTTAAACTAAAAATATAAAATTTTCGACCTGAAAAATACCCTGATGTATAGTACAGGTGAAAATGTCAAAAAATGAAAATATTTTTAAAATTCTAAAAATGGGCTTGCAGTAGCAGAAAAAAATTGGAAATATGAAAAATGGAATACGTTTAAAGGTACGAATGTAATAAATATATTATTTACTTAAACTAAAAATATAAAATTTTCGACCTGAAAAATACCCTGATGTATAGTACAGGTGAAAATGTCAAAAAATGAAAATATTTTTAAAATTCTAAAAATGGGCTTGCAGTAGCAGAAAAAAATTGGAAATATGAAAAATGGAATACGTTTAAAGGTACGAATGTAATAAATATATTATTAACTTAAACTAAAAATATAAAATTTTCGACCTGAAAAATACCCTGATGTATAGTACAGGTGAAAATGTCAAAAAATGAAAATATTTTTAAAATTCTAAAAATGGGCTTGCATTAGCAGAAAAAAATTGGAAATATGAAAAATGGAATACGTTTAAAGGTACGAATGTAATAAATATATTATTAACTTAAATTAAAAATATAAAATTTTCGACCTGAAAAATACCCTGATGTATAGTACAGGTGAAAATGTCAAAAAATGAAAATATTTTTAAAATTCTAAAAATTGGCTTGCAGTTACAGAATAAAATTGGAAATATGAAAAATGGAATCGGTTGAAAGGTACGAATGTAATAAATATATTATAAACTTAAACTAAAAATATAAATTTTTTGACCTGAAAAATACCCTGATGTATAGTACAGGTGAAAATGTCAAAAAATGAAAATATTTTTAAAATTCTAAAAATGGGCTTGCAGTAGCAGAAAAAAATTGGAAATATGAAAAATGGAATACGTTTAAATGTACGAATGTAATAAATATATTATTAACTTAAACTAAAAATATAAATTTTTCGACCTAAAAAATACCCTGATGTATAGTACAGGTGAAAATGTCAAAAAATGAAAATATTTTTTAAATTCTAAAAATGGGCTTGCAGTAGCAGAAAAAAATTGGAAATATGAAAAATGGAATCGGTTGAAAGGTACGAATGTAATAAATATATTATTAACTTAAACTAAAAATATAAAATTTTCGACCTGAAAAATACCCTGATGTATAGTACAGGTGAAAATGTCAAAAAATGAAAATATTTTTAAAATTCGAAAAATGGGCTTGCATTAGCAGAAAAAAATTGGAAATATGAAAAATGGAATACGTTTAAAGGTACGAATGTAATAAATATATTATTAACTTAAATTAAAAATATAAAATTTTCGACCTGAAAAATACCCTGATGTATAGTACAGGTGAAAATGTCAAAAAATGAAAATATTTTTAAAATTCTAAAAATGGGCTTGCAGTAGCAGAAAAAAATTGGAAATATGAAAAATGGAATACGTTTAAATGTACGAATGTAATAAATATATTATTAACTTAAACTAAAAATATAAAATTTTCGACCTGAAAAATACCCTGATGTATAGTACAGGTGAAAATGTCAAAAAATGAAAATATTTTTAAAATTCTAAAAATTGGCTTGCAGTAGCAGAATAAAATTGGAAATATGAAAAATGGAATCGGTTGAAAGGTACGAATGTAATAAATATATTATAAACTTAAACTAAAAATATAAATTTTTTGACCTGAAAAATACCCTGATGTATAGTACAGGTGAAAATGTCAAAAAATGAAAATATTTTTAAAATTCTAAAAATGGGCTTGCAGTAGCAAAAAAAAACTGGAAATATGAAAAATGGAATACGTTTAAAGGTACGAATGTAATAAATATATTATTAACTTAAACTAAAAATATAAAATTTTCGACCTGAAAAATACCCTGATGTATAGTACAGGTGAAAATGTCAAAAAATGAAAATATTTTTAAAATTCTAAAAATGGGCTTGCAGTAGCAGAAAAAAATTGGAAATATGAAAAATGGAATACGTTTAAAGGTACGAATGTAATAAATATATTATTAACTTAAACTAAAAATATAAAATTTTCGACCTGAAAAATACCCTGATGTATAGTACAGGTGAAAATGTCAAAAAATGAAAATATTTTTAAAATTCTAAAAATTGGCTTGCAGTAGCAGAATAAAATTGGAAATATGAAAAATGGAATCGGTTGAAAGGTACGAATGTAATAAATATATTATAAACTTAAACTAAAAATATAAATTTTTTGACCTGAAAAATACCCTGATGTATAGTACAGGTGAAAATGTCAAAAAATGAAAATATTTTTAAAATTCTAAAAATGGGCTTGCAGTAGCAAAAAAAAACTGGAAATATGAAAAATGGAATACGTTTAAAGGTACGAATGTAATAAATATATTATTAACTTAAACTAAAAATATAAAATTTTCGACCTGAAAAATACCCTGATGTATAGTACAGGTGAAAATGTCAAAAAATGAAAATATTTTTAAAATTCTAAAAATGGGCTTGCAGTAGCAGAAAAAAATTGGAAATATGAAAAATGGAATACGTTTAAAGGTACGAATGTAATAAATATATTATTAACTTAAACTAAAAATATAAAATTTTCAACCTGAGAAATACCCTGATGTATAGTACAGGTGAAAATGTCAAAAAATGAAAATATTTTTAAAATTCTAAAAATTGGCTTGCAGTAGCAGAATAAAATTGGAAATATGAAAAATGGAATCGGTTGAAAGGTACGAATGTAATAAATATATTATAAACTTAAACTAAAAATATAAATTTTTTGACCTGAAAAATACCCTGATGTATAGTACAGGTGAAAATGTCAAAAAATGAAAATATTTTTAAAATTCTAAAAATGGGCTTGCAGTAGCAGAAAAAAATTGGAAATATGAAAAATGGAATACGTTTAAAGGTACGAATGTAATAAATATATTATTAACTTAAACTAAAAATATAAAATTTTCGACCTGAAAAATACCCTGATGTATAGTACAGGTGAAAATGTCAAAAAATGAAAATATTTTTAAAATTCTAAAAATGGGCTTGCAGTAGCAAAAAAAAACTGGAAATATGAAAAATGGAATACGTTTAAAGGTACGAATGTAATAAATATATTATTAACTTAAACTAAAAATATAAAATTTTCGACCTGAAAAATACCCTGATGTATAGTACAGGTGAAAATGTCAAAAAATGAAAATATTTTTAAAATTCTAAAAAAGGGGTTGCAGTAGCAGAAAAAAATTGGAAATATGAAAAATGGAATACGTTTAAAGGTACGAATGTAATAAATATATTATTTACTTAAACTAAAAATATAAAATTTTCGACCTGAAAAATACCCTGATGTATAGTACAGGTGAAAATGTCAAAAAATGAAAATATTTTTAAAATTCTAAAAATGGGCTTGCAGTAGCAGAAAAAAATTGGAAATATGAAAAATGGAATCGGTTGAAAGGTACGAATGTAATAAATATATTATAAACTTAAACTAAAAATATAAATTTTTTGACCTGAAAAATACCCTGATGTATAGTACAGGTGAAAATGTCAAAAAATTAAAATATTTTTAAAATTCTAAAAATGGGCTTGCAGTAGCAGAAAAAAATTGGAAATATGAAAAATGGAATACGTTTAAAGGTGCGAATGTAATAAATATATTATTAACTTAAACTAAAAATATAAATTTTTCGACCTGAAAAATACCCTGATGTATAGTACAGGTGAAAATGTCAAAAAATGAAAATATTTTTAAAATTCTAAAAATGGGCTTGCAGTAGCAAAAAAAAACTGGAAATATGAAAAATGGAATACGTTTAAAGGTACGAATGTAATAAATATATTATTAACTTAAACTAAAAATATAAAATTTTCGACCTGAAAAATACCCTGATGTATAGTACAGGTGAAAATGTCAAAAAATGAAAATATTTTTAAAATTCTAAAAAAGGGGTTGCAGTAGCAGAAAAAAATTGGAAATATGAAAAATGGAATACGTTTAAATGTACGAATGTAATAAATATATTATTTACTTAAACTAAAAATATAAAATTTTCGACCTGAAAAATACCCTGATGTATAGTACAGGTGAAAATGTCAAAAAATGAAAATATTTTTAAAATTCTAAAAATGGGCTTGCAGTAGCAGAAAAAAATTGGAAATATGAAAAATGAAATACGTTTAAATGTACGAATGTAATAAATATATTATTAACTTAAACTAAAAATATAAAATTTTCGACCTGAAAAATACCCTGATGTATAGTACAGGTGAAAATGTCAAAAAATGAAAATATTTTTAAAATTCTAAAAATGGGCTTGCAGTAGCAGAAAAAAATTGGAAATATGAAAAATGGAATACGTTTAAAGGTACGAATGTAATAAATATATTATTAACTTAAACTAAAAATATAAAATTTTCGACCTGAAAAATACCCTGATGTATAGTACAGGTGAAAATGTCAAAAAATGAAAATATTTTTAAAATTCTAAAAATGGGCTTGCAGTAGCAAAAAAAAACTGGAAATATGAAAAATGGAATACGTTTAAAGGTACGAATGTAATAAATATATTATTAACTTAAACTAAAAATATAAAATTTTCGACCTGAAAAATACCCTGATGTATAGTACAGGTGAAAATGTCAAAAAATGAAAATATTTTTAAAATTCTAAAAAAGGGGTTGCAGTAGCAGAAAAAAATTGGAAATATGAAAAATGGAATACGTTTAAAGGTACGAATGTAATAAATATATTATTTACTTAAACTAAAAATATAAAATTTTCGACCTGAAAAATACCCTGATGTATAGTACAGGTGAAAATGTCAAAAAATGAAAATATTTTTAAAATTCTAAAAATGGGCTTGCAGTAGCAGAATAAAATTGGAAATATGAAAAATGGAATCGGTTGAAAGGTACGAATGTAATAAATATATTATTAACTTAAACTAAAAATATAAAATTTTCGACCTGAAAAATACCCTGATGTATAGTACAGGTGAAAATGTCAAAAAATGAAAATATTTTTAAAATTCTAAAAATGGGCTTGCAGTAGCAAAAAAAAACTGGAAATATGAAAAATGGAATACGTTTAAAGGTACGAATGTAATAAATATATTATTAACTTAAACTAAAAATATAAAATTTTCGACCTGAAAAATACCCTGATGTATAGTACAGGTGAAAATGTCAAAAAATGAAAATATTTTTAAAATTCTAAAAAAGGGGTTGCAGTAGCAGAAAAAAATTGGAAATATGAAAAATGGAATACGTTTAAAGGTACGAATGTAATAAATATATTATTTACTTAAACTAAAAATATAAAGTTTTCGACCTGAAAAATACCCTGATGTACAGTATAGGTGAAAATGTCAAAAAATGAAAATATTTTTAAAATTCTAAAAATGGGCTTGCATTAGCAGAAAAAAATTGGAAATATGAAAAATGGAATAAGTTTAAAGGTACGAATGTAATAAATATATTATTAACTTAAACTAAAAATATAAAATTTTCGACCTGAAAAATACCCTGATGTATAGTACAGGTGATAATGTCAAAAAATGAAAATATTTTTAAAATTCTAAAAATTGGCTTGCAGTAGCAGAAAAAAATTGGAAATATGAAAAATGGAATCGGTTGAAAGGTACGAATGTAATAAATATATTATAAACTTAAACTAAAAATATAAATTTTTTGACCTGAAAAATACCCTGATGTATAGTACAGGTGAAAATGTCAAAAAATTAAAATATTTTTAAAATTCTAAAAATGGGCTTGCAGTAGCAGAAAAAAATTGGAAATATGAAAAATGGAATCGGTTGAAAGGAACGAATGTAATAAATATATTATTAACTTAAACTAAAAATATAAATTTTTCGACCTGAAAAATACCCTGATGTATAGTACAGGTGAAAATGTCAAAAAATGAAAATATTTTTAAAATTCTAAAAATGGGCTTGCAGTAGCAAAAAAAAAACTGGAAATATGAAAAATGGAATACGTTTAAAGGTACGAATGTAATAAATATATTATTAACTTAAACTAAAAATATAAAATTTTCGACCTGAAAAATACCCTGATGCATAGTACAGGTGAAAATGTCAAAAAATGAAAATATTTTTAAAATTCTAAAAAAGGGGTTGCAGTAGCAGAAAAAAATTGGAAATATGAAAAATGGAATACGTTTAAATGTACGAATGTAATAAATATATTATTTACTTAAACTAAAAATATAAAATTTTCGACCTGAAAAATACCCTGATGTATAGTACAGGTGAAAATGTCAAAAAATGAAAATATTTTTAAAATTCTAAAAATGGGCTTGCAGTAGCAGAAAAAAATTGGAAATATGAAAAATGGAATACGTTTAAAGGTACGAATGTAATAAATATATTATTAACTTAAACTAAAAATATAAAATTTTCGACCTGAAAAATACCCTGATGTATAGTACAGGTGAAAATGTCAAAAAATGAAAATATTTTTAAAATTCTAAAAATGGGCTTGCAGTAGCAAAAAAAAACTGGAAATATGAAAAATGGAATACGTTTAAAGGTACGAATGTAATAAATATATTATTAACTTAAACTAAAAATATAAAATTTTCGACCTGAAAAATACCCTGATGTATAGTACAGGTGAAAATGTCAAAAAATGAAAATATTTTTAAAATTCTAAAAATGGGCTTGCAGTAGCAGAAAAAAAATGGAAATATGAAAAATGGAATACGTTTAAAGGTACGAATGTAATAAATATATTATTAACTTAAACTAAAAATATAAAATTTTCGACCTGAAAAATACCCTGATGTATAGTACAGGTGAAAATGTCAAAAAATGAAAATATTTTTAAAATTCTAAAATTGGCTTGCAGTAGCAGAATAAAATTGGAAATATGAAAAATGGAATCGGTTGAAAGGTACGAATGTAATAAATATATTATAAACTTAAACTAAAAATATAAATTTTTTGACCTGAAAAATACCCTGATGTATAGTACAGGTGAAAATGTCAAAAAATTAAAATATTTTTAAAATTCTAAAAATGGGCTTGCAGTAGCAGAAAAAAATTGGAAATATGAAAAATGGAATACGTTTAAAGGTGCGAATGTAATAAATATATTATTAACTTAAACTAAAAATATAAATTTTTCGACCTGAAAAATACCCTGATGTATAGTACAGGTGAAAATGTCAAAAAATGAAAATATTTTTAAAATTCTAAAAATGGGCTTGCAGTAGCAGAAAAAAATTGGAAATATGAAAAATGGAATCGGTTGAAAGGTACGAATGTAATAAATATATTATTAACTTAAACTAAAAATATAAAATTTTCGACCTGAAAAATACCCTGATGTATAGTACAGGTGAAAATGTCAAAAAATGAAAATATTTTTAAAATTCTAAAAATGGGCTTGCAGTAGCAAAAAAAAACTGGAAATATGAAAAATGGAATACGTTTAAAGGTACGAATGTAATAAATATATTATTAACTTAAACTAAAAATATAAAATTTTCGACCTGAAAAATACCCTGATGTATAGTACAGGTGAAAATGTCAAAAAATGAAAATATTTTTAAAATTCTAAAAAAGGGGTTGCAGTAGCAGAAAAAAATTGGAAATATGAAAAATGGAATACGTTTAAATGTACGAATGTAATAAATATATTATTTACTTAAACTAAAAATATAAAGTTTTCGACCTGAAAAATACCCTGATGTACAGTATAGGTGAAAATGTCAAAAAATGAAAATATTTTTAAAATTCTAAAAATGGGCTTGCATTAGCAGAAAAAAATTGGAAATATGAAAAATGGAATAAGTTTAAAGGTACGAATGTAATAAATATATTATTAACTTAAACTAAAAATATAAAATTTTCGACCTGAAAAATACCCTGATGTATAGTACAGGTGAAAATGTCAAAAAATGAAAATATTTTTAAAATTCTAAATATTGGCTTGCAGTAGCAGAAAAAAATTGGAAATATGAAAAATGGAATCGGTTGAAAGGTACGAATGTAATAAATATATTATAAACTTAAACTAAAAATATAAATTTTTTGACCTGAAAAATACCCTACAGGTGAAAATGTCAAAAAATGAAAATATTTTTAAAATTCTAAAAATGGGCTTGCAGTAGCAGAAAAAAATTGGAAATATGAAAAATGAAATACGTTTAAATGTACGAATGTAATAAATATATTATTAACTTAAACTAAAAATATAAATTTTTCGACCTGAAAAATACCCTGATGTATAGTACAGGTGAAAATGTCAAAAAATGAAAATATTTTTAAAATTCTAAAAATGGGCTTGCAGTAGCAGAAAAAAATTGGAAATATGAAAAATGGAATACGTTTAAAGGTACGAATGTAATAAATATATTATTAACTTAAACTAAAAATATAAAATTTTCGACCTGAAAAATACTCTGATGTATAGTACAGGTGAAAATGTCAAAAAATGAAAATATTTTTAAAATTCTAAAAATGGGCTTGCAGTAGCAAAAAAAAACTGGAAATATGAAAAATGGAATACGTTTAAAGGTACGAATGTAATAAATATATTATTAACTTAAACTAAAAATATAAAATTTTCGACCTGAAAAATACCCTGATGTATAGTACAGGTGAAAATGTCAAAAAATGAAAATATTTTTAAAATTCTAAAAATTGGCTTGCAGTTACAGAATAAAATTGGAAATATGAAAAATGGAATCGGTTGAAAGGTACGAATGTAATAAATATATTATAAACTTAAACTAAAAATATAAATTTTTTGACCTGAAAAATACCCTGATGTATAGTACAGGTGAAAATGTCAAAAAATTAAAATATTTTTAAAATTCTAAAAATGGGCTTGCAGTAGCAGAATAAAATTGGAAATATGAAAAATGGAATACGTTTAAAGGTGCGAATGTAATAAATATATTATTAATTAAAACTAAAAATATAAAATTTTCGACCTGAAAAATACCCTGATGTATAGTACAGGTGAAAATGTCAAAAAATGAAAATATTTTTAAAATTCTAAAAATGGGCTTGCAGTAGCAAAAAAAAACTGGAAATATGAAAAATGGAATACGTTTAAAGGTACGAATGTAATAAATATATTATTAACTTAAACTAAAAATATAAAATTTTCGACCTGAAAAATACCCTGATGTATAGTACAGGTGAAAATGTCAAAAAATGAAAATATTTTTAAAATTCTAAAAATGGGCTTGCAGTAGCAGAAAAAAAATGGAAATATGAAAAATGGAATACGTTTAAAGGTACGAATGTAATAAATATATTATTAACTTAAACTAAAAATATAAAATTTTCGACCTGAAAAATACCCTGATGTATAGTACAGGTGAAAATGTCAAAAAATGAAAATATTTTTAAAATTCTAAAAATTGGCTTGCAGTAGCAGAATAAAATTGGAAATATGAAAAATGGAATCGGTTGAAAGGTACGAATGTAATAAATATATTATAAACTTAAACTAAAAATATAAATTTTTTGACCTGAAAAATACCCTGATGTATAGTACAGGTGAAAATGTCAAAAAATTAAAATATTTTTAAAATTCTAAAAATGGGCTTGCAGTAGCAGAAAAAAATTGGAAATATGAAAAATGGAATACGTTTAAAGGTGCGAATGTAATAAATATATTATTAACTTAAACTAAAAATATAAATTTTTCGACCTGAAAAATACCCTGATGTATAGTACAGGTGAAAATGTCAAAAAATGAAAATATTTTTAAAATTCTAAAAATGGGCTTGCAGTAGCAGAAAAAAATTGGAAATATGAAAAATGGAATACGTTTAAAGGTACGAATGTAATAAATATATTATTAACTTAAACTAAAAATATAAAATTTTCGACCTGAAAAATACCCTGATGTATAGTACAGGTGAAAATGTCAAAAAATGAAAATATTTTTAAAATTCTAAAAATGGGCTTGCAGTAGCAAAAAAAAACTGGAAATATGAAAAATGGAATACGTTTAAAGGTACGAATGTAATAAATATATTATTAACTTAAACTAAAAATATAAAATTTTCGACCTGAAAAATACCCTGATGTATAGTACAGGTGAAAATGTCAAAAAATGAAAATATTTTTAAAATTCTAAAAAAGGGGTTGCAGTAGCAGAAAAAAATTGGAAATATGAAAAATGGAATACGTTTAAAGGTACGAATGTAATAAATATATTATTTACTTAAACTAAAAATATAAAATTTTCGACCTGAAAAATACCCTGATGTATAGTACAGGTGAAAATGTCAAAAAATGAAAATATTTTTAAAATTCTAAAAATGGGCTTGCAGTAGCAGAAAAAAATTGGAAATATCAAAAATGGAATCGGTTGAAAGGTACGAATGTAATAAATATATTATAAACTTAAACTAAAAATATAAATTTTTTGACCTGAAAAATACCCTGATGTATAGTACAGGTGAAAATGTCAAAAAATTAAAATATTTTTAAAATTCTAAAAATGGGCTTGCAGTAGCAGAAAAAAATTGGAAATATGAAAAATGGAATACGTTTAAAGGTGCGAATGTAATAAATATATTATTAACTTAAACTAAAAATATAAATTTTTCGACCTGAAAAATACCCTGATGTATAGTACAGGTGAAAATGTCAAAAAATGAAAATATTTTTAAAATTCTAAAAATGGGCTTGCAGTAGCAGAAAAAAATTGGAAATATGAAAAATGGAATACGTTTAAAGGTACGAATGTAATAAATATATTATTAACTTAAACTAAAAATATAAAATTTTCGACCTGAAAAATACCCTGATGTATAGTACAGGTGAAAATGTCAAAAAATGAAAATATTTTTAAAATTCTAAAAATGGGCTTGCAGTAGCAAAAAAAAACTGGAAATATGAAAAATGGAATACGTTTAAAGGTACGAATGTAATAAATATATTATTAACTTAAACTAAAAATATAAAATTTTCGACCTGAAAAATACCCTGATGTATAGTACAGGTGAAAATGTCAAAAAATGAAAATATTTTTAAAATTCTAAAAATTGGCTTGCAGTAGCAGAATAAAATTGGAAATATGAAAAATGGAATCGGTTGAAAGGTACGAATGTAATAAATATATTATAAACTTAAACTAAAAATATAAATTTTTTGACCTGAAAAATACCCTGATGTATAGTACAGGTGAAAATGTCAAAAAATTAAAATATTTTTAAAATTCTAAAAATGGGCTTGCAGTAGCAGAAAAAAATTGGAAATATGAAAAATGGAATACGTTTAAAGGTGCGAATGTAATAAATATATTATTAACTTAAACTAAAAATATAAATTTTTCGACCTGAAAAATACCCTGATGTATAGTACAGGTGAAAATGTCAAAAAATGAAAATATTTTTAAAATTCTAAAAATGGGCTTGCAGTAGCAAAAAAAAACTGGAAATATGAAAAATGGAATACGTTTAAAGGTACGAATGTAATAAATATATTATTAACTTAAACTAAAAATATAAAATTTTCGACCTGAAAAATACCCTGATGTATAGTACAGGTGAAAATGTCAAAAAATGAAAATATTTTTAAAATTCTAAAAAAGGGGTTGCAGTAGCAGAAAAAAATTGGAAATATGAAAAATGGAATACGTTTAAAGGTACGAATGTAATAAATATATTATTTACTTAAACTAAAAATATAAAATTTTCGACCTGAAAAATACCCTGATGTATAGTACAGGTGAAAATGTCAAAAAATGAAAATATTTTTAAAATTCTAAAAATGGGCTTGCAGTAGCAGAAAAAAATTGGAAATATCAAAAATGGAATCGGTTGAAAGGTACGAATGTAATAAATATATTATAAACTTAAACTAAAAATATAAATTTTTCGACCTGAAAAATACCCTGATGTATAGTACAGGTGAAAATGTCAAAAAATGAAAATATTTTTAAAATTCTAAAAATGGGCTTGCAGTAGCAAACAAAAACTGGAAATATGAAAAATGGAATACGTTTAAAGGTACGAATGTAATAAATATATTATTAACTTAAACTAAAAATATAAAATTTTCGACCTGAAAAATACCCTGATGTATAGTACAGGTGAAAATGTCAAAAAATGAAAATATTTTTAAAATTCTAAAAAAGGGGTTGCAGTAGCAGAAAAAAATTGGAAATATGAAAAATGGAATACGTTTAAATGTACGAATGTAATAAATATATTATTTACTTAAACTAAAAATATAAAATTTTCGACCTGAAAAATACCCTGATGTATAGTACAGGTGAAAATGTCAAAAAATGAAAATATTTTTAAAATTCTAAAAATGGGCTTGCAGTAGCAGAAAAAAATTGGAAATATGAAAAATGAAATACGTTTAAATGTACGAATGTAATAAATATATTATTAACTTAAACTAAAAATATAAAATTTTCGACCTGAAAAATACCCTGATGTATAGTACAGGTGAAAATGTCAAAAAATGAAAATATTTTTAAAATTCTAAAAATGGGCTTGCAGTAGCAGAAAAAAATTGGAAATATGAAAAATGGAATACGTTTAAAGGTACGAATGTAATAAATATATTATTAACTTAAACTAAAAATATAAAATTTTCGACCTGAAAAATACCCTGATGTATAGTACAGGTGAAAATGTCAAAAAATGAAAATATTTTTAAAATTCTAAAAATGGGCTTGCAGTAGCAAAAAAAAACTGGAAATATGAAAAATGGAATACGTTTAAAGGTACGAATGTAATAAATATATTATTAACTTAAACTAAAAATATAAAATTTTCGACCTGAAAAATACCCTGATGTATAGTACAGGTGAAAATGTCAAAAAATGAAAATATTTTTAAAATTCTAAAAAAGGGGTTGCAGTAGCAGAAAAAAATTGGAAATATGAAAAATGGAATACGTTTAAAGGTACGAATGTAATAAATATATTATTTACTTAAACTAAAAATATAAAATTTTCGACCTGAAAAATACCCTGATGTATAGTACAGGTGAAAATGTCAAAAAATGAAAATATTTTTAAAATTCTAAAAATGGGCTTGCAGTAGCAGAAAAAAATTGGAAATATCAAAAATGGAATCGGTTGAAAGGTACGAATGTAATAAATATATTATAAACTTAAACTAAAAATATAAATTTTTTGACCTGAAAAATACCCTGATGTATAGTACAGGTGAAAATGTCAAAAAATTAAAATATTTTTAAAATTCTAAAAATGGGCTTGCAGTAGCAGAAAAAAATTGGAAATATGAAAAATGGAATACGTTTAAAGGTGCGAATGTAATAAATATATTATTAACTTAAACTAAAAATATAAATTTTTCGACCTGAAAAATACCCTGATGTATAGTACAGGTGAAAATGTCAAAAAATGAAAATATTTTTAAAATTCTAAAAATGGGCTTGCAGTAGCAGAAAAAAATTGGAAATATGAAAAATGGAATACGTTTAAAGGTACGAATGTAATAAATATATTATTAACTTAAACTAAAAATATAAAATTTTCGACCTGAAAAATACCCTGATGTATAGTACAGGTGAAAATGTCAAAAAATGAAAATATTTTTAAAATTCTAAAAATGGGCTTGCAGTAGCAAAAAAAAACTGGAAATATGAAAAATGGAATACGTTTAAAGGTACGAATGTAATAAATATATTATTAACTTAAACTAAAAATATAAAATTTTCGACCTGAAAAATACCCTGATGTATAGTACAGGTGAAAATGTCAAAAAATGAAAATATTTTTAAAATTCTAAAAAAGGGGTTTCAGTAGCAGAAAAAAATTGGAAATATGAAAAATGGAATACGTTTAAATGTACGAATGTAATAAATATATTATTTACTTAAACTAAAAATATAAAATTTTCGACCTGAAAAATACCCTGATGTATAGTACAGGTGAAAATGTCAAAAAATGAAAATATTTTTAAAATTCTAAAAATGGGCTTGCAGTAGCAGAAAAAAATTGGAAATATGAAAAATGAAATACGTTTAAATGTACGAATGTAATAAATATATTATTAACTTAAACTAAAAATATAAAATTTTCGACCTGAAAAATACCCTGATGTATAGTACAGGTGAAAATGTCAAAAAATGAAAATATTTTTAAAATTCTAAAAATGGGCTTGCAGTAGCAGAAAAAAATTGGAAATATGAAAAATGGAATACGTTTAAAGGTACGAATGTAATAAATATATTATTAACTTAAACTAAAAATATAAAATTTTCGACCTGAAAAATACCCTGATGTATAGTACAGGTGAAAATGTCAAAAAATGAAAATATTTTTAAAATTCTAAAAATGGGCTTGCAGTAGCAAAAAAAAACTGGAAATATGAAAAATGGAATACGTTTAAAGGTACGAATGTAATAAATATATTATTAACTTAAACTAAAAATATAAAATTTTCGACCTGAAAAATACCCTGATGTATAGTACAGGTGAAAATGTCAAAAAATGAAAATATTTTTAAAATTCTAAAAAAGGGGTTGCAGTAGCAGAAAAAAATTGGAAATATGAAAAATGGAATACGTTTAAAGGTACGAATGTAATAAATATATTATTTACTTAAACTAAAAATATAAACTTTTCGACCTGAAAAATACCCTGATGTATAGTACAGGTGAAAATGTCAAAAAATGAAAATATTTTTAAAATTCTAAAAATTGGCTTGCAGTAGCAGAATAAAATTGGAAATATGAAAAATGGAATCGGTTGAAAGGTACGAATGTAATAAATATATTATAAACTTAAACTAAAAATATAAATTTTTTGACCTGAAAAATACCCTGATGTATAGTACAGGTGAAAATGTCAAAAAATTAAAATATTTTTAAAATTCTAAAAATGGGCTTGCAGTAGCAGAAAAAAATTGGAAATATGAAAAATGGAATACGTTTAAAGGTGCGAATGTAATAAATATATTATTAACTTAAACTAAAAATATAAATTTTTCGACCTGAAAAATACCCTGATGTATAGTACAGGTGAAAATGTCAAAAAATGAAAATATTTTTAAAATTCTAAAAATGGGCTTGCAGTAGCAGAAAAAAATTGGAAATATGAAAAATGGAATACGTTTAAAGGTACGAATGTAATAAATATATTATTAACTTAAACTAAAAATATAAAATTTTCGACCTGAAAAATACCCTGATGTATAGTACAGGTGAAAATGTCAAAAAATGAAAATATTTTTAAAATTCTAAAAATGGGCTTGCAGTAGCAAAAAAAAACTGGAAATATGAAAAATGGAATACGTTTAAAGGTACGAATGTAATAAATATATTATTAACTTAAACTAAAAATATAAAATTTTCGACCTGAAAAATACCCTGATGTATAGTACAGGTGAAAATGTCAAAAAATGAAAATATTTTTAAAATTCTAAAAAAGGGGTTTCAGTAGCAGAAAAAAATTGGAAATATGAAAAATGGAATACGTTTAAATGTACGAATGTAATAAATATATTATTTACTTAAACTAAAAATATAAAATTTTCGACCTGAAAAATACCCTGATGTATAGTACAGGTGAAAATGTCAAAAAATGAAAATATTTTTAAAATTCTAAAAATGGGCTTGCAGTAGCAGAAAAAAATTGGAAATATGAAAAATGAAATACGTTTAAATGTACGAATGTAATAAATATATTATTAACTTAAACTAAAAATATAAAATTTTCGACCTGAAAAATACCCTGATGTATAGTACAGGTGAAAATGTCAAAAAATGAAAATATTTTTAAAATTCTAAAAATGGGCTTGCAGTAGCAGAAAAAAATTGGAAATATGAAAAATGGAATACGTTTAAAGGTACGAATGTAATAAATATATTATTAACTTAAACTAAAAATATAAAATTTTCGACCTGAAAAATACCCTGATGTATAGTACAGGTGAAAATGTCAAAAAATGAAAATATTTTTAAAATTCTAAAAATGGGCTTGCAGTAGCAAAAAAAAACTGGAAATATGAAAAATGGAATACGTTTAAAGGTACGAATGTAATAAATATATTATTAACTTAAACTAAAAATATAAAATTTTCGACCTGAAAAATACCCTGATGTATAGTACAGGTGAAAATGTCAAAAAATGAAAATATTTTTAAAATTCTAAAAAAGGGGTTGCAGTAGCAGAAAAAAATTGGAAATATGAAAAATGGAATACGTTTAAAGGTACGAATGTAATAAATATATTATTTACTTAAACTAAAAATATAAACTTTTCGACCTGAAAAATACCCTGATGTATAGTATAGGTGAAAATGTCAAAAAATGAAAATATTTTTAAAATTCTAAAAATGGGCTTGCAGTAGCAAAAAAAAACTGGAAATATGAAAAATGGAATACGTTTAAAGGTACGAATGTAATAAATATATTATTAACTTAAACTAAAAATATAAAATTTTTTACCTGAAAAATACCCTGATGTATAGTACAGGTGAAAATGTCAAAAAATGAAAATATTTTTAAAATTCTAAAAAAGGGGTTGCAGTAGCAGAAAAAAATTGGAAATATGAAAAATGGAATACGTTTAAAGGTACGAATGTAATAAATATATTATTTACTTAAACTAAAAATATAAAGTTTTCGACCTGAAAAATACCCTGATGTACAGTATAGGTGAAAATGTCAAAAAATGAAAATATTTTTAAAATTCTAAAAATGGGCTTGCATTAGCAGAAAAAAATTGGAAATATGAAAAATGGAATAAGTTTAAAGGTACGAATGTAATAAATATATTATTAACTTAAACTAAAAATATAAAATTTTCGACCTGAAAAATACCCTGATGTATAGTACAGGTGAAAATGTCAAAAAATGAAAATATTTTTAAAATTCTAAAAATTGGCTTGCAGTAGCAGAAAAAAATTGGAAATATGAAAAATGGAATCGGTTGAAAGGTACGAATGTAATAAATATATTATAAACTTAAACTAAAAATATAAATTTTTTGACCTGAAAAATACCCTGATGTATAGTACAGGTGAAAATGTCAAAAAATTAAAATATTTTTAAAATTCTAAAAATGGGCTTGCAGTAGCAGAAAAAAATTGGAAATATGAAAAATGGAATCGGTTGAAAGGAACGAATGTAATAAATATATTATTAACTTAAACTAAAAATATAAATTTTTCGACCTGAAAAATACCCTGATGTATAGTACAGGTGAAAATGTCAAAAAATGAAAATATTTTTAAAATTCTAAAAATGGGCTTGCAGTAGCAGAAAAAAATTGGAAATATGAAAAATGGAATACGTTTAAAAGTATGAATGTAATAAATATATTATTAATTAAAACTAAAAATATAAAATTTTCGACCTGAAAAATACCCTGATGTATAGTACAGGTGAAAATGTCAAAAAATGAAAATATTTTTAAAATTCTAAAAATGGGCTTGCAGTAGCAAAAAAAAACTGGAAATATGAAAAATGGAATACGTTTAAAGGTACGAATGTAATAAATATATTATTAACTTAAACTAAAAATATAAAATTTTCGACCTGAAAAATACCCTGATGTATAGTACAGGTGAAAATGTCAAAAAATGAAAATATTTTTAAAATTCTAAAAATGGGCTTGCAGTAGCAGAAAAAAATTGGAAATATGAAAAATGGAATCGGTTGAAAGGTACGAATGTAATAAATATATTATAAACTTAAACTAAAAATATAAATTTTTTGACCTGAAAAATACCCTGATGTATAGTACAGGTGAAAATGTCAAAAAATTAAAATATTTTTAAAATTCTAAAAATGGGCTTGCAGTAGCAGAAAAAAATTGGAAATATGAAAAATGGAATACGTTTAAAGGTACGAATGTAATAAATATATTATTAACTTAAACTAAAAATATAAAATTTTCGACCTGAAAAATACCCTGATGTATAGTACAGGTGAAAATGTCAAAAAATGAAAATATTTTTAAAATTCTAAAAAAGGGGTTGCAGTAGCAGAAAAAAATTGGAAATATGAAAAATGGAATACGTTTAAATGTACGAATGTAATAAATATATTATTTACTTAAACTAAAAATATAAAATTTTCGACCTGAAAAATACCCTGATGTATAGTACAGGTGAAAATGTCAAAAAATGAAAATATTTTTAAAATTCTAAAAATGGGCTTGCAGTAGCAGAAAAAAATTGGAAATATGAAAAATGAAATACGTTTAAATGTACGAATGTAATAAATATATTATTAACTTAAACTAAAAATATAAATTTTTCGACCTGAAAAATACCCTGATGTATAGTACAGGTGAAAATGTCAAAAAATGAAAATATTTTTAAAATTCTAAAAATGGGCTTGCAGTAGCAGAAAAAAATTGGAAATATGAAAAATGGAATACGTTTAAAGGTACGAATGTAATAAATATATTATTAACTTAAACTAAAAATATAAAATTTTCGACCTGAAAAATACCCTGATGTATAGTACAGGTGAAAATGTCAAAAAATGAAAATATTTTTAAAATTCTAAAAATGGGCTTGCAGTAGCAAAAAAAAACTGGAAATATGAAAAATGGAATACGTTTAAAGGTACGAATGTAATAAATATATTATTAACTTAAACTAAAAATATAAAATTTTCGACCTGAAAAATACCCTGATGTATAGTACAGGTGAAAATGTCAAAAAATGAAAATATTTTTAAAATTCTAAAAATGGGCTTGCAGTAGCAGAAAAAAAATGGAAATATGAAAAATGGAATACGTTTAAAGGTACGAATGTAATAAATATATTATTAACTTAAACTAAAAATATAAAATTTTCGACCTGAAAAATACCCTGATGTATAGTACAGGTGAAAATGTCAAAAAATGAAAATATTTTTAAAATTCTAAAAAAGGGGTTGCAGTAGCAGAAAAAAATTGGAAATATGAAAAATGGAATACGTTTAAAGGTACGAATGTAATAAATATATTATTTACTTAAACTAAAAATATAAAATTTTCGACCTGAAAAATACCCTGATGTATAGTACAGGTGAAAATGTCAAAAAATGAAAATATTTTTAAAATTCTAAAAATGGGCTTGCAGTAGCAAAAAAAAACTGGAAATATGAAAAATGGAATACGTTTAAAGGTACGAATGTAATAAATATATTATTAACGTAAACTAAAAATATAAAATTTTCGACCTGAAAAATACCCTGATGTATAGTACAGGTGAAAATGTCAAAAAATTAAAATATTTTTAAAATTCTAAAAAAGGGGTTGCAGTAGCAGAAAAAAATTGGAAATATGAAAAATGGAATACGTTTAAAGGTACGAATGTAATAAATATATTATTAACTTAAACTAAAAATATAAAATTTTCGACCTGAAAAATACCCTGATGTATAGTACAGGTGAAAATGTCAAAAAATGAAAATATTTTTAAAATTCTAAAAATGGGCTTGCAGTAGCAAACAAAAACTGGAAATATGAAAAATGGAATACGTTTAAAGGTGCGAATGTAATAAATATATTATTAACTTAAACTAAAAATATAAAATTTTCAACCTGAAAAATACCCTGATGTATAGTACAGGTGAAAATGTCAAAAAATGAAAATATTTTTAAAATTCTAAAAATTGGCTTGCAGTTACAGAATAAAATTGGAAATATGAAAAATGGAATCGGTTGAAAGGTACGAATGTAATAAATATATTATAAACTTAAACTAAAAATATAAATTTTTCGACCTGAAAAATACCCTGATGTATAGTACAGGTGAAAATGTCAAAAAATTAAAATATTTTTAAAATTCTAAAAATGGGCTTGCAGTAGCAGAAAAAAATTGGAAATATGAAAAATGGAATACGTTTAAAGGTGCGAATGTAATAAATATATTATTAACTTAAACTAAAAATATAAAATTTTCGACCTGAAAAATACCCTGATGTATAGTACAGGTGAAAATGTCAAAAAATGAAAATATTTTTAAAATTCTAAAAATGGGCTTGCAGTAGCAGAAAAAAATTGGAAAAATGAAAAATGGAATACGTTTAAAGGTACGAATGTAATAAATATATTATTAACTTAAACTAAAAATATAAAATTTTCAACCTGAAAAATACCCTGATGTATAGTACAGGTGAAAATGTCAAAAAATGAAAATATTTTTAAAATTCTAAAAATTGGCTTGCAGTTACAGAATAAAATTGGAAATATGAAAAATGGAATCGGTTGAAAGGTACGAATGTAATAAATATATTATAAACTTAAACTAAAAATATAAATTTTTTGACCTGAAAAATACCCTGATGTATAGTACAGGTGAAAATGTCAAAAAATGAAAATATTTTTAAAATTCTAAAAATTGGCTTGCAGTAGCAGAATAAAATTGGAAATATGAAAAATGGAATCGGTTGAAAGGTACGAATGTAATAAATATATTATAAACTTAAACTAAAAATATAAATTTTTTGACCTGAAAAATACCCTGATGTATAGTACAGGTGAAAATGTCAAAAAATGAAAATATTTTTAAAATTCTAAAAATGGGCTTGCAGTAGCAGAAAAAAATTGGAAATATGAAAAATGGAATACGTTTAAAGGTACGAATGTAATAAATATATTATTAACTTAAACTAAAAATATAAAATTTTCAACCTGAAAAATACCCTGATGTATAGTACAGGTGAAAATGTCAAAAAATGAAAATATTTTTAAAATTCTAAAAATTGGCTTGCAGTTACAGAATAAAATTGGAAATATGAAAAATGGAATCGGTTGAAAGGTACGAATGTAATAAATATATTATAAATTTAAACTAAAAATATAAATTTTTTGACCTGAAAAATACCCTGATGTATAGTACAGGTGAAAATGTCAAAAAATTAAAATATTTTTAAAATTCTAAAAATGGGCTTGCAGTAGCAGAAAAAAATTGGAAATATGAAAAATGGAATACGTTTAAAGGTGCGAATGTAATAAATATATTATTAACTTAAACTAAAAATATAAAATTTTCGACTTGAAAAATACCCTGATGTATAGTACAGGTGAAAATGTCAAAAAATGAAAATATTTTTAAAATTCTAAAAATGGGCTTGCAGTAGCAGAAAAAAATTGGAAATATGAAAAATGGAATACGTTTAAAAGTACGAATGTAATAAATATATTATTAATTAAAACTAAAAATATAAAATTTTCGACCTGAAAAATACCCTGATGTATAGTACAGGTGAAAATGTCAAAAAATGAAAATATTTTTAAAATTCTAAAAATGGGCTTGCAGTAGCAGAAAAAAATTGGAAATATGAAAAATGGAATACGTTTAAAGGTACGAATGTAATAAATATATTATTAACTTAAACTAAAAATATAAAATTTTCGACCTGAAAAATACCCTGATGTATAGTACAGGTGAAAATGTCAAAAAATGAAAATATTTTTAAAATTCTAAAAATGGGCTTGCAGTAGCAAAAAAAAACTGGAAATATGAAAAATGGAATACGTTTAAAGGTACGAATGTAATAAATATATTATTAACGTAAACTAAAAATATAAAATTTTCGACCTGAAAAATACCCTGATGTATAGTACAGGTGAAAATGTCAAAAAATTAAAATATTTTTAAAATTCTAAAAAAGGGGTTGCAGTAGCAGAAAAAAATTGGAAATATGAAAAATGGAATACGTTTAAAGGTACGAATGTAATAAATATATTATTTACTTAAACTAAAAATATAAAATTTTCGACCTGAAAAATACCCTGATGTATAGTACAGGTGAAAATGTCAAAAAATGAAAATATTTTTAAAATTCTAAAAATGGGCTTGCAGTAGCAGAATAAAATTGGAAATAGGAAAAAGGGAATCGGTTGAAAGGTACGAATGTAATAAATATATTATTAACTTAAACTAAAAATATAAAATTTTCGACCTGAAAAATACCCTGATGTACAGGTGAAAATATCAAAAAATGAAAATATTTTTAAAATTCTAAAAATGGGCTTGCAGTAGCAGAATAAAATTGGAAATAGGAAAAAGGGAATCGGTTGAAAGGTACGAATGTAATAAATATATTATTAATTAAAACTAAAAATATAAAATTTTCGACCTGAAAAATACCCTGATGTATAGTACAGGTGAAAATGTCAAAAAATGAAAATATTTTTAAAATTCTAAAAATGGGCTTGCAGTAGCAGAAAAAAATTGGAAATATGAAAAATGGAATACGTTTAAAGGTACGAATGTAATAAATATATTATAAACTTAAACTAAAAATATAAATTTTTTGACCTGAAAAATACCCTGATGTATAGTACAGGTGAAAATGTCAAAAAATTAAAATATTTTTAAAATTCTAAAAATGGGCTTGCAGTAGCAGAAAAAAATTGGAAATATGAAAAATGGAATACGTTTAAAGGTACGAATGTAATAAATATATTATTAACTTAAACTAAAAATATAAAATTTTCGACCTGAAAAATACCCTGATGTATAGTACAGGTGAAAATGTCAAAAAATTAAAATATTTTTAAAATTCTAAAAATGGGCTTGCAGTAGCAAAAAAAAAACTGGAAATATGAAAAATGGAATACGTTTAAAGGTACGAATGTAATAAATATATTATTAACTTAAACTAAAAATATAAAATTTTCGACCTGAAAAATACCCTGATGTATAGTACAGGTGAAAATGTCAAAAAATGAAAATATTTTTAAAATTCTAAAAATGGGCTTGCAGTAGCAGAAAAAAATTGGAAATATGAAAAATGGAATACGTTTAAAGGCACGAATGTAATAAATATATTATTAACTTAAACTAAAAATATAAAATTTTCGACCTGAAAAATACCCTGATGTATAGTACAGGTGAAAATGTCAAAAAATGAAAATATTTTTAAAATTCTAAAAAAGGGGTTGCAGTAGCAGAAAAAAATTGGAAATATGAAAAATGGAATACGTTTAAAGGTACGAATGTAATAAATATATTATTTACTTAAACTAAAAATATAAAATTTTCGACCTGAAAAATACCCTGATGTATAGTACAGGTGAAAATGTCAAAAAATGAAAATATTTTTAAAATTCTAAAAATGGGCTTGCAGTAGCAGAAAAAAATTGGAAATATGAAAAATGGAATACGTTTAAAGGTACGAATGTAATAAATATATTATTAACTTAAACTAAAAATATAAAATTTTCGACCTGAAAAATACCCTGATGTATAGTACAGGTGAAAATGTCAAAAAATGAAAATATTTTTAAAATTCTAAAAATGGGCTTGCAGTAGCAGAAAAAAATTGGAAATATGAAAAATGGAATACGTTTAAAGGTACGAATGTAATAAATATATTATTAACTTAAACTAAAAATATAAAATTTTCAACCTGAAAAATACCCTGATGTATAGTACAGGTGAAAATGTCAAAAAATGAAAATATTTTTAAAATTCTAAAAATTGGCTTGCAGTTACAGAATAAAATTGGAAATATGAAAAATGGAATCGGTTGAAAGGTACGAATGTAATAAATATATTATAAACTTAAACTAAAAATATAAATTTTTTGACCTGAAAAATACCCTGATGTATAGTACAGGTGAAAATGTCAACAAATTAAAATATTTTTAAAATTCTAAAAATGGGCTTGCAGTAGCAGAAAAAAATTGGAAATATGAAAAATGGAATACGTTTAAAGGTGCGAATGTAATAAATATATTATTAACTTAAACTGAAAATATAAAATTTTCGACCTGAAAAATACCCTGATGTATAGTACAGGTGAAAATGTCAAAAAATGAAAATATTTTTAAAATTCTAAAAATTGGCTTGCAGTAGCAGAATAAAATTGGAAATATGAAAAATGGAATACGTTTAAAGGTACGAATGTAATAAATATATTATTAACTTAAACTAAAAATATAAAATTTTCAACCTGAAAAATACCCTGATGTATAGTACAGGTGAAAATGTCAAAAAATGAAAATATTTTTAAAATTCTAAAAATTGGCTTGCAGTTACAGAATAAAATTGGAAATATGAAAAATGGAATCGGTTGAAAGGTACGAATGTAATAAATATATTATAAACTTAAACTAAAAATATAAATTTTTTGACCTGAAAAATACCCTGATGTATAGTACAGGTGAAAATGTCAAAAAATGAAAATATTTTTAAAATTCTAAAAATTGGCTTGCAGTAGCAGAATAAAATTGGAAATATGAAAAATGGAATCGGTTGAAAGGTACGAATGTAATAAATATATTATAAACTTAAACTAAAAATATAAATTTTTTGACCTGAAAAATACCCTGATGTATAGTACAGGTGAAAATGTCAAAAAATGAAAATATTTTTAAAATTCTAAAAATGGGCTTGCAGTAGCAGAAAAAAATTGGAAATATGAAAAATGGAATACGTTTAAAGGTACGAATGTAATAAATATATTATTAACTTAAACTAAAAATATAAAATTTTCAACCTGAAAAATACCCTGATGTATAGTACAGGTGAAAATGTCAAAAAATGAAAATATTTTTAAAATTCTAAAAATTGGCTTGCAGTTACAGAATAAAATTGGAAATATGAAAAATGGAATCGGTTGAAAGGTACGAATGTAATAAATATATTATAAACTTAAACTAAAAATATAAATTTTTTGACCTGAAAAATACCCTGATGTATAGTACAGGTGAAAATGTCAAAAAATTAAAATATTTTTAAAATTCTAAAAATGGGCTTGCAGTAGCAGAAAAAAATTGGAAATATGAAAAATGGAATACGTTTAAAGGTGCGAATGTAATAAATATATTATTAACTTAAACTAAAAATAGTAAATTTTCGACCTGAAAAATACCCTGATGTATATATAGTACAGGTGAAAATGTCAAAAAATGAAAATATTTTTAAAATTCTAAAAATTGGCTTGCAGTAGCAGAAAAAAATTGGAAATATGAAAAATGGAATACGTTTAAAGGTACGAATGTAATAAATATATTATTAACTTAAACTAAAAATATAAAATTTTCGACCTGAAAAATACCCTGATGTATAGTACAGGTGAAAATGTCAAAAAATGAAAATATTTTTAAAATTCTAAAAATTGGCTTGCAGTAGCAGAAAAAAATTGGAAATATGAAAAATGGAATACGTTTAAAGGTACGAATGTAATAAATATATTATTAACTTAAACTAAAAATATAAAATTTTCAACCTGAAAAATACCCTGATGTATAGTACAGGTGAAAATGTCAAAAAATGAAAATATTTTTAAAATTCTAAAAATTGGCTTGCAGTTACAGAATAAAATTGGAAATATGAAAAATGGAATCGGTTGAAAGGTACGAATGTAATAAATATATTATAAACTTAAACTAAAAATATAAATTTTTTGACCTGAAAAATACCCTGATGTATAGTACAGGTGAAAATGTCAAAAAATTAAAATATTTTTAAAATTCTAAAAATGGGCTTGCAGTAGCAGAAAAAAATTGGAAATATGAAAAATGGAATACGTTTAAAGGTGCGAATGTAATAAATATATTATTAACTTAAACTAAAAATATAAAATTTTCAACCTGAAAAATACCCTGATGTATAGTACAGGTGAAAATGTCAAAAAATGAAAATATTTTTAAAATTCTAAAAATTGGCTTGCAATTACAGAATAAAATTGGAAATATGAAAAATGGAATCGGTTGAAAGGTACGAATGTAATAAATATATTATAAATTTAAACTAAAAATATAAATTTTTTGACCTGAAAAATACCCTGATGTATAGTACAGGTGAAAATGTCAAAAAATTAAAATATTTTTAAAATTCTAAAAATGGGCTTGCAGTAGCAGAAAAAAATTGGAAATATGAAAAATGGAATACGTTTAAAGGTGCGAATGTAATAAATATATTATTAACTTAAACTAAAAATATAAAATTTTCGACTTGAAAAATACCCTGATGTATAGTACAGGTGAAAATGTCAAAAAATGAAAATATTTTTAAAATTCTAAAAATGGGCTTGCAGTAGCAGAAAAAAATTGGAAATATGAAAAATGGAATACGTTTAAAGGTACGAATGTAATAAATATATTATTAACTTAAACTAAAAATATAAAATTTTCAACCTGAAAAATACCCTGATGTATAGTACAGGTGAAAATGTCAAAAAATGAAAATATTTTTAAAATTCTAAAAATTGGCTTGCAGTTACAGAATAAAATTGGAAATATGAAAAATGGAATCGGTTGAAAGGTACGAATGTAATAAATATATTATAAACTTAAACTAAAAATATAAATTTTTTGACCTGAAAAATACCCTGATGTATAGTACAGGTGAAAATGTCAAAAAATTAAAATATTTTTAAAATTCTAAAAATGGGCTTGCAGTAGCAGAAAAAAATTGGAAATATGAAAAATGGAATACGTTTAAAGGTGCGAATGTAATAAATATATTATTAACTTAAACTAAAAATATAAAATTTTCGACCTGAAAAATACCCTGATGTATATATAGTACAGGTGAAAATGTCAAAAAATGAAAATATTTTTAAAATTCTAAAAATTGGCTTGCAGTAGCAGAAAAAAATTGGAAATATGAAAAATGGAATACGTTTAAAGGTACGAATGTAATAAATATATTATAAACTTAAACTAAAAATATAAAATTTTTGACCTGAAAAATACCCTGATGTATAGTACAGGTGAAAATGTCAAAAAATTAAAATATTTTTAAAATTCTAAAAATGGGCTTGCAGTAGCAGAAAAAAATTGGAAATATGAAAAATGGAATACGTTTAAAGGTGCGAATGTAATAAATATATTATTAACTTAAACTAAAAATATAAATTTTTCGACCTGAAAAATACCCTGATGTATAGTACAGGTGAAAATGTCAAAAAATGAAAATATTTTTAAAATTCTAAAAATGGGCTTGCAGTAGCAGAAAAAAATTGGAAATATGAAAAATGGAATACGTTTAAAGGTACGAATGTAATAAATATATTATAAACTTAAACTAAAAATATAAAATTTTTGACCTGAAAAATACCCTGATGTATAGTACAGGTGAAAATGTCAAAAAATTAAAAGATTTTTAAAATTCTAAAAATGGGCTTGCAGTAGCAGAAAAAAATTGGAAATATGAAAAATGGAATACGTTTAAAGGTGCGAATGTAATAAATATATTATTAACTTAAACTAAAAATATAAAATTTTCGACCTGAAAAATACCCTGATGTATAGTACAGGTGAAAATGTCAAAAAATGAAAATATTTTTAAAATTCTAAAAATGGGCTTGCAGTAGCAGAAAAAAATTGGAAATATGAAAAATGGAATACGTTTAAAGGTACGAATGTAATAAATATATTATTAACTTAAACTAAAAATATAAAATTTTCGACCTGAAAAATACCCTGATGTATAGTACAGGTGAAAATGTCAAAAAATGAAAATATTTTTAAAATTCTAAAAATTGGCTTGCAGTAGCAGAAAAAAATTGGAAATATGAAAAATGGAATACGTTTAAAGGTACGAATGTAATAAATATATTATTAACTTAAACTAAAAATATAAAATTTTCAACCTGAAAAATACCCTGATGTATAGTACAGGTGAAAATGTCAAAAAATGAAAATATTTTTAAAATTCTAAAAATTGGCTTGCAGTTACAGAATAAAATTGGAAATATGAAAAATGGAATCGGTTGAAAGGTACGAATGTAATAAATATATTATAAACTTAAACTAAAAATATAAATTTTTTGACCTGAAAAATACCCTGATGTGTACAGGTGAAAATGTCAAAAAATTAAAATATTTTTAAAATTCTAAAAATGGGCTTGCAGTAGCAGAAAAAAATTGGAAATATGAAAAATGGAATACGTTTAAAGGTACGAATGTAATAAATATATTATAAACTTAAACTAAAAATATAAATTTTTTGACCTGAAAAATACCCTGATGTATAGTACAGGTGAAAATGTCAAAAAATAAAAATATTTTTAAAATTCTAAAAATGGGCTTGCAGTAGCAGAAAAAAATTGGAAATATGAAAAATGGAATACGTTTAAAGGTGCGAATGTAATAAATATATTATTAACTTAAACTAAAAATATAAAATTTTCGACCTGAAAAATACCCTGATGTATAGTACAGGTGAAAATATCAAAAAATGAAAATATTTTTAAAATTCTAAAAATGGGCTTGCAGTAGCTGAAAAAAATTGGAAATATGAAAAATGGAATACGTTTAAAGGTACGAATGTAATAAATATATTATTAACTTAAACTAAAAATATAAAATTTTCAACCTGAAAAATACCCTGATGTATAGTACAGGTGAAAATGTCAAAAAATGAAAATATTTTTAAAATTCTAAAAATTGGCTTGCAGTTACAGAATAAAATTGGAAATATGAAAAATGGAATCGGTTGAAAGGTACGAATGTAATAAATATATTATAAACTTAAACTAAAAATATAAATTTTTTGACCTGAAAAATACCCTGATGTATAGTACAGGTGAAAATGTCAAAAAATTAAAATATTTTTAAAATTCTAAAAATGGGCTTGCAGTAGCAGAAAAAAATTGGAAATATAAAAAATGGAATACGTTTAAAGGTGCGAATGTAATAAATATATTATTAACTTAAACTAAAAATATAAAATTTTCGACCTGAAAAATACCCTGATGTATAGTACAGGTGAAAATGTCAAAAAATGAAAATATTTTTAAAATTCTAAAAATTGGCTTGCAGTAGCAGAATAAAATTGGAAATATGAAAAATGGAATCGGTTGAAAGGTACGAATGTAATAAATATATTATAAACTTAAACTAAAAATATAAATTTTTTGACCTGAAAAATACCCTGATGTATAGTACAGGTGAAAATGTCAAAAAATTAAAATATTTTTAAAATTCTAAAAATGGGCTTGCAGTAGCAGAAAAAAATTGGAAATATGAAAAATGGAATACGTTTAAAGGTGCGAATGTAATAAATATATTATTAACTTAAACTAAAAATATAAAATTTTCGACCTGAAAAATACCCTGATGTATAGTACAGGTGAAAATGTCAAAAAATGAAAATATTTTTAAAATTCTAAAAATGGGCTTGCAGTAGCAGAAAAAAATTGGAAATATGAAAAATGGAATACGTTTAAAGGTACGAATGTAATAAATATATTATTAACTTAAACTAAAAATATAAAATTTTCAACCTGAAAAATACCCTGATGTATAGTACAGGTGAAAATGTCCAAAAATGAAAATATTTTTAAAATTCTAAAAATTGGCTTGCAGTTACAGAATAAAATTGGAAATATGAAAAATGGAATCGGTTGAAAGGTACGAATGTAATAAATATATTATAAACTTAAACTAAAAATATAAATTTTTTGACCTGAAAAATACCCTGATGTATAGTACAGGTGAAAATGTCAAAAAATTAAAATATTTTTAAAATTCTAAAAATGGGCTTGCAGTAGCAGAAAAAAATTGGAAATATGAAAAATGGAATACGTTTAAAGGTACGAATGTAATAAATATATTATTAACTTAAACTAAAATATAAAATTTTCGACCTGAAAAATACCCTGATGTATAGTACAGGTGAAAATGTCAAAAAATGAAAATATTTTTAAAATTCTAAAAAAGGGGTTGCAGTAGCAGAAAAAAATTGGAAATATGAAAAATGGAATACGTTTAAAGGTACGAATGTAATAAATATATTATTAACTTAAACTAAAAATATAAAATTTTCAACCTGAAAAATACCCTGATGTATAGTACAGGTGAAAATGTCAAAAAATGAAAATATTTTTAAAATTCTAAAAATGGGCTTGCAGTAGCAGAAAAAAATTGGAAATATGAAAAATGGAATACGTTTAAATGTATGAATGTAATAAATATATTATTAACTTAAACTAAAAATATAAAATTTTCGACCTGAAAAATACCCTGATGTATAGTACAGGTGAAAATGTCAAAAAATGAAAATATTTTTAAAATTCTAAAAATGGGCTTGCAGTAGCAGAAAAAAATTGGAAATATGAAAAATGGAATACGTTTAAAGGTACGAATGTAATAAATATATTATTAACTTAAACTAAAAATATAAAATTTTCGACCTGAAAAATACCCTGATGTATAGTACAGGTGAAAATGTCAAAAAATGAAAATATTTTTAAAATTCTAAAAATGGGCTTGCAGTAGCAGAAAAAAATTGGAAATATGAAAAATGGAATACGTTTAAAAGTACGAATGTAATAAATATATTATTAATTAAAACTAAAAATATAAAATTTTTGACCTGAAAAATACCCTGATGTATAGTACAGGTGAAAATGTCAAAAAATGAAAATATTTTTAAAATTCTAAAAATGGGCTTGCAGTAGCAGAAAAAAATTGGAAATATGAAAAATGGAATACGTTTAAAGGTACGAATGTAATAAATATATTATTAACTTAAACTAAAAATATAAAATTTTCGACCTGAAAAATACCCTGATGTATAGTACAGGTGAAAATGTCAAAAAATGAAAATATTTTTAAAATTCTAAAAATGGGCTTGCAGTAGCAAAAAAAACCTGGAAATATGAAAAATGGAATACGTTTAAAGGTACGAATGTAATAAATATATTATTAACGTAAACTAAAAATATAAAATTTTCGACCTGAAAAATACCCTGATGTATAGTACAGGTGAAAATGTCAAAAAATGAAAATATTTTTAAAATTCTAAAAATGGGCTTGCAGTAGCAGAATAAAATTGGAAATGTGAAAAATGGAATCGGTTTAAAGGTACGAATGCAATAAATATATTATTAACTTAAACTAAAAATATAAATTTTTCGACCTGAAAAATACCCTGATGTATAGTACAGGTGAAAATGTCAAAAAATTAAAATATTTTTAAAATTCTAAAAATGGGCTTGCAGTAGCAGAATAAAATTGGAAATAGGAAAAATGGAATCGGTTTAAAGGTACGAATGTAATAAATATATTATTAACTTAAACTAAAAATATAAAATTTTCGACCTGAAAAATACCCTGATGTATAGTACAGGTGAAAATGTCAAAAAATTAAAATATTTTTAAAATTCTAAAAATGGGCTTGTAGTAGCAGAATAAAATTGGAAATATGAAAAATGGAATACGTTTAAAGGTACGAATGTAATAAATATATTATTAACTTAAAATAAAAATATAAAATTTTCGACCTGAAAAATACCCTGATGTATTGTACAGGTGAAAATGTCAAAAAATTAAAATATTTTTAAAATTCTAAAAATGGGCTTGCAGTAGCAGAATAAAATTGGAAATATGAAAAATGGAATACGTTTAAAGGTACGAATGTAATAAATATATTATTAACTTAAACTAAAAATATAAATTTTTCGACCTGAAAAATACCCTGATGTATAGTACAGGTGAAAATGTCAAAAAATTAAAATACTTTAAAAATTCTAAAAATGGGCTTGCAGTAGCAGAATAAAATTGGAAATATGAAAAATGGAATACGTTTAAAGGTACGAATGTAATAAATATATTATTAACTTAAACTAAAAATATAAAATTTTCTACCTGAAAAATACCCTGAATGTCAAAAAATTAAAATATTTTTAAAATTCTAAAAATGGGCTTCCAGTAGCAAAATAAAACTGGAAATATGAAAAATGGAACACGTTTAAAGGTACGAATGTAATAAATATATTATTAACTTAAACTAAAAATATAATATTTTCGACCTGAAAAATACCCTGATGTATAGTACAGGTGAAAATGTCAAAAAATTAAAATATTTTTAAAATTCTAAAAATGGGCTTGCAGTAGCAGAATAAAATTGGAAATATGAAAAATGGAATACGTTTAAAGGTACGAATGTAATAAATATATTATTAACTTAAACTAAAAATATAAATTTTTCGACCTGAAAAATACAGGTGAAAATGTAAAAAAATTAAAATATTTTTAAAATTCTAAAAATGGGCTTGCAGTAGCAGAATAAAATTGGAAATATGAAAAATGGGATATGTTTAAAGGTACGAATGCAATAAATATATTATTAAATTAAAGTAAAAATATAATATTTTCGACCTGAAAAATACCCTGATGTACAGTACAGGTGAAAATGTCAAAAAATTAAAATATTTTTAAAATTCTAAAAATGGGCTTGCAGTAGCAGAATAAAATTGGAAATAGGAAAAATGGGATACGTTTAAAGGTACGAATGTAATAAATATATTATTAACTTAAACTAAAAATATAATATTTTCGACCTGAAAAATACCCTGATGTATAGTACAGGTGAAAATGTCAAAAAATTAAAATATTTTTAAAATTCTAAAAATGGGCTTGCAGTAGCAGAATACAATTGGAAATAGGAAAAATGCAATCGGTTTAAAGGTACGAATGTAATAAATATATTATGAACTTAAACTAAAAATATAAATTTTTCGACCTGAAAAATACCCTGATGTATAGTACAGGTGAAAATGTCAAAAAATTAAAATATTTTTAAAATTCTAAAAATGGGCTTGCAGTAGCAGAAAAAAATTGGAAATATGAAAAATGGAATACGTTTAAAGGTACGAATGTAATAAATATATTATTAACTTAAACTAGAAATATAAATTTTTCGACCTGAAAAATACAGGTGAAAATGTCAAAAAATTAAAATATTTTTAAAATTCTAAAAATGGGCTTGCAGTAGCAGAATAAAATTGGAAATATGAAAAATGGAATACGTTTAAAGGTACGAATGTAATAAATATATTATTAACTTAAACTAAAAATATAAATTTTTCGACCTGAAAAATACAGGTGAAAATGTCAAAAAATTAAAATATTTTTAAAATTCTAAAAATGGGCTTGCAGTAGCAGAATAAAATTGGAAATATGAAAAATGGAATACGTTTAAAGGTACGAATGTAATAAATATATTATTAACTTAAACTAAAAATATAAAATTTTCTACCTGAAAAATACCCTGAATGTCAAAAAATTAAAATATTTTTAAAATTCTAAAAATGGGCTTCCAGTAGCAAAATAAAACTGGAAATATGAAAAATGGAACACGTTTAAAGGTACGAATGTAATAAATATATTATTAACTTAAACTAAAAATATAATATTTTCGACCTGAAAAATACCCTGATGTATAGTACAGGTGAAAATGTCAAAAAATTAAAATATTTTTAAAATTCTAAAAATGGGCTTGCAGTAGCAGAATAAATTTACAAATATGAAAAATGGGATATGTTTAAAGGTACGAATGCAATAAATATATTATTAACTTAAAGTAAAAATATAATATTTTCGACCTGAAAAATACCCTGATGTACAGTACAGGTGAAAATGTCAAAAAATTAAAATATTTTTAAAATTCTAAAAATGGGCTTGCAGTAGCAGAATAAAATTGGAAATAGGAAAAATGGGATACGTTTAAAGGTACGAATGTAATAAATATATTATTAACTTAAACTAAAAATATAATATTTTCGACCTGAAAAATACCCTGATGTATAGTACAGGTGAAAATGTCAAAAAATTAAAATATTTTTAAAATTCTAAAAATGGGCTTGCAGTAGCAGAATAAAATTGGAAATAGGAAAAATGGAATCGGTTTAAAGGTACGAATGTAATAAATATATTATTAACTTAAACTAAAAATATAAATTTTTCGACCTGAAAAATACCCTGATGTATAGTACAGGTGAAAATGTCAAAAAATTAAAATATTTTTAAAATTCTAAAAATGGGCTTGCAGTAGCAGAAAAAAATTGGAAATATGAAAAATGGAATACGTTTAAAGGTACGAATGTAATAAATATATTATTAACTTAAACTAGAAATATAAATTTTTCGACCTGAAAAATACAGGTGAAAATGTCAAAAAATTAAAATATTTTTAAAATTCTAAAAATGGGCTTGCAGTAGCAGAATAAAATTGGAAATATGAAAAATGGAATACGTTTAAAGGTACGAATGTAATAAATATATTATTAACTTAAACTAAAAATATAAATTTTTCGACCTGAAAAATACAGGTGAAAATGTCAAAAAATTAAAATATTTTTAAAATTCTAAAATTGGGCTTGCAGTAGCAGAATAAAATTGGAAATATGAAAAATGGAATACGTTTAAAGGTACGAATGTAATAAATATATTATTAACTTAAACTAAAAATATAAAATTTTCTACCTGAAAAATACCCTGAATGTCAAAAAATTAAAATATTTTTAAAATTCTAAAAATGGGCTTCCAGTAGCAAAATAAAACTGGAAATATGAAAAATGGAACACGTTTAAAGGTACGAATGTAATAAATATATTATTAACTTAAACTAAAAATATAATATTTTCGACCTGAAAAATACCCTGATGTATAGTACAGGTGAAAATGTCAAAAAATTAAAATATTTTTAAAATTCTAAAAATGGGCTTGCAGTAGCAGAATAAAATTACAAATATGAAAAATGGGATATGTTTAAAGGTACGAATGCAATAAATATATTATTAACTTAAAGTAAAAATATAATATTTTCGACCTGAAAAATACCCTAATGTATAGTACAGGTGAAAATGTCAAAAAATTAAAATATTTTTAAAATTCTAAAAATGGGCTTGCAGTAGCAGAATAAAATTGGAAATAGGAAAAATGGGATACGTTTAAAGGTACGAATGTAATAAATATATTATTAACTTAAACTAAAAATATAATATTTTCGACCTGAAAAATACCCTGATGTACAGGTGAAAATGTCAAAAAATTAAATTATTTTTAAAATTCTAAAAATGGGCTTGCAGTAGCAGAATAAAACTGGAAATATGAAAAATGGAATATGTTTAAAGGTACGAATGTAATAAACATATTATTAATTGAAACTAAAAATATAAAATTTTTGACCTGAAAAATACCCTGATGTACAGGTGAAAATGTCAAAAAATTAAAATATTTTTAAAATTCTAAAAATGGGCTTGCAGTAGCAGAATAAAATTGGAAATGTGAAAAATGGAATCGGTTTAAAGGTACGAATGCAATAAATATATTATTAACTTAAACTAAAAATATAAAATTTTCGACCTGAAAAATACCCTGATGTATAGTACAGGTGAAAATGTCAAAAAATTAAAATATTTTTAAAATTCTAAATATGGGCTTGCAGTAGCAGAATAAAATTGGAAATAGGAAAAAGGGAATCGGTTGAAAGGTACGAATGTAATAAATATATTATTAACTTAAACTAAAAATATAAATTTTTCGACCTGAAAAATACCCTGATGTATAGTACAGGTGAAAATGTCAAAAAATTAAAATATTTTTAAAATTCTAAAAATGGGCTTGCAGTAGCAGAATAAAATTGGAAATAGGAAAAATGGAATCGGTTTAAAGGTACGAATGTAATAAATATATTATTAACTTAAACTAAAAATATAAAATTTTCGACCTGAAAAATACCCTGATGTATAGTACAGGTGAAAATGTCAAAAAATTAAAATATTTTTAAAATTCTAAAAATGGGCTTGTAGTAGCAGAATAAAATTGGAAATATGAAAAATGGAATACGTTTAAAGGTACGAATGTAATAAATATATTATTAACTTAAAATAAAAATATAAAATTTTCGACCTGAAAAATACCCTGATGTATAGTACAGGTGAAAATGTCAAAAAATTAAAATATTTTTAAAATTCTAAAAATGGGCTTGCAGTAGCAGAATAAAATTGGAAATATGAAAAATGGAATACGTTTAAAGGTACGAATGTAATAAATATATTATTAACTTAAACTAAAAATATAAATTTTTCGACCTGAAAAATACCCTGATGTATAGTACAGGTGAAAATGTCAAAAAATTAAAATACTTTAAAAATTCTAAAAATGGGCTTGCAGTAGCAGAATAAAATTGGAAATATGAAAAATGGAATACTTTTAAAGGTACGAATGTAATAAATATATTATTAACTTAAACTAAAAATATAAAATTTTCTACCTGAAAAATACCCTGAATGTCAAAAAATTAAAATATTTTTAAAATTCTAAAAATGGGCTTCCAGTAGCAAAATAAAACTGGAAATATGAAAAATGGAACACGTTTAAAGGTACGAATGTAATAAATATATTATTAACTTAAACTAAAAATATAATGTTTTCGACCTGAAAAATACCCTGATGTATAGTACAGGTGAAAATGTCAAAAAATTAAAATATTTTTAAAATTCTAAAAATGGGCTTGCAGTAGCAGAATAAAATTGGAAATATGAAAAATGGGATATGTTTAAAGGTACGAATGCAATAAATATATTATTAACTTAAACTAAAAATATAATATTTTCGACCTGAAAAATACCCTGATGTATAGTACAGGTGAAAATGTCAAAAAATTAAAATAATTTTAAAATTCTAAAAATGGGCTTGCAGTAGCAGAATAAAATTGGAAATATGAAAAATGGAATACGTTTAAAGGTACGAATGTAATAAATATATTATTAACTTAAACTAAAAATATAAATTTTTCGACCTGAAAAATACAGGTGAAAATGTCAAAAAATTAAAATATTTTTAAAATTCTAAAAATGGGCTTGCAGTAGCAGAATAAAACTGGAAATAGGAAAAATGGGATACGTTTAAAGGTACGAATGTCATAAATATATTATTAACTTAAACTAAAAATATAAATTTTTCGACCTGAAAAATACCCTGATGTATAGTACAGGTGAAAATGTCAAAAAATTAAAATATTTTTAAAATTCTAAAAATGGGCTTGCAGTAGCAGAATAAAATTGGAAATAGGAAAAATGGACTATGTTTAAAGGTACGAATGTAATAAATATATTATTAACTTAAACTAAAAATATAAATTTTTCGACCTGAAAAATACCCTGATATATAGTACAGGTGAAAATGTAAAAAAATTAAAATATTTTTAAAATTCTAAAAATGGGCTTGCAGTAGCAGAAAAAAATTGGAAATAGGAAAAATGGAATACGTTTAAAGGTACGAATGTAATAAATATATTATTAACTTAAACTAAAAATATAAAATTTTCGACCTGAAAAATACGCTGATGTATAGTACAGGTGAAAATGTCAAAAAATTAAAATATTTTTAAAATTCTAAAAATGGGCTTGCAGTAGCAGAATAAAATTGGAAATAGGAAAAATGGGATACGTTTAAAGGTACGAATGTCATAAATATATTATTAACTTAAACTAAAAATATAAATTTTTCGACCTGAAAAATACCCTGATGTATAGTACAGGTGAAAATGTCAAAAAATTAAAATATTTTTAAAATTCTAAAAATGGGCTTGCAGTAGCAGAATAAAATTGGAAATATGAAAAATGGAATACGTTTAAAGGTACGAATGTAATAAATATATTATTAACTTAAACTAAAAATATAAATTTTTCGACCTGAAAAATACAGGTGAAAATGTCAAAAAATTAAAATATTTTTAAAATTCTAAAAATGGGCTTGCAGTAGCAGAATAAAATTGGAAATATGAAAAATGGAATACGTTTAAAGGTACGAATGTAATAAATATATTATTAACTTAAACTAAAAATATAAAATTTTCTACCTGAAAAATACCCTGAATGTCAAAAAATTAAAATATTTTTAAAATTCTAAAAATGGGCTTCCAGTAGCAAAATAAAACTGGAAATATGAAAAATGGAACACGTTTAAAGGTACGAATGTAATAAATATATTATTAACTTAAACTAAAAATATAATATTTTCGACCTGAAAAATACCCTGATGTATAGTACAGGTGAAAATGTCAAAAAATTAAAATATTTTTAAAATTCTAAAAATGGGCGTGCAGTAGCAGAATAAAATTAGAAATATGAAAAATGGGATATGTTTAAAGGTACGAATGCAATAAATATATTATTAACTTAAAGTAAAAATATAATATTTTCGACCTGAAAAATACCCTGATGTATAGTACAGGTGAAAATGTCAAAAAATTAAAATATTTTTAAAATTCTAAAAATGGGCTTGCAGTAGCAGAATAAAATTGGAAATAGGAAAAATGGGATACGTTTAAAGGTACGAATGTAATAAATATATTATTAACTTAAACTAAAAATATAATATTTTCGACCTGAAAAATACCCTGATGTACAGGTGAAAATGTCAAAAAATTAAATTATTTTTAAAATTCTAAAAATGGGCTTGCAGTAGCAGAATAAAACTGGAAATATGAAAAATGGAATATGTTTAAAGGTACGAATGTAATAAACATATTATTAATTGAAACTAAAAATATAAAATTTTTGACCTGAAAAATACCCTGATGTATAGTACAGGTGAAAATGTCAAAAAATGAAAATATTTTTAAAATTCTAAAAATTGGCTTGCAGTAGCAGAATAAAATTGGAAATAGGAAAAATGGAATCGGTTTAAAGGTACGAATGCAATAAATATATTATTAACTTAAACTAAAAATATAAAATTTTCGACCTGAAAAATACCATGATGCCGGGTACAGGTGAAAATGTCAAAAAATTAAAATATTTTTAAAATTCTAAAAATGGGCTTGCAGTAGCAGAATAAAATTGGAAATAGGAAAAATGGAATCGGTTGAAAGGTACGAATGTAATAAATATATTATAAACTTAAACTAAAAATATAAATTTTTTGACCTGAAAAATACCCTGATGTATAGTACAGGTGAAAATGTCAAAAAATTAAAATATTTTTAAAATTCTAAAAATGGGCTTGCAGTAGCAGAATAAAATTGGAAATAGGAAAAATGGAATACGTTTAAAGGTACGAATGTAATAAATATATTATTAACTTAAATTAAAAATATAAAATTTTCGACCTGAAAAATACCCTGATGTATAGTACAGGTGAAAATGTCAAAAAATGAAAATATTTTTAAAATTCTAAAAATGGGCTTGCAGTAGCAGAAAAAAATTGGAAATATGAAAAATGGAGTACGTTTAAAGGTACGAATGTAATAAATATATTATGAACTTAAACTAAAAATATAAATTTTTCGACCTGAAAAATACCCTGAATGTCAAAAAATTAAAATATTTTTAATATTCTAAAAATGGGCTTGCAGTAGCAGAATAAAACTTGAAATATGAAAAATGGAATGTTTAAAGGTACGAATGTAATACATATATTATTAAGTTAAACTAAAAATATAACATTTTCGACATGAAAAATACCATGATGTAGTACACGTTAAAATATAAAAAAATTAAATATTTTTAAAATTTTAAAAATTGGCTTGCAGTAGCAAAATATCTTCAGAAGGGGGCGCACTTCTCATTTTCCTACATATTCCTTTATCCTCATGGATACAGTGTGGTACTGCAAGCTAATTTTTGAATTATAATGAATAAATATATAATTTTCCAAATATAAAATTTTGAATATGAAAAATCGAATATTTTTAAACATACAAATATAATAAATATATTAAAAATATAAAAATTAGAATATGAAAATTACCATAAGTAAAATTATACATTAAAATATAAAAAATTTAAAATATTTTTTAAATTTAAAAATTGGCTTGCAGTAGCATAATAAATATATAAATATATTTTTATATTTTTTATTTTTAAGTTTTAAATGTTATATTTTAAATTAAATAAATTAAAAATATATTTTTATAATTCTACAAATTTTATAAAATATATATATCACAAAACAAATTGGAAATTTATATCTAAATTTTAAAATTTATAAAATATTTAAAATCAAAAATTTGCTTGTAGTACCTCAAGGAATCCATCAGATTGCAGGCTTCTCCATCTTTTTTATATTTTTGAAAAGGAGAGGTGCATCACCTGGTGGAGAAATTCTGCTACTGCAAGCCAATTTTTTATTTTTATTTTTTAAATTTTAATTTATATTTTTATATATTTTATTTTTAAATTTTAAATGTTATATTTGAAATTAAATAAATAAAAATATATTTTTTAATATTTTATATTTTATTAATTAAAACAAGAACTATTATAGAAAAAAAACATACAAAAATACATACAGAAAAAAAATAAACCTAACAAAATCAATGACAAAAAATATAACAAAACATAAATAACAAAAAGAAAAAAAGAAAAAAACCCAAAAAAACATAGAAAAAAAAATAGACAACAAATGCTACACACATAACATATTTAACATAAATAAACAATTAAAAAAACACTTCCTAAACTTGGCTTTCTTGCAATTTAGCCCATAACCGTCTTACTTCCGTAATAGTAGTCAATTTAACATCGTATGCCAAACATTAAATCTATCTTTTTCTGGCTTATTATCCATTATAAACTACTGTACCTATATAACTTTAACATCGATATAACATAACAACACAACACTCGTTGCTTATACCTCATGAAATATCCACCCTCTTAATCTAATGATAATTACAAAACTATTCCATTAGCTAATTCTCCCACTCATTTCCAGTGATCAATTACAACTCGCCAATCATTACTACATTTTTCTTCATTTTCTCCTTTAATCAAACCTGTTAATTTATCCATTTCCATTATATCCCAAATTTTCATCGTCCATTCTTGAATTGAGGGGATTTCCCTCGTTTTCCACTTGGAATAAAAATATATTTTTATAATTCTACAAATTTTATAATATATATATATATATATATATCAAAAAACAAATTGGAAATGTGTATATATATATATATAATCAAAGAATTTGCTTGCAGTACCGCATGGAATCCACCAGATGGCAGGCTTCTCCATCTTTTTTATATTTAGGAAAAGGAGAGGTGCACCACCTGGTGGAGAAATTCTGCTACTGCAAGCCTATTTTTTATTTTTAGTTTTTAAATTTTAATGTATATATTTTTTATTTTTAAATTTTAAATGTTATATTTTAAATTAAATAAATAAAAATATATTTGTATAATTCTGCAAATTTTATTATATATATTTAATTTAAAATATAACATTTTTAATTTAAAATATAACATTTATAATTTAAAAATAAAATATATATCACAAAAATATATATCACAAAAATATATATCACAAAACAAATTGGAAATTTATATAAATTTTAAAATTTATAAAATATTTAAAATCAAAGAATTTGCTTGCAGTACCGCATTGAATCCACCAGATGGCAGGCTTCACCATCTTTTTTATATTTAGGAAAAGGAGAGGTGCACCACCTGGTGAAGAAATTCTGCTACCGCAAGCCAATTTTTTATTTTTATTTTTTAAATTTTAATTTAATTTTAAATGTTATATTTTAAATTAAAAATGTTATATTTTAAATTAAATAAATAAAAATATATTTTTGTAGTTCTACAAATTTTATAAAAGATATATATATCAAAAACAAATTGGAAATGTGTATATATATATATATATATATATATAAAATCAAAGAATTTGCTTGCAGTACCGCATGGAATCCACCAGATGGCAGGCTTCTCCATCTTTTTTATATTTATTAAAAGGAGTGGCACACCACCTGGTGGAGAAATTCTGCTACTGTATGCCAATTTTTATATTTTTTATATTTTAATTTATATTTTTATATTTTTAAATTTTAAATGTTATATTTTAAATTAAATAAACAAAAATATATTTTTATATTTCTACAAATTTTATAAAATATATATATATCAAAAAACAAATTGGAAATGTATAGATAGATAAATAGATATAATCAAACAATTTGCTTGCAATACCTCATGGAATCCACCAGATGGCAGGCTTTGCTATCTTTTTTATATTTAGGAAAAGGAGAGGTGCACCACCTGGTGGAGAAATTCTGCTACTGCAAGCCAATTTTTCATTTTTATTTTTTAAATTTTAATGTATATTTTTATATTTGTTATTTTTAAATTTTAAATGTTATATTTTAAATTAAATAAATATATATGCAAAGAATTGGCTATATATCAGAAATAGAGAATCTCAGGTGATTGTACTCAGAAGGTGCAGAATCCAGAAATGCTATTTTCCTTTAAACTACAACTCCTAATGGGACCTGTAGCACAAAAAAGTAATTTTTCTACACTCAAAAGGAGGATTCTCCTTTTTCCTCGTTTTTATATTGCAAAATGTATGCCAAGCTCTGGAGTGGTGTATTTTGGGTTATTGTTTTTAAAGTCTACAAATACTACACAGGAGAAAGGCTTAAAGATAAAACGATAACTTGTATTTGGAAACAGAAAAGCCAATTTATTTTTTATTAAATAGGAGTACAATTAAAAATTAGACTTCTGGCCAGGAACTCCACATTCTTGAAGTCTTAAAAATATAGAGGTGGGCCATGAATTTGACTTCCGGAAGCCCACACAGGTAGTAGACACCTGCGATCTGAACAAAGGCAGCAAACTCTTGCCCCTCTGGATGCCTTGCACTGTAACTCCCATCATCCCCACAATGGCTAGAGACTTCTGAGACATGTAGTCCAACCACATATAGAGAGAGGGTCCAAGAAGAAGCCATAGAGGGGCAAATATTCTTGACTCGCAGAAGAGGCAGGCAAAGTCAGAGGCACAAAGGTTTCAGTTATTTTGTCCAAAACGACGAATTTTGAAACATCATGTAACCTATCACTCTTTTTGGCAGACTAGAAAAAAGAAATTATTTGGACAGAAACAATTCCCCGACTGCCCCCCAAAACACAGACTGTCTGAGAGAAGAAATCGCTTGACGTTTGGGCTGGAGGTTTTGGGACTAAAAATGTCCAATATTTTCAGGAAGGTCTGGGGGGGGGTCTCAGAGGCAAGAAAGGGGGTCCAGAGGACCGAATGTGACCCACGCCATTCGTTCCCACGCTGCTCTTGGGGCCATAGTCCTTCCCAATGCTTTGGGGTTTCATCTCCCAGAATCCACCCGAGCCGACTTCTGGGGAGGTTTGCTGCGTCCCCAAAAAACAAGCGTCAGCACCCTGCGATATCCTTCGTTTTGTTTTTCCGTTGAAATCTCGTGTCTGTTGGGTCAAAGCCCCGTTCGACAGAACCGAAGACGGCCCACGGGGGATTTGGGGCTACGTAGTCGGCCGAGGTGAAGGTCTCCGTTCCTCCGCTCCGTTCGTATTTGCAGACCAGCTCTTGAAAGCGGCCATAGTCTATCCATGTGTGCCAGGCTCCGTTGATCTTGAACTGAAGGGGGAAAGGAAAACAAGGAGACGTGAAATGATTTGGAGGAGGAGAAGAAAAGGGAGAGATGCAGAATGAGGAAAATGAAGCACAGAGAATGAAAAATTTTGGGCACAGTGGGCCCTTGGTGTATCCGCTGGGGTTTGGTTCCAGGACCCCACGTCCCCCAAAATCCGTGGGTGCTCAACTCCCATTATATGCAATGCATCATCATCATCATCATCATTATTATTACAGTGGGCCCTTGGTATCCGTTGGGGTTTGGTTCCCGACACACACACACACACACACCCCAATGGATACCAAAATCCATGGATGCTCAAGTCCCATTAAACAGAATGGCATAACAAAATGGTGCCCCTCATTTAAAATGGCAAAATCAAGATTTGCTTTTTGGAATGTGGTATATATTTTCTGGATATTTGCAAACCGTGAACGGTTGTATCCGTGGATAAAGAATCTGCAATTGTAGGCCATTTTAGCCAGACCCTAACCCTAGCCCCAGCCCTCCAGCAATGGGGCCACCGGTTGTCGGTCCCCTTTGGCTTCAACATCCCAACAACGGGGGAAAGAGCGGGATTTCCCCACCTTCTTGTGGGCGATCAAGAGGCAGTTGGAGTGCTCGTGTTCACAGGCGATTTCGTAGTCCGGGAGCAGGTCTGCCAACTCTTGGACGAAGCGGGTGACCTCTTCGTGCCACGGGACGTTGGCCATCGTGAGGCTGCTGGCTGAGCTCTCCCCACAGAAGGTCACTCCCTGCCAAAGGGACACACAGACATTGTTTGCCTCACAATCAGAAACAGCCATGAACTCTCCAGAGGCCCTTTCACACTACAGAGTTATAGAGCGATGATTCCACTTTAAGACCCATGGGATCCTGGGATTTTCAGCCGGTGTATCCTTCATGTTGACTCTGACTTTCTCAGAGGGGGTTGGTCATTCCTTTCCTCTGAGGACGAGAGAGTGTGACTTGGCCAAGGTCACCCAGTGGGTTTCCATGGCTGTGCAGAGAGATTCAAACCCTGGTATCCAAAAGTCCAATTCCAGCACTCAAACTACTAAACCAGACCAGGTCCACACTTGCAATTTGAGGAAGGATATAAGAATCCTCTTCCAGAGAACACTAGCAAAAATACCAGTCCCAGGATTCCACGGCAGTTCAAGTGGAATCACATCTCTGCAATTGTCCAGTGTGAAAGGGCCCAAGCAATTCTGAGGGAGGTAAACTCCTCTTTGTGTGTGTTTTCTGAGAAGAGGAGTTCATCACGAATTCTCTGGAAGACCCACCTTGACCTCAATGAAATCTGGCTTGCCAAGAGACACCAGCTCAGCGTAAGCCTTCAGTTCATCCACGTTCCACGCTTTCACCAATGTCAGCCTATAGACTGTGCGCTGTTTCTGAGAAAGGAAAGAAGAACACAACGGAAATCTGAATTTAATTACATTGTTCGTTTCTGTTGCTGTGCGCCTTCGAGTCGTTTCCAACGGAGCGTGAGACTTGCCCAGTGGGTTTCTATGGCCAAGCTGTAATACTAAATGGATATGTTTCCAATAGGAAGGCAAAATAATCGTCTAGCCTCGGTCAGCCTCATCTCTGCAACATTTTATAGGTGTAGCCCCCAAGATGTCACTGTGTGGTCCTTGAAGAGGGAAAAGCATGGCTGATTTGCTGTCTGGGGAATTCTGGGAGTTACAACTATTTTCCTCCCTTCCCAATACCTTTTCAGCCAAGGCTTGCAAGCTGTCCAAGAACCTCTGCCAGAAGTCTTTGAAGAGCGGTCGATCGATTTTCTTCAGGCTCTCTTTGGTGCTGGCATCCACACTGACATACAGCTGGGTTACGGGTTCAAGGTTCCTTTTGGGAGGGTAGGAAGGAGAAACCTATGAGAACCACACAACAACTCCATCGCTGTGCCAGCTGCCAGTTTATTTCCAGACTCAATGCAAAGTGACCTTTAGGGCTCTATGCAGCTCAGGTCCAGCTTATGCGAAGGACTGTAGCCTCCTGTGTGAACCTGCAGAAGTTTTGAGATCTTCCAGGAAGACCCTTCTCTGAGTCCCATTAGAGGTACATCTGGTGGGAACAAGGGACACTCATGAGGACCCCACTGCAGGGATTTCTGGGGCTGAGAGTGTGTGACTGGCCCAAGGTCACCTTAGTGGGTTTCCATGGCTGAGCAGGAATTTGAACCCTGAACTCCAGAGTCATAGTCCAACACTCCTGTTCCCGGAAAATGTTGTTTTTCTTTGTATTTTCAGGATTGTGGAGAGAAGCTAGTAGGTGGAAAGGAGAACCCAACTGTGGACCAAATAATTGTTTTTAAATTGGGGGGCTTTGGGGGCTACAACTGGGGAGGGCTAGGATGAAGGCGGGGGAATTATTCCAGGCACTCACCGAATTTCCTCTGGGAACTGGGCATTTGTAACGAGAAAGCTTGAAATGTTGCGACGATGCAGGAGCCTTAAGAACTGGTTGATCTGGGGGTACATGATGGGCTCCCCAACCAGAGAGAGGGCACAATGCCTGGCCTCCAAGCCTTCTTCGAAGCGGTCGCCTCTCACTCCGGGGACCCCTGCAAAATTGAAGCGGAAGACGGTCAGCTTGGGAAAAGGCTCGGCATCAGGAGACAGTAGCCCTGCAAACACCCTGCAGACTTAACTGGGAGGACTTAAGCTCTGTTGAGACTTACTCCCAGGTCAACATGAAGAAGAACGTGCGGACGTTGCAGCCACTGGCTGAGAGATTAACTGATGGATGCTACCCCTCTTCGAGGGCCGGTAGTGGCTATCTGAACCAGCAGTCGCTATTGGCGCTGAGAGGTGTCAAGCCGTCTCCCACATTTTCCAGATGGAAAACAACTCTCAAGCTGCTCTCTGGCAATACCTTTAAACTGCTTGATCAAGGTCCGATGGTTCTCTAGAGCCTCCTGCAAGATCATTTCAGGCCGGTCCATCTTCCATCGCCACTCTGTGCCCACTGGATTGGTGTGGTGCCTGAAGATACCATAAACCAGGTTTACATTATGTGGTCAGTAACAGACACACATCATCTGTCTCCAAGTATCCTGAGCACTCCCTTCATTTGTCTACAAAAAAAGTGCTCAGGAATCAGACTAATTAAACTAGCATGCTGTTCCAGTTAACTTGTAAATCTGGGGGGGGGGGAGGGGGACACCCAATTTGGGCTGACATGAAATCATCCTCGGTCATCCTCTGAGTGTTTGCAGCTCCTTCCCACATCCCATAACTCAGCAATAGGGGAAGGAGTGGCCCTTCAGGTGACCTGGGACTGCAATGCCCATCAGTCACAGAATCATAGGGTTGGAGGAGTCCAACCCCCTGCCATGCAGGAATACACAACTACCCCATGAAGGATAAAAACGAGGAATGATCAGAGTTACGGTCCAACTACATTTGGAAAGCCACACATTATCTGCCCATATTTCTGTCACAGGGGTTAAAGTACAGACACCACAAGTTGGAACAGCAGTTGCTGCTAACCAAACTTTTCTGTTCAGCCACGATTTTGAAGGCGGAAAGGGCTTTAAAACTTCGATACAACATTGGAAAATTGGTCAGCTCCTCCATTTGCCACCCAAATAAAGCCTGAGTTTGGAAAATGCAGCTCTTATCATACTTTACCTCCAACAGAAGACGCATTTATTGGCACAAGCCAAGCTAGGGGTGGTCTCCATACAGCGGTGACTTTCGATGCCGTAAAATGTGTGTTTGTAGCAACCTCCTCTCCCGCGAAGCATTGACTGGCGCCAGACAGGAAAGGAAGGAAAACCAGTGGAAGCAGAATTGGTATTAATTTTTTTACAAGAATAAATATATTTTAAAAGTCTCAACACGACAGGGCTTGAAAAAGTTCTTTCCTGCCTCATTTTATTCTTGATATCTCTCTTCCTTCTGACCACCCCAAAAGGCATTACATGCCACCCATTTTAAAGTTACTATTTCAGGTCATGCGCTAGGCTTTTTTAACAGAATTATTTTTCCCAGTTTTTGTACTATTTTCATACTTTGCCCCAAAGTATCAAAGTCTTCTCCCAAAGTATCAAAGATGTAATCAAGAATGGAGCAAGTTAACTTTCCTGCTCTTGTACTAAAATCAGTCACTATAATATACTTGGAGCCAGAAACCAAACGACTCTCCTGAGCCTAAATTTGCTGAATTTCCCCTCCAAAAAATTGTTTTTCACCCCCCGTGGGCCCAAGGGTGTCCAAAGGTGGTGAAAATGCCCCCCACACTCCCTAGAGAACAATTGAACAATTAATAAATTAAACAATTAAAAGAAATCCATACCTTTGTCCACCGACAAAGCTTCACTCCAGAATGGCTCCCAATCAACCTGTAACCTGTAAAAAGAGATGGTTTGACTTACAGGGGACCTAGAAGAAATCCAGGGGTTGAAGGAAACCCCCCCCAAGCCCCCAATCCAAGGAAGGGGCATAAAATTACAACACTTGGAAGTAACCCTAGAGGTCCTGTAGTCTGACCCCTGCTCAGCACCGGATCCAACACAAAAGTTGGCTACAGCAGAGAGCTATTATTTATTGTCTTCAGTGTTCCTGAGGCTGACAAATGACTTGCTGTTTGGAAGTTTCTTCCAATATCTGTCATATCTCACTCTCTGCGGTTGGAGGATTCAGATGGAGAGGAGGAGAAGGCAGATCGCCAGGAATCAGCAACTCCTGATAACTAGGGTCTTTCTGAGCCCATAGAGCCAGGAGTCGAGGCACTACTCCCCAGTGGGAGGTTACAGATGCTGAAGACCCACTGCCATCATTAATGGAGCGACACAGAGAGCGTGCGTCACTCCCAGCATCTGGTGTTTTGGAGACGGCTGCCCAGAAATCTCACAGCAGCTCCCCAACATCTCTGTTGCTCACAGCCTTCTTATCTGGGTGACTGACAAGACTCTTGGCATTTGTGTTTCAGAGAATCTGTTCAAAGGGGAAAAAAATTGGGGACCAAGGCTGCCCTTTCCTGCTGCTGACCTTGCTTGGAGAGGGCTTCCCGGAGAGCTGGCGTGATCATCTCCCTCCTCTCATCCTCGCCTTCCTGCTGGGATCCAGCCCTCCATGCTGCCTCTTCCTCCAGCTCACGCTCTCTCTGCAAAAAGGAAACAAGTGTTAACTAGGGCTTCCACATTTGGAAAACCACAAAAAGAAGGGAACAGGAGGAGAAGCCGTTACAGGATATTTGGAAAACATCTGTAGAGGAGATAGCTGCAGAAGCCAAAAAGGTTGCAATACACAGACAAGAGAAGCAACAGCCTGAGCCCAGCTGCAGCTGCTACAGCAGGAGACCATTACCTGGGCTTTCTTCATGCGTCCCATCACCTTGCCCAAATCCTCAACATCCACCACGCCGTTTGCACCCGCTTCTCCCTCTTCGCTGCCGGACTCTTCCTCGCTTGTGGTTTCAAAGAGTTCCTCTTCTTGCTGCTGAATTGACTGAAAGAGAGAATGAAGAAGAGATCTGGGAGTGACTGGTTCTGAAAATCCAGAAAGAAAGGGGGGAAAGCACCTCAGTTTTTCCACCAGCAAAATGGGAATAAGACAAACCTGGAGAGTAGGAATAAAGACAGAAATACGTAGGTGCCCGATACACCATCACACCCAGGGACACACACATTCATGGTCCGCAGTTATAGCGCTATGATCCCACTTCCACTGCCACAGTTGTCTCTTCCTCTGGAATCCTGGGATTTGCAGTTTAGGGAGAGGCAGCTGGCATTTTCTGTCAAAACTACAAGTCCCAGGATGCCAAAGAATGCATCTGGGCACTTAAATTTGAATTACAGTGTTACCATTGTGTGGTGTGAAAGGGCCCCTAGGATCAAGATAGTTTTTGCCCATTTGACCATCCCAGAGAAAGACTCCACTCCTTGTTTGACGCACCTCCTTCTCCCCACTTTTGGGGCTCCCCTCTTCCTTTTCCTCCTCCATGACGGTCATCTCCTGAGTCGCCTTCTGCTGCGATCTGCATCGGCCTTTCTTGCACTTCCCGCTGCAGGCCTTTCTCTCCCCTTTCTGGAGAGCCTGGAGCCTGGCAAGGAACTTGGCCTTCCAGGCCTCAAAGTCTCCCTCGATGCTGCCATGTTTGCTCCTCGCTACGTCCGCGTCCCCCCGTCCGAAAGAGAGGACCCGCCGTGCCCCCAGCATCCACAGCCACTTGTCGACGTTCCTGCCCACCTGCAACAGAGATAATGAGAGATGGAGAAGCCTAAAGTTTGTGTCAAGAAAGGCCAACAACACCCCTACAAGTTGTGCAGACTGGGTGATTCTGGGGCATTGCTTTTCCAGGCTCTGAATCAGACCGACCGAGGACAAAGAGGCCTATGGGAAGAGTAGGGTGCTCAGGTCTGATTCCCCCATGGAAGGATTTTGACTTTTCAGATTTCAGAAACAAGAAATGATACAGTGGTGCGGCTACAGCCCAAAATTGAGGGTGCATCTACACTGTAGAAATAATGCAGTGTGACACCACTTTAACTGCCACGGCTCCATTCTAAAGAATCCTGGGATCTGTAGTTTTCTGAGCCACCAGCGCTCTTTGGCAGAAAAGGCTAAAAACCTTGCAAAGCTACCTTGCAAAACTAAAGACCTTGCAAAACTACCAATCATGTTTGGAGCTACAGTGCTGAAGTGGTGTCAAATGGCGTTACAGAATATCTACATTTCTGACTTATGGCAACCCTAAAGCAAACCTATAATGGAATTTTTTCAGCCGAATTTATTTATTTATTCAAGCTGCCCTTTTCTTGCACAAAACCCATGCTTTTGTACAACTGATTTTATGTTAAACTCTTGGAGTAGGAAAAATAATCACCCAAAACGTGCAAAAATTCACTTTGCCTGACCCAATGGAGGAGGAAACTTAGGAAATCCTTCATTCTTTCTTGGGACAACAAAATAAGGAAAGATCGATCCCTCGGTTTTTAACAGGGATCACAAGCCGAGGAAAGAAAACAAGAACCAAAGCAGGACTCACGGTGTTGTAGTGATCCACATACGATGAATTTCCCAAGCCAAAGACAGCGTACCGCAGACCTTTCAGGTGTGTCTTGCTGACTCGGAAATCGTTGGCCGCCTCTTCCAGCCATTTGCAGAACCAGGCCGCGTTCTCCGTCGGCTTCCCATCGGTGTAAGTGGCAACCAGGAACACACAGATATTCCTGATGTTTGCCTTGAGGGAAACCAAAAGGACAAACAAACTCTTCTTTGGAAATTTTTATATGCTTTTGAGAGCTGAAAAGCCCACCCAAGTTAAACATATCAAAAGTGAGCCTTTTTACAAAAGCGCTTTAACTGCGTATTCCTGCATGGAAAGTGGGTTCGACTAGATGCCCCTTCCCACTCTAAGATCCTATGAATTTATTAGTCCATGGCTAATGGCATGCTACAGTCCAAGGTGGGCAACCAGAAAAAGGAGCCGTCAGAAGTTCACTTCCTTGTTTTGAATAACTTTTTAATAAAATACTAAACAGTGCTAGGAGGTCTGCAGCCTATTTTAAAAGGTGCTTCCCTCCCCCCCACCCCTGTCCTCCTGGAGGTTTTCAGGAAAGTCCATTAATTCTTTTCAGGGTGCCAGAAAAACTGGGGAGTCAAGGGCCAAAAATAGCACAGGCGCCTGGTGGGCCACATATGGCCCTGGGCTACTTATGGCCCAACCCCGTCACAATCTCTGAAAGGGTATGAAGAGAGATCTTGTAGCACCTTTGGGACTAACTGGAGGAAAGAAGTTGGCAGCAGGAGCTTTCCAAGACTTAAGTCTACTTCCTCAGATGCATTAGTCTATGAAAGCTCATGCTGCCAACTTCATTCTTTCAGTTAGTCCCAAAGGTGCTCCAAGATCTCTCTGCATACTGATCCTACAGATTAATATGGCTATATCTTTGAATCTCTGAAAGGGGTATGCATGTGAACGTATGAAAACACTTCAGGCACATGGATTAAATTTATATAAACGCTTGTTCTAATCTGTCTGGTGATGTGCGAATGAGCTCTTAAGGCTATAAACTCCTTTCTTAAAATAAGTGCTTTGGTCCCACATTCTCCATAGGGAGAGAAATCCACAGGTCCTGGAAAAAAGTTTGCTGCCCCTTTTCCATTACTGCAACTCTCTTATAGGACAAAGCACATCTCAGAGGGAGGAAGTTGGCAACCCAGGTCTGGGGAAAAACAACCAACCTCATCAACCAGAGAGTCATCTGGATCGTAGTCTCTCATGTCAATAACTTCCGCCGGTAAATTCAAGGAGGCTACGGCATCAAGAAGTCTCGACGCAAACCTCTGGAAAGAGAGAAGAGGGATTAGTGAAAGACTACACTTCTGGGATTTGTAGTTTGTGGAGGCACCAGAGCTCTCTGACAGAGAAGGCCAAACATCTCAGACAACTACAATTCCTGGAATTCCATAGCACTGAGCAACAACAGTTAAAGCGGTATCAAACTAGATTATTTCTGCAGTGCAGATGCAGTCCTAGGTAGGATTCTCCCAAGCCTAGCACCGAAGGACATAGCTCTGGAGAGATGAATGGTGAAGAGTGTCTCTGAGCATGAACAAAGTGCCTCTCCTCGAATAAAAAGACCCCCCTCAAATTCACCAGCTTCAATATTCCAATATTTACCTTCGCTGTTCCAGTCTGGGAACCGTAAAAAACCTTTACGCCGGAGACATAGACTTTGACAGCAGGAATCTCCTTCTGTTCTCTTTCAACAGCGGAGTTCTTGAGAAGGCTGGGCTTTTCAAGTCGACTTCCATCCTGAAATTTTAAAAATATGTATTTATATCTTGGCCTTTCCTCCAAAATTGGGACTCGGAACAGTTTACGGTTTAAAACAAGTCCAATGCTTGTATAACTAAACACATACAAAGGTCAGCATTAAGTTAAAATCATGCTATTCACAACACAGGTCGAGTCTCCCTTCTCTGAAATGCTTGGGACCAGAAGTGTTTTGGATTTCGGGGCGGGGGGGGGGGGATTGAATTTTGGAATATTTGCAGCTACATAATGAAACATCTTGGAGAGGGGACCCAAGTCTAAACATGACATTCGTTTATCTTTCTCAGAAACATAGCCCGAAGGTCATTTTATAGACAATTATTTGTGCATGAAACAACGTTCCTTGTAGAAGTAATATGTGTCAGGAATGACCGACCCCTAGTTCCAGAAGAAGACAGGATTTTTACAAAATCTGAAGTGAAATCTTCCCTTTGTCAAAGGATGTGGCCCAAAAGGAGTGGAAGTGAGGACCACCGGAGGGTCCCATCAGCACCTACCATCCCCAAAAAACCCCTTCCAGCCAAGAAGATCCAAATCCCTCCAGGAGGAAAACTGCACCCTTACTTACCTGCTTTTTGGATTTCCTGAGGAGCTGGATGCAAATCCAAAGGCTGATGCCGAAGGCGGCACAGGAATAGAGGTAAAAACGGTTCAGCCACAAGAAGGTCAGGGGAGCGCAAAGACCGTCCCAGGTCTCCATGGGCAGCTCTGAAAAAGAGACAGAAAGAAAATGCAGAAATGCAGCCTTCGTGTCCATCTTGGTTGGGGGAGACTGCAGTCCCCAGCATCCCCATGCTGTCTGGGGGTCTGTGGCACTTGGGAGTCCAAAAGAAAAAAGGACATAAACTGCACTTTAATCTGATGCATTGTGTATATTGTATATTTTAAAACTGTAGCTCTGTCTTGAAAGGTTTATAAACATGGATTTATTCCCCTTTGCCTTTGCTTCCACTTCTGGTAATGGAAGGATTTGTTTCTGAATGGCAAGGAGAAAATAAAGTGGTTAAAAAGAAGCAACTGACATTGAATGTTGGTCTAACAATAAACAAACTGCCAATAAAACTGTCTAAAGTTAAAATGTTTCAGTTCCAACAGTCACTGTTGCTCCAAGAAAAAAGTTAGAAAATATTATTAATAATAATAATAATAACTGCAAGATTTATTTGTGTGCATAAGAACCAGTGTGGCCTAGTGCTTTGAGTGTTGCAATGGCAAATCCCTTTCTGCAGAAACTTGCCAAGAAAACCCCAGGAGAGTGTTGCCTTAGAGTTGCTACAAGCTAGAAACCACTGGAAGGGACAGAGCAACAACAAATACATATACATATATACATATATATATACATATACATATACATATACATATACACACATACTTATATGTATCTACATGCATAATACATGCATGTTTTATATGTATGTATATAGATAGATAGATACAGATAGATACATGCATATTTTATATGTATCTACATGCATATGTATATATGTATATATGTATGATATATATATATATATACACATATACATATACACATACATGCAAATACAGTACATGTACACATGCATATGTATATATGTATACATACATGTTTTATAAATATATATACATATATATGCATATGGATATATGTATATACACGCATATAAAATATACACATATATTTTATATGTATTTACATGCATATAGATATATGTATACATGAATGTTTTATATGTATATGCATGCATATGTTTTATTTATATGGATCTACATGCATAGGTATATATGTATACATGCATGTTTTATATGTATATACATGCATACACAGTATATGTATACATACATATGCTATTATTATTATTACAGTTTCTTTATATAGCACTGTAGATGTACACAGCAATGTACATACAGTTAATAAAATAGATAAAAATAGATTAAAAAAGCCTGCCGATGGCATACATTCTACAAAATAATAAAATAGATAATACAAAGAAAGCAACAAATTAAAAACATCAAATAATTTGTATATGTGTATATGCATATGTGTGTGTGTGTGTGTGTGTGTGTAATCCAAGATCAATAATACAAAAACAGAAGTCTTCTTTTCTTTTGAGAAAGAAGGCAAGGGATCCACACTTCTTACCCATGCTTTCTTTACAAACAAACCAAGAGGAGCAGCAAGCAGGGCTCTCTAGCCCCAGTCCAATGGTCAGAAAAGGGGGCTTCCTCCCAAGGAGAGAGGCCTCTGATCAGCTCCTGGAAGCAGCCATCTTTCATCTGTGTATTTGTGGGTTGTTGTGTGTCACACACTTTGTGCAGGCATGCTGGGAAGGCTGGCTTACAGTCAGTCCCTTTCTTCCCTCCCTCTTTTGCATTAACCCTATCTGGGCTGCAAGGATTTCAGATTTGGCTGATTTTTCTTCTCCCATTATTGCAATTGGAAGAGAGTCTGCAATGGAGGGGGAAAAAATTAAAATAGAAACCCAGTTGATTATTTCCATAATAATACTATGAAGATGGCCAGTTGTTGTTGTTGTTTCTGTACATGAAGAAACGTTAATGATAATTGCAGAAAATGACATTGTGTGTCAAGTTGATTAAGGGCTACATTTAAATTCAACATCAGAATCCTGCTGCTCCTGTTTGTTTGCAAAGAAAACAGGGGTGAGAAATGTTGATCTCTTCTACTTCTTCAAAATAAACAAGACTCCTGTTTTGGTATTATTGATTTTTGGTTATATACACACACATATATGTGCATGTATACATATACTGTATATGCATGTGTATATGTATATACATATAAAACATTAATGTGTGTGTGTGTGTGTATATATGTATATATATATATATGCATGTATATACATATAAAACATGCCTGTATACATATATACACATAAGTGTATATAAATGCATTTCCTAATGCTGATTGATTGATAAGGCTCAAAGGAATTGCAGAAGACCCAAGTTGTGATGTGATGTGATGGGAGAATTGTTATTCTTTCCAAATTGTTATGCACATATATGTAATACAATATAATATATGCTCTGTATAATAGCAGCTCATGGAGGGGAGTAATGTTTATCAAGAAATTGGGTTGTATATGGGAAGCTGAGATTCACATTCCTGCTTGACTGTGACATTCACTGGGAAGCCAGGCATAAATCCCTGCCAAAGGAATATGTTTTGCTGTGAAAATGAGGTCACTGAATGGTGACTAGGAATATATAAACACCTCTTTAATTTAATTTGTTCTTGAGGATTCCCTATGCAAGCAGAAATCCTGCTCCCTTGAATATAATAATAATAATAATAAATTTTATTAAAACACTTTAGAGTTACCCAATAAACACTTTATGAAGTAGAGGATATCAGTGTTAGTTATAAATAATAAGGATGTATTAAATAACCAGGCCTGAAGATGGGCAGTCTGAAACCATAATATTTATTTATCAAATGTCTACATATGTATTCATGCATGCATGAATGCAAAATATTAATAATAATGGTGGTGGTGGTGATAATAATGATGAGGAGGAGGACTGTGTGCTTTTTATCTTTTTAATCCCTGACAAAGCATGGGTTTTTGTTTTTGTTTAAAAAAAAGCATGGGATGGGGCATTGTTGTATTGTTTTAAAGTATTTTTAACATTTTTTATTTTTGATTGTATTTTATTCTTTTAACATGTCACTTGTTTTAATATTGTAATAATTTAATTCTATTTTAATGTACTGTTTTTGTATGCTTTTAATTGTACTGTTGTTGTTTTTTAATGTTGTGAACTGCCCTGAGTCCCAGTTTTGGGGAAAGGGTGGGATATAAATAAATAAATTAAATAATAATAATAATAATAATAATATAAAAATCAAGTCTCAAATTTGTAGAATGTGTTTGTGTGTCCACAACATTCTGAAATGTTTTATAATTTTTTAAATGTATTTTATTCTTTTAATAGCTATCTATTTGAACATTGTGATAATGCAATTCCTTTTTTAATGCGCCTCTTTTCTATGTTTTTAATTGTGTTGTTCTTTTAACATTATGAAGCCGCTCTAAGTCCCAGTTCTGGGGGAAAAGTGGGATACAAATTTATTATTATCATTATTATTATTATTATTATATGAATGCAGTGCTTTTGCCCTGAGATTCCCCTCCTTTCACTCAGAGGACCCCAGAAAAGGGTCCAAGCCTTGAGGCCCTGAAAACTTGCAGGAAGCCCAATATGAGCTGACAACCCCAACCCTGTGAGGTAGGCTAGGCTGAGACAAGAGTGACTTGCGGAGGGGGCCAGCCTTGCAAAGTGCCCCCTCGGCCTCCCCAGCCTTCAAAGGGCAGCACTCTAACCACTGCTGCATCCTCCCTAGTTGAGGGCCTAAGCAGACTGCCAGAAATAGTGCACATTAAATTGAGGCACTGCCCTGGCTCAGTGCTAGGGAGTCATGGGAACTGTAATTTATTGTGGCACCAGAGCTCTCTGACAGAGAAGGCTCAATGTCCCAGAAAAAAATACAATTCCCATGATTCCCTAGCACTGAGCCAGGGCAGTGCCTCAATTTAATGTGCACTATTTCTGGCAGTCTGCTTAGGCCTTTATTTGAGAAATTTCTAATATAGGAAAGGGACCTAGAAGAAAGGAGACGCTTTTCATCCCGGAACTAAACATTCCTGTTCTTTGCATTCCACCCGGACGAATATGAGGTGAGAGCCCCTTTGAGCTCCAGGAGTCTCGCGAGACTTCCTGGCGTTACATCAGCGCGTCACAAGGCGAAAAGTGGAAGCCGCCTTCGGATTGGCCCGGGTTTGCGCCTGTGGGCGGGGCTCGACGCGGAGGGGCGGGTGTTGGGTTGATTGACGGGCCGCCGCGCCGACGCAGTGCGGTTCGGGGCCCAGTTGTCAACAACCATGTCGATTTTCACGCCGACGAACCAGATCCGCCTGACCAATGTGGCCGTGGTGCGGACGAAGCGGGCCGGGAAGCGCTTCGAGATCGCTTGCTACCGGAACAAGGTCCTGGGATGGCGGAGCGGCGCGTGAGTCGTGCCTCTGAGCATAGGCAGAGTGCAGAGGGAAGGAAGAAGGCATGGCAGCTGGACTGGATGGCCCTTGGCCCTCTTCCAAGTTACTCTTCAGTGATTCTGAGGCAGAGTGCCTCTGAGCCTGTGCAGAGTGCAGAGGGGACAGACTGTAAAAGAAAAGGAAGAAGGGAGGGCGCCTCTGAGCATGCAAAGAGTGCAGGAAGAATACTTTATAAGTGGGAAGGAAATGGCAGAGTGCCTCTGAGCATGCACAGAATGCAAGGCATTATAGCCATTTCCTGTGGTATTTTTTGTGAGCCTGCCAGGAAGGGTTTTTAATCGCAACACAAATTGCTTTCTAGAGAAAAAGACCTGGACGAAGTCTTGCAGACCCACACAGTGTTTGTGAATGTCTCCAAAGGACAAGTGGCCAAGAAGGAAGACCTTGTCAAGGCTTTTGGGACAGAAGACCAGACCGAAATCTGCAAGCAGGTAGGCTCTCTGAACCAAGGCAGGTGGATGACATTCTTTATTCCTAGCATTAAAACCCACTTGAATTAATATTTATTTAGGGCTTTTGGTTACCAAACCAAAGCAGGTTAAAAGGGTAGGGTGTATTTTAATAAACAAACACTTGTGGCCTTGCCAAGATATTCTAAAAGAGTCCTTTTTCTGACTTTGTGACACAAAGCAGTTTGCTTTTTCTGGACAACACCCAGAATCCCCGGTCAGCATTTCCAGTGGCAGTGCTTGTGGGGGGATTCTGGGATCCATAATCTGAAAAAAGGTGATTTCCCCTCCATCTCTGGAGGTGATAGCTTTCAGTCATCTCTGAGAATTTTAGGATCTCTGTGGCTGTCAGAATCCAGGTCTTCCAAACTGCAGAGAGGTGACTTGTGCTGCTTTTCTCGCTTTCAGATCCTAGCCAAAGGGGAGCTGCAAGTGTCGGACAAAGAGCGCCACACGCAGCTGGAGCAGATGTTCCGCGACATTGCAACAATCGTGGCAGACAAGTGCGTCAACCCGGAAACCAAGCGGCCCTACACAGTCAGCCTGATTGAAAAAGCCATGAAGGACATCCACTATTCCGTCAAGCCTGGGAAGAGCACCAAACAGCAGGTAAGGACTGAGCGTAGGAGACCCAAAATCCTGGACACTACAGGACCATGCCAGGCTGGATGGCCATCTGTCAGGGATGCTTTGATTGGGAGTTCCTGCATGGCAGGGGGTTGGACTGGATGGCCCTTGTGGTCTCTTCCAACTCTATGATTCTATGATTCTGTGCCTGCATGGGTCACTGAAAGGGTGCCCCCCAAAATGTGCCAGCACCAGGCACAATGTGAGCATTTAACAGTTCTAAACTGAAAGCTCTCTCAAGCAAGACTGGCAAATTTTTGAGCAAGCAAGAACCATTTTTGTCAGTCCATTTCAAACCAAGGGTACTGGTGTCTTTCTAGGTGCTGTTGGATTGGAATTCCCATGATTCCTTGTCTTTGGCTGCAGTGACAAGGACCCATGGGTCTTGCAGTTCCACAACACGGGTTGCCCCTGTTTTCAGAGAAGACGAGATCCACTTGCTATTTTGGGGCACAGAAGAGTGATGAGAGTTGACTGATCTTAAAACGAGGCTGTGCAGTGCCGTGTTGAGCAATGCAAGGCTTTGGAAGCAGGGGTTCGTATCCCTACTCAGACACAACAGTCATTGGTTGACTCAACATTTACTCTCTGAGCCAGATTTGTTAAAAAGAAGAGAAGGGAGCTAGAGTTCTTGACCACCCTCTTTCTTTCCAGGCTTTGGAGGTCATTAAGCAGCTGAAGGAGAGCATGCAGATTGAGCGGGCGCACATGCGGCTGCGCTTTGTCCTCCCCCGGAAGGAGGGAAAGAAGCTGAAGGAGAAGCTGAAGCCCCTGATCAAAGTGATCGAGAGCGAGGATTTCGACGAACAGCTAGAAATCGTAAGTGGACCGACCTCTTCCCCTTTGCACTGAAACCACAAGAGGAGGTAGCCATGGCTGCTTCCAGCCTCTGGGACTCCCTTCCTTAGGGAGGTTGGTCTGCCTCCTCCTTGCTCACCTTCTGCCCACAAGTGAACCTTTCTTTCATTTGGGGAATGGTCTGTTTTACCAAAAAAAGTGTACTTTTTTTCTGTTCTTCTAAAGTTTCAGAGGCTTTCAGTTGTACAGACTGTGTGTGTGTGTGTGTGTGCCTGTTGGCTCATGGGGACCCCATGAATTTCAATGTTTACTTAGGCACGGACTACTGAGAGGTGGTTTTGCTAGTTTCTTCCTCTGAAATCTTGTCTGCAACACCTTCGTGGATGATCTCCCATTCAAGTACTCACCAGAGCTGACCCTGCTTAACATCCATCATCAGAAGGAATCAAGAGACTAGGCTACATGGATCTGCCTTAAAAACACACAGTTTTGTTTTTGCAGTCCTAACTTGTGTTTTGATGCCACAGGTGTGCCTTGTGGATCCAGGCTGTTTCCGGGAGATCGACGAGGTGATCCGGTGCGAGACAAAAGGCAAAGGAACCCTTGAAGTGCTCAGCCTGAAAGATGTGGAAGAAGGGGATGAGCGGCTGGAATAATTTCATCTCTTTCATCCCAACAAGGACTTGGCATTAAAGAACTCCCAAAAAGCCTGCCTTGCAGGGGGTCCATTGCTACTGCCTGGTTTGGTTTGGAGTTTTATTCGAGTGTTATCTCCTTCCCCTTCCCTCCCAACTCTGGCAGGTGACAACATCCAAGGGTACCTTAGAGGACAGGCCTTACTCCTCACTTTACTCCAGCATAGGAGAGAACCTCTCTGCCACCCGAATCCCATGGTGGGTTTTTTGCATGCATGGTGGAGGGGTTTGAAATGTCCGTAAAGTGCCAAAAAGCAATTGAAGGGGCCAGGCTGGTGGGTCAGGGCTGAGCTCTGTGTATTAGAAAAGAGAGCAGACTTGAAAGATCACATCCACTTGTCACCCAGCCAGGGGTGCTAGGGACAAGCTTACCATAGCCAGCCTCACAGGAGGCCTTGTGAGACTTGGCTGGCCTCTCATAAAAGCATGCACCAGGCGTCTGCATGTGGCGCTCCAAAAACACGTCAGAACCATAGAGAGGGGCTTGTTTAACCATCATTCCACAGCCTAAGTCCCAGAACTCTGGCCCACACCCTCCAAGCTCCTCAATCCTAGTCTCACTCTTCACTCTGAATGAGCCAAAAGACACAGAAATTGCTAGTTAGGTAATTTGGATAAGGGTGGGAGACAAATGTACAACCTGATCTAGAAACCATTATTTGTTATAATTGCAGCTTTTACGTTTTAGCTGAAGAGCCATCCACAGTTCCCATGACAAACCTGCCTTTATTTGGAGGGTTGCTTTTTTGTTCGTATTGCTGTGTGGTTTGAGAATAAACCAAAGGAATGAGGACCAGTTTGTTGCTGAGCAGAAAATGCCAGGCAGGGTTGGATTTCCTATGCACAAAAAGATGGTTTGGGGGTTTATGCTGCTTTTAAGTATCTTTTAAGAAATGCATCTTGCTTGAATTGTTTTTCTGTCCCACTTCTAGGAGCCCAGTGGGCAAATGCACAGCCTCAAAACTTCTTGAATATTATTGTACTGATGAGATGTTATAAATTTAAGGGGGAGTTGATGCACACTGAGACGTTCCTCTCTTTTTTGGGTGAGCATATATAACTACAGCTGTGGTCTTTCTCCTGGGGTTCTTGGATCACAAAGGGAAGCTCCTCTGAGATGCCTTCAGGTAGTTTCCCACTTATGGTGACTCCAAGGCAAACGTATTACGGGGTTTCGTTGGTGAGAAGGCATTGCAATCAGTTTCAACTTCTGTGATTAACTGGCAGATTTTGACAACATGTTTTGTCCATCTTTTTTTTTCTCCTAAAAAACATACTCATGAAAACCTGCAGAATTCTTTAAGCATCAATCTCCACATGTATGACCATAAACAATCACCTTTACACAAATCCCTACATATACAGAACTTTGATTCAGTTAAGTCAATGTAAGTACACCTTGGTTGCTTTCAGTAGAACATAATGAGCCACAATGAATGTCTTTTGCTGGTTTCCAAAGGGCACCCAGCACCCAGGTTTTTCCCTGTCTACTCAGAAGTAAATGCCACTGTGTCGTGTGGTCTTGCTTTCAAGTAACTTAATAGGACTGCTGGCTTAAGGCCGTGGTTTGCATCCCTTAACAAGAGTCTTTCTACATTGCAAGGATGAATCTTCGGTTAGCACAGACACAACATTTTAGGAGGTACATTAAATCTCCACTCTTTGGATCAGCCAATATCCCCTGATATGCTTCATAATGGAAGAAGCACCATGTGGGAACCAAAAAAATATATTCTATGTCTCTTTTGCCTTCATGTCGTCATTCTTTCCAGGATTGCTAGAGTAGCCTTGAGAGTTTATCAAAGCAATGCCAAACAAGCATTTTAGATTCAAATATAGATGACATCTGTCTTGTGTTGCTGGACCTAAGGAAAAAAGGCACAAATGGAAAGAGAAAATCATTTCATCTCAGAAAGACAGCAGCTGAAACCCCACAAAACAGAGCAGGGCACATGGGTGACACATGGCTTGAAAGTGGTGCATGTTGAAAGGATCCAGGCAAACATGAATCTATGCAATTCTGGTCTAGGCAGAACCTCCCTATTCAGTGCTAGTATACCTGGCTCACTCAGTCTCTTTTTAAGAGAGCCAGCATGGTGTAGTGGTTTGAGTGTTGGCCTACAACTGGAGCTCAAGGTTTGAACTCCTGCTCAGCCATAGAAACTCCCTGGGTGGCTTTTGGTAAATCACACTCTCTCAGCCTAAGAGGATGGCAATCAAACCCCTCTGAACAAATGCCAATAAAACTGTAATAAATTCACCTTAGGGTTGCTATAAGTCAGAAAAACTTGAAGATGCACAACAATACCTGAATGCCCCAGAGAAAGACAAGGAACAAGGAACAAACAAGAAAGCCATGACTTTGTTGGACCATCAAATGGAACAACGATTCAGACGGACAATTCCCACATGAGTCTCTCACTCTGACGCATCCATATTCTTACCCCATTACCTTAATCTGCTTCCTGGCACCTGTCCCCACCTGGCTGGCAACCAAGGAGTCCGCCTGAAATGGGGTGTCCGCAACCGGCATGGTGGGCAGGGGGCCATCGGTCACACAGAGATGAGTCTCTAAGAACGGCCTTTGCAGGCTCTCCAAAAAGTCCACCTCCAGAGCTTTCATCCAGAAAGGAACCTGGGAGAAACACAGCCTCTATTAATCTGGGCTAGGTTAACTTTGTACACTGCCTCGATTGCCTAGCAGAGGGGCGGGTTATAAATAACATTTATTATTATTATTATTATTATTATTATTATTATTATTATTATTATTATTATTAGGTTACACACACAGCCCCTCCAGGGGCTATTAGGCTGCAGCTTCCTCCCTGCTCTAGCCAATATGGCTGGTGGCAAAGGATCCCGGGAGCTAATAAAGTAAAATAAAAAGTAAAACATGAAATGCAAAGCAGTGTTCAAACCTTGCACAGCTTCACCGAAGAACGGTCCAAAGCACCCAGGACTTCGTTCCAATGTGAGAGGAAGCAGGCCTGTTTCTCTTCGAATTTCAAGGTTTGGATTTCGGATTTGAGTTCTTTCAGACGATCTTCAAACTTCCGGCTCTTGTCCAGGTAATCTAACCTGCGGGATCCACACGCAGATGCAATGAGAAAGCAACAAAATGGGAGAAATGTAAAAAAATCAGAGCCAAGTACACCATAACCACAAAAGAAAATGTTATTGGGGAAGGAGAGCCAACTGGCCTCAAATTCCTATTCTTTATTTAATAGTAAAGTCAATCCTGGGTCCCTGGATTCCTGAATTGTGTTACTGTGAGAGAACAGCTGGAATGGCCTGAGAAATGAAGTACAATAATATCCAAAATCCACAAAACAGTGATACCTTTATTGGCCAACCCAAATGCACAAAATACATGGATATACATAAGCTTTCGAAGCTCCACTGGCTTCTTCATCAGGCAAAAATGTTAAAAATCATACAGGAGAAAGGAAAACTGATGTTAGTCGCAGGCCTGCATTTTGTCCAGATGTTGTCCAGGGATATCCATGCAGAAAGGCCAGTCCTCCTCCTGTGGAATTTGGGAGACAAAGCATTTAAACATCCTGGAAATAAAATATAAAGTGCATTAGCATCACAAAAAAGGGCTCTTCCATTGAGATCCAGGATGTCTCTGTCTCTTGTGAGGCTACAAACATTTAATTTCTCAAGAGAAACCTCCATGCTTTTTCATTAGGGGGAAAAATATGGATTTTGGATGTCATTGTACTTTGTTATACAGCTAACACAGCTATTCCTGGGTAAGTTTCCCAAGAAATGAAGAAGATGGGAAGAGGCTGCTTGCTCTCCTTCTGCTCTGCGCCTGGTAGAAAATTCCAGGTTTGTTTTCTGAGGAATGGATGCCCTAATATCCACCTGCTTTGGCCATAAGAGGACGATGACGACCGTATTACCTTTCTCTCTCTATCTCCAAGGAGAGTCTCTTCAAGTCGATATCCCGTAAATCTAGCTTTAGAGATCCCTTGTCAGCATCCGCAGTTAAGGCTGGGACAAATTTGGGAGGATGCTGCAAGAAGAGAGACGCAAAAGTGTTTAGGAAGACATCTGGAAGCCCTTTAAAATAATTATTGCACTCGCTGCTTGGAGGTATGCTGTTTCTGAATACGAATACATATATTATATATATATATGTATGTATAATTTATTCTTGATTGTTCTAAATTAATGTTTTAATTGGATTGATTGGTGGGTTTTTTTACGTATTAAAGATATTCTTTGTATGCCCTGCTATCCCCACCAGTTAAAGGACAGTCTTTGTTGGCTGCCTGAAAGAGAGCTGAAAGGGGACAAGGCAAGGCAAAGCAAGGCAAGGCAAAGCCAGCCTCATCTCATGTGGGAGGGAGTTCCATAGCCTAAGGACCACCACCAAACCCCCCAGCCCTGCGGTCACACTGTCACAGCCACACTGTGGACAAGAGCTTACCGGCGTGTCCGGGCGACTCTTGCTCACCTCCTGGAGCTTCTGCTTGGCCTTTTCCTCAGCCTCCCGGGCCACCTGCAAGTCCTGCTTCAAATGCTCGGCTTCCTTGGCCCTGGTGAAGCAAAACCCCAAATCCCCTGACTCCAAAGGCCCTGGGGGTGGGGTGGGGGGATTCTGGGAGTTGCCATCCCCAAAGGTCGGTCCCCTTCCCCATGAGAAGGAAGGGATGCCTCTCCTCCCACCTGCGGCCCGACTCCTTGGCCAGCGTCATGGCGACCAGTTCGGCCTCCCGCATCTTGTGCTCCATCAGGCGCTTCTCCTCCTTGGTCTTCAAGGCGGCCAACTCCAGCCGGTGCCGCTGCTCTTCCGCCTCGGCGGCGTTTTGGGCCAAGAGTTGGGCCTCCTCCTCGGCAATCTGGGCCTTCTCAGCCAGCAGCTCCGCCGCGGCCTCCGAACGGCGCTGGGCAAGAGAGAGATTGATCCATCAACCGATTGATTATTGATTAAAAAACTACAAAAGTTAAATGAAAATATAAAACATACAATTAAACAATCATATATTAAAGCCCAGGATTCTGTAGGATGGAGCCACAGCAGTTAAAGTGATGGCAAACTGCATTATTTCTACAGTGTAGATGCACCCTCAGAATCAGTGTCACAGAAGACTAGAGTAAGTTCCTTCGATTCAACAGGTCTACTCTCTTTGGCACTAACAACAAGCCTGAAGACACAGATATAAACTTAAAAGGTTGCTTCTGCCTTGCTGAATCCACCCCAAATTTTACCTCCAACTTTAAAGGCACTGTCCAAGGTGCTGGAAAAATTCAGACTAGAACCCAGAGTGATTTCCATTCCTTAAAGTGGCGTTGAAGCTAACAGCCACCGAGTGATCCATTGCAAGAGCAAACTAACATCTTGCTTGCTTGAGACTTTAGCAATGTCTGCTTTCCAAAAAAATTAAGTGCTTAGGGGCAATCAGGTAGCCTCTTCCTTGCCAAGGAGGCTCACCCGCGCTTCGTGGGCCTGGCGGGCTTCGTCTTCCACTTCGAAGAGGCGCCGTTCCAGCTCATCCTTGGCGCGCTCTGCCTCTTCCCTCAGCTGCTTCTCCCTAGCCAGGCGCTGATGCTCCATCTGAGAACGAAATCCAGAAGTTCACACACACACACACACACACACTCTCTCTCCTTAAAAACAATTGCTGCCAAAATGTACTGGCCAAAAACAAAAGCTCAAGGATAGACCATTTGTTGCAGCCGGATGATGATGCTCCGGATGAGCTCCAGCGTCCCTCACTCACCTTCTTCCGAGCTTTTTCCTCTCGGGCTTGAGCTTTCATTTGCTGGATCTCGATGGGATCCACTCGCCTCCTCCTCATGAACAAATCGTGGTTTCCAATGAACAGCTGCATGATCTGCAGGAAAGAGACAAACCCAGTTGGGACTCTTGAATCCAGAATACGATCCTCCGATGGTTGTGGTTGTGGTTGTCTGCCTTCAAGTCGTTTCTAATTTATAGCGACCCTCACCGGCAAAGGCTGCAGTTTCAGCTGTTCTGAGTTTCTTTTCCTGTCACATAACACGCAATCTGGCAAAGATGGAACATGAAAAGACTGCAAGAGTTTGGTTTTTACAGCAAAGCTGCGTGGCTTCTCAAACTCCTGTGCCTCAACAGAACAATACACAGATTTATTCCATGCTAATCCTCTCAACCAAGGGTCACACAGTATAGATACCCCACACACCTCCATGCCAGCATTCTCTGAAGACGCCAGCCACAGATGCAGGCAAAACGTCAGGAATACATTCTTTTAGAACACGGCCTCACAGCCTGAAAAACCCACAAAAACTAATATTCAAGTAATATACAAGTAAAGCACTTCTGGAAGATGGTCATCCAAGCTGTTTAAAAACCTCCAGGGAAGGAGAGTCCAACGCCCCTGTGGCTATTTATTCCACTGTTGAACATGTCTTGCAGTAAAGAAATCCTGCCTAATGTTTAGGTGGAATCTCTTTTCTTGTCATTTGAATCCATTGGTTTGTGTCCTATTCATTGGATCAGGGGAAAACATGCTCGTTCTACCTTCCACCTGATAGATATTCTTAAGATATTTAGAGATGGCTATCATGTGCCCTCTCAGTCTTCTCCAAGTAAACATACCCAGACCCTAAGTCATTCCTTATAGGATTTAGCCAGGAGCAACAACAACGACAACAAAAATTCTGGCAAATTGTAGGAAATTTCACCGTGTCATTTTGCTTACAGCCCAAGTTTCTCAAGGGGTTGGAAGTTATAGTTTAGTCCTTAACCAACTTGCTGGTTAAGGACTAAACTATGAATGTGATGAAATAGGTGTGAGAATTGCACAGCCTTCCTGTGGCTATTGAACTGCAGCTCCCAGCATCCACCATCTTTAGGCCACGGAGAATTGCAATCAAACCACTGTATTAAAATAGCAACTGAATTTCAAAGAATGTAATGAACAGTTGATATTAAACATAAACCCTCTGGATCCCAGGAGCCTAAAAATGGAAAGCAGAAGCAGCCAGAAGTTTACTTCTAGTTTTGGAAACAAGGTATTTCCAAGGAAGCGGTGCTATGGCCTATTGAGAAAGTGAATGGTCTCTTATCTTCTTTATATAAGTTCGAGAGTTCGTTTCTAATTCCTCTTGATAGTTTGTCCATTTCAATTAATATTTATTAAATGCTCAATGTTATTCTTTGTTTTTATAAGAAATATACATATATATACATACACACACGCATATGTGTGTGTGTGTGTGTGTGTGTGTGTGTGTGTGTGTTTATATATATCCCTATAAATATAGTTTGCCCATTTCCAATATATCAAGCAGCTTAAATATCCAATTTACCATTGTATGTATCTCTTTTAGAATACTTTCAGAAGAACTGGGGGGAAATTAGTACTCTAGGGACAGAATTAGATTAATTGGACTTAATGGAATTAAGGGAGTTAATGGCTGAGATATAGGTAAAGAATTTCAATGTTGTATAGTTTAATTAAAGCAAATCTATGTTGGCTTTTTTATCATTCATTTTGAGTCTCCAAGGAAAATTATTTGCAAGAATAAGAAGGGTAGAATGTTGTTTTTTCTTAGAATATTTTAGTAATAGATAATCTAAAAATAAATTAGATAGAAACAAAATTCAGACTTGCAGATAGGAAGTAGCGAATGAAGAATGTTAGATATATATGTTAGACATGTGTAGTCTTTGTTTTTGATTTGTTAGTAATAGTAATAATAATAATAATAATAATAATAATTTCATTTTAAGGGGGGGTGGGCTATTGGGGGAAGGGATTGTCTGTTTTATCTTGTAAGCCGCCTCAATTGTTTTTACAGAGAGGCGGGATATAAATAAATTTTATTATTATTATTATTAGTCTTTGTTTTTGATTTGTTTTGTTTTGTTTAATGTTTTGTGTTGTATGTTGTCCTGGATATATGAATAATGTATGTATGAATTTCTTTTATATATACAATTTTTAAAATTTAAATTGTCACTCTGGGAGGAACCAGGGGACAAAAAGTCAGCTTTAAGGGTGACAGTTGGCCCACTCCATGTCATGGTGTAAAAGAAAATTTGACAAATTGTAAAATTATTCAAGGAGAGAAGCGAAATAAAACCTCCTCACTCACCAGTTTGTTGGCTTTCGGCTGAGAGGAGAAGAATTTGAAGACGTCTGCCTTCTTGTCAATGGGTTTAATGGTGAGCTGGAGGCGGAAAGAGAGAGAAAGGGAGAGGGGCACAACTCTTCTCTTATTCTGCTATCGCGAATTGTCCGAAAGACGCCCTTCCTTCAGAGTAGACCCATTTCACAAGCCTACCTCTTTCTCAGAATAGGAGATGTTCCGGATGCTGCTCCATTCGAAAGATTTGTTTGGAGAGAAGCGGTTGTTGATGCTGTAGACATGGACGCCTTTTGCATCGACGCCCAGCAAGAATTCAGTGTGGTTCTTCTTTTGCTGCGGAGAAGAAGAGAAGAGGAAAGCCAGGGAGAAAAGAATTTAAAATTACATAAATCACATGAAGAAATCTTGCCAAGAAACCCCTTGATAGGTTCTCCTTAGGGATTAAAAATATTAAATGTTTAATTTTAAACATTGAAAAATGTTTAAAGAACAATATGGGGTGGGGAATCCTAAATACGTCCCTTGGTTCATTAAAATATTTGCACCTGCCCTCTATCAGAAAATCTTATGGCACCATAAAAAGAAATTCAGTTTAAATAACTTAACATACCCTGGCACCATATTTTTTAAAAAAGTAATTGGTGGCATAACAAATGCGGGATCAATGCATTTCTTTGGTATTGGAGTGAGTAATGGAAGTGGGTTACTTCCCAAAGAGTGTGATGAATAATACTCACAGCTATAGGAAAATAATTCACGCCGTACATTTCCAAATCCTGTGCAATTTTGAGATAGTTCATCTCTGCTTCATACCTGGAGGAAAGGAAAGGAAAGGAAATGTCCACAGAAATGTCTGAATTAGGCTAGGCAAAACGAAGTGGCATTTTTCCAGGGGAATTTCTGGTTGTTGTTGTTGTGTTTTTATTATTATTATTATTATTATTATTATTATTATTATTATTAATGTGTCACCAAAGCAAACTGGAAGAAAACATTTCTAAAATGAGCTATAAAAACTGCACATTGAGGTTGACAAAGAAACAAAAGAAAAATGCATATAAACAAGGCAGAGCTATTCAGAAGCAAACCTCGTCTTTAAATAAAAGAGTTTTAATGGTCAAAATGCAGGCTGAGAAGAAGGCTTCAAAGACTTAGCACCACAACCAAATTGGACCTGCTTCTCAGAGATCTTACTTTTTTCTGAACTACAGATCCCATACTCTCTATGCCGTTTGGTTGAGTGACTTTGGAAATGGTCGCCCCCCAAAAGTAACTTTTGCCAGACATCTAATACTCTTAATGGACAGAGCAGAAACACAAAGGATGCGTCTGTGCTGCAGAATTAATGCAGTTTGACCCCACTTTACGTGCCATGGCTCTGTGCTATGGAAATCTGGGATTTGTAGTTTGTTGGGGGCACCAAAGCTCTCTAACAGAGAATGCTAAATGTCTCACAGAACTACTATTCCCAGAATTCTGAGCCATGGCCAAGAAACCAGTGTCAGACTGGATTATTTCTGCAGTGCAGATGCAGCCAAAGAGAGAATTATGTGAGAGAAGATCATCTTCAAGATGTTGGTTTTTGGTTTTCTGGAGACCAAACCAATACTTTGAAGCAGGACCCCAAGCAATTCAATACCTAGAATTTGAAAATGTACTTTTAAGAATTATGGAGTTGCAAAGAGATCTTGTAGCGGCACCTTTGAGACCAACACTTGAATCAAAGTTGCTACAAGATCTCTTTGCATATTTATTTAGTTGCAGTTATATTTCCAAGGCACAAGTGCAGGGCTGTTGTGGTTGTTGTGGTTGTTTTAAATATTTACATTCCCTTTTCTGCAAAGAAAACAAAACAAAACAGCTTCATTTAGTAGCACTGGATCTGTGGGACGATTCCTCCACCTTTTTAGACCGGCCACACCATTGCAACTCTGAAAAGTTAACTCTTTTGGAGAAGAAAGAGGTGCTCCAGTCTTTGGATCCCGGGAATCTCAGAGTCCCAAAGAAAAGGAAGGTTTCCAAGCTCTGGCTATCTTTGAAGGCATGTATAGACATACCTGGCTATTCCCCGATGGCACGCGTACCAAGCGGTAATCCTTTCTTCCCACATTTCGGGGGTCATCTGATACTGACGGAGGACCTGAAAGGGAAGAAGGAAAACTAAGGCAGAGAAAAAGGGAGAGTGTTTCTTTCTCCACATCCCAGCACCCCCAAACCTTCACATTGCACTGAAGAGTATCTTCAGATCTGTTTTACGGATCATGTGCAAATCCAGTCTCTTGATTTCAAGCCCTGGTTTTCTACTGAATCTCTCGCTACTGTCGCACCCCACTGTAAAATCATCCAAGCCAGCTGCTTGTAAATACCTTATTTTCCTGCGTATAAGACTACTTTTTTACCTGCAAAATCTGCGGCTAAAGTGGGGGGGTCGTCTTATACGCCGGATATAAGGATAATGAGGATAGATGTGCTAAAACTCTATATTTTGACTGGAAAAATGGGGGGGTCGTCTTATACGCGGGTCGTCTTATACGCCGGAAAATACGGGGTATATGGTTTTTGGTTACCTGCCCTTGAGTCAACCTAGACTCACGGCAACCCTGTGGATGAAACATCTCCAAGACATCCTCCATTCCAGTGCTTTGCTTTTGCAAATCCATATTTGTGACCTTAATAGAGTCCATCCATCTTGCATGCAGCCTTCCTCTTTTTCTGCACCATCCCTCCGCCTTTCCTAGCATTATTGCCTTTTCTAACAAGTCTTTCCTTTTCGTGGAAAGTGTGACCAAAGTACGACAATCTCAATATTGTCACCTTGTCTTCCAGGGAGGTTTCAGTCTTGGTCTGTTCCAGGACAAAATTCAATTCATTTATTATGAATTATTATTATTGTGATTATTATTATTATTATTATTATTATTATTATTGTGATTAGCCAGCCTAGTAGTAAGCAGAATAAACGCATTGCAAGGCAATCCACTGGGTATAACATATAAAATTTAAAATCACTTCAGCCATCATTAGAAAGGAAGTCATGGGAGGTGTAATTACCAAATATTTAACAATGTTGTTTTTATCCCCTTCTACGGCAATGGATAGCAGCTGCACAGAATAATAATAATAATAATAATAATTATTATTATTATTATTATTATTAATATCCCGCCTCTCTGTAAAATGCAACCGAGTCTAGTGACTCTGGCAGTTATCTGATCATTTTGATCTGAGAGAAGGTATTTGACATAGAGTTTATTTCGTCTACCTGGGATTCTTTGAATAAAAGGAGTTTCAAGTGAGGCTCTGATGTCTTTATAGAAAGTACAATAAAGCAGGATATGACACACTGTCTCAACTTAATCTAAACCACATTAAAGGACTCGTTGGTTTGACTTTTTGGCCATCCATCGTGTCCTCATCCCTCTTCTCCAGCACCACATTATCTCAAATGAATTTGTTTTCTTCTCATCTGCCTTCTTCACTGTCCAGCTCTCCCATCCGGACATGGGAATGATGGGGAATACAATGGCTTGGACAATTCTAACTTTAATGCTCAGTTGTATATCTTTAGGATCTTGTCCATTTCCTTCATGGCTGCCCTTCCTATTCCTAGGCTTCTTCTAATTTCTTGGTTACAGTTTCCATTCTGATCAATATTTGATCCATATTTTATATGGGAACTCTTTGACTATTTCAATTTTCTCCTTATCTAGGATGGATCCTTGTAGATCTTTCATGGATAGATGGTACCTCACAGCCATTTTATTGTGAGGAAAAAGTAGGGAAGAGCTAGAGGAGGGCATCGGATGCTCACTTGAGCTCCTCCAAGGAAAAAGAAAACTGGAAAGTAATTTACAGGCTTAACAATGAGTTGCATTCTAAGTAAAGATTTCTGCACTTGAGTCAGGAGAGTGTGCTTTTGTTGTTTCTGGAAAAAGCAAACCTGGCCTTCTTACTCTCTTTGGAAGAAGTTCTTCTGGAACAAGGAAGCCTGGCTTGTGGAGGTCTGGGTCATAGTCGCCATACTGCCATTATAAAAGAAAAGAAAAGAAAAGAAAGAGCAATAAAGGTTGGAGGAATTTTTCAAATCATATACTTTGAAGGCACAGCCGGCCATGGATTAAACCAGTTCCATTCCAGCAAATCTCGGGAACGGAGCCAGGGATAATGGGTCTGTTTTCACCTCCACACTCACACATTTTGGCTAACCGCCTCCTATGGTTCCAGTATCCCTTCCTGACCAAGCTGGCATGGGGATTCTGGGAACTCAGTTCAAAAAAAGCTTTAGGTGGAATGCAAGTCCTGTGCATCTAAACCCTTTCCTGAGGGAAAGCAGGTGGCTCCCATGAAGATGAGAGGCAAACCAAAGTTTCCATCTCTTTTCACTCTTAAAATAGATAGACAGTTGGTCCTCCACATCCACAGATTCTGCATCCATGGATTCAACCAATCCATGCCTTTAAACGTATTAAAAAAACATTAAAAGCTAGCCTTAATTTTGCCATTTAGTTGTCTGAGTGTTGGAATAAAACTATGGAGACTGAGGTTCAATTCCCAGCTCGGCCACAGAAGCCCACTGGGTGACCTTGGTCAAGTCACACTCTCTCAGCCTCAGGGGGAGGCAATGGCAAACCCTCTCTGGACAAATCTTGCCAAGAAAACCCCTTGGCAATCTGAGAATTGAACCCTGGTCTCCAGAGTCTTAGTGCAACACTCAAACAAACCACTTAAGTGGCAAAACCAAGGCTTGCTTTTTGTATATTTAAAAGATTGTTTTCAAGCTGTGGATTGATTGACTCTGGGGATGCAGAATCCATGGGTATGGAAGGTCAACTGTGTATCCCAAAAAAAGGGTCGGGGGAATCTGATTCTGAAAATATTGCTGCCCTGCTCTTTGCTTGCATGGCACCCTCACTGCTTTTAACAAGCCCTTTTTGTGCATTAACATCATGGGATTATGGGGAAAGTGAGCTTTATTTAAAAGTAAGACAACCAGGAGGTTTTAAAAAAACCCACCATTTGTGAAGCTCACCTTGGCTTGAATGGCGTAGGATGCCAACAAAACTGTAACCTCCGGAGAACAATAGATTTCTTCGTCGAGTATTTGTTTCTTAACCTAAGGCACAGAAGGAGAAGAGAAAAGACTGAAAAGAAAGACTGAACCTAAAAACAAAACACGCCCAGACTTGGCACCTTGGAACCTAACCGTTAGCAACGTTAACAAGGGAAAAATTAAAATAGAAAACAAACTTTGAGGTCAAAAAGCAAGAGCATTTAAGGAGGTTGCCTATGCTGTCAACACTCATCCTGCAAAGTCAAAAAAGGGGGTTAGAGAAGCTTTAAACACATTTAGGACCGGAGTTCATAAACTTTGCCTCAAAAAGCAAAGAGTACATGATTGTATGGACCTCCAGCTGCCTTCTCTCTTTTTTTCAGCCAAAATAAACCGCTAGGTCACAAGGAGATCGCCATATTATTATTTTTTCTGGTGGCTGCAAGGCATCTAACTAAGGATTAAACTTGGAGGAAAGAGTGTGAAAATTGGAGACTTTGGACATAAGATAAAATGTGAAGAAGAAGAAGACATCATGCATTGCAGGTGGATAGAGTCAATCAAAGAAAGCCACAATGGTTTTTGGTGGGGTTTTGGGGCTGTGTGGCCATGTTCTAGAAGAGTTTCTTTCTGACCTTTCGCCAGCATCTGTGGCTGGCATCTTCAGAGAAAGCCACAATGGCTGCCCTGATTTTGCAAGACCTGAGTAGGGCAGTTTATGTCAAGCTGATCTGGACGTCTCTCATTCATAGGGTTGCCGTAAGTCAAGTAGACATGACAGCAGTTCACAACAACGGCTCAATCCGCACTGAAGAAATAATCCAGTTAAAGTGGTGTCAGACTGGATTGTTTCTGCAGTGTGGATTCAGCCAATAATAACATTTGCAAATTTTGCAGAACATTTAACAAAAAACAAATGAGAGAGAGAGGGTGGACAGAAACTCTCATCAGTCAACCTTTATTGGGATTCACAGCTAAAAACTGGTTTTTCAGTACTGGAAAAAGTTATGGTGCTTTTGTAATTTCCCCCTACAATGGACGAAGCCTCCTTCTGCAAAATAAAGGAGCTGAAATTCAAGCAAATGCTTTTGCACAGACCATTAAGTCCAAAGCTGTAAACATCTCGATGTCTGTACATGTTTTCCCGAATACCTTGCAGGCATGATCTTTGAGGCTTCCAACTGATTTATTTTTTAATCTTTCAGGGCAAGCTGCAAGTTGAAATGTGTTGCTTTACCAACCCTGTTCTGTATTTCTTTTGGAAGCGGGGGGAGAAAAAAGAATATTTCCTTCTGAACTGCATTCCTCAAAGTCAAAACAAGCCAAGGCAGGTTGCAAAGAGGAAGGAAAGAAAGAAAGAAAGAAAGAAGGAGCGTTAAAAAGCAGACAAGATGCACTTTGTCTTGAGAAAACAACTCAGAACAAATAACTGTCAAGGAGATCTTGAAAGAGGATGGAAAGAAAACACCCCAAAAGGAAATTAGATCCATCTAGCAGATTATTAATCCAGGAACTATTTCAGTTAACAAAGTTGGTGTATGTTTTTTTAAAACAGAAAATTTAGTACCAGAGGCAGAAATAACATGGAAAGAATAAGGAGAGGTTCCTATATCCCCCAAAGAACAGCAGTTCAGCATGTTTCGGCAGACTTTTTATTCCAAAGTCACAATATGCACATGTGAAATTAAAGAAGAAAAATGTGGGATTTGTAGGTTTGTGAGCTATTCAGACTTCTGTGTCATAGAGCTCTGGGACGGCAACAAACTACAAATCACTGGATTCCGTCGCATTGAGCCATGGCAGTTAATGCAGTGTCAAACTGGGTTAATTCTGCAGTGCAGATGCAAGCTAGGAGGTCAACAGGGCAGTGAATCCATTCCAGGATTTGGGTAGCATTTAAGGAGCTTTCCGCACCTTGGAGAAAAGAGGTAAAAGCCAGGCATGGATTCACTGCTCCACTGACATGGGAGACTCTGGGAATGTAGTGAGTCGCAACCACTTTTCCAGCGAAAGAACATGGCATCATATTAAAAACCCTGTGGCATTTTAAAAAGGGTCAACTTGGAAAGAAAGGAAATACCTTCTGACCTGGAGGAAGAAGAGGTGTTGGGTGATCTCCTGAAGCAATTCCTCTTCAACTTTTTCGGGGTAAAACTTGACCAGGAAACTGAAGCGGACGGGGTCTTCTTTAGGGATGTCTTGGTCCAAAACCTGCTCCAAAAGGAAATGGAGAAGAAGCCAGGATGAAGATGGTTCAGGGGCTATTGAAGGACGGCTGGAAAACGGCATCCGAATCTAAGCACAGAGCAATAATTTGGGGAGGGTTAATACAGGACTCTGCTAGAAAGTTTGGATTCAGGGTGACTTTTAAAGCAGAGAAGGAATGGCATCTAAGCAGCGGAAATGGGAATGAAGTGGAGTGAAAGGAGGAGTCCAATTCATCTTTAAAATCATTGCTTTGGGAAAGGTTTACTAATTTGGGGTTTTTTTTTAATTAAATTTTATAAAAAAGACACATAGACTAACAATACAAACAACCACAAACAAACAAACATACGTCCTAACAAACCTAGTTACGTACAAACGTAGATACAAACATAAACCAAACTACATTAAACACATTTGCTGTTATATTTTCCAAAAGAGAATTTTAAGATAACTTCCTGATATATATTTGCCTAGATTAAATAAAATTAAATGAACCCTCTAACCATATCCAATTATTTCTTTCCTGAATAGTATCCTATCAAATCACATAAAGGTTTACTAATTTTGGACTACACCTCCCATTATCCCCCACAGAGCATGGGCAAGTCTTTGGTGTCTCCAATTTCCCAGGATCCCCCAATATTACTACTACTACTAATAATAATAATAATAATAATAATATTGTTAACTGCCATCAAGTTGACTTCATTTTAGGGTGACCCTATGGCCACTGGGCAAGTGTTTTAAATCATTTTATTTTTATTTTTGGACCCTAACTAACGTTTTCGGGCGATGGTTCCCCAAATCCACCAGCCAGCATGGCGTCTGACCAAGTGGTGGAGCAGCAATTTTTGGACTGTAACTCCCATGTTGGCTGGGGGATTCTGGGAGTGGTAGTCCAAACAGGAGATTGTGCGAAAGCTCTGATTTAAAATGGCTCATGAATATTCCTGTGTGATTTTCCCCCTTTTACTGAACCTCTGCCATCTCTTTGTACACAAACCTATCTGTACTCTGATTCCCTCCTGGATGCAAAGTTATCATTTTTGCAAGCCCCAATTTCTTCCTTTCCGGACCTTTTTCTCCATCTTCAGCCAGGTCCCTGTTCCTTTGATGCAGTACTGCAACCCGAAAAACCACGATTCCCGAAGGCCCAAAGCGCGACACACCAGGTCAAAGAGGTCCTTGCCCTTCCATTTCATCTGGACAGAATATACAATTCAGTGTCACTTATGTGATTTAAGCCCCATCTGCACTGCAGAAATAATCCAGTTTAACGCCACTTTAACTGCCACAGCTCAATGCTATGGAATCCTGGGATCTGTGGTTTGTTGTGGCACCAAAGCTCTCTGACGAGAAGGCTAAATAAAATAATAAATAAAATAAGACTTTTATTTGTATCCCGCTTTCCTACTATAATAGTAATCAGAGTGGCTTACATGTTAAAATAAACTAATACAGTACATAATAACAATATATGATGATATATCTTACAATATATGATGATATATCTTACACCCCTTAAGAAAGAATTAAACTTAGCACAGTTTAAAAAATATAATCTGTTAAAAGCTATTAATAGCAATGGTCTGTTGGGAAGAAGAAGGCTGAATATCGCACAAAACTACAGTTCCCAGAACTGAGCCATGGCAGTTAAAGTGGTGTCAAACTGGATTATTTCTGCAATGCGGACGCAGCCTTACAGGTGAATGAAACAATTCGACGTGTTTCAGCAAAGCCTGCATTCAAAACTAAACCTAGGAAACAACGTGAAATTAAACAACCGGGTCAGGTAAGCCTTGCAGAAGAAAAAAAGCCCTTTTTAATCTTCTAGAGACCATTTGAGAGCTGCTTCCAAAATGCATTCTTCCACCAAACTCCACTTTTCTTATGAGTTCCCATTTTGGTGGCCGAACCTATTCGAGATCTATACCTTTTTTCACACATTGGTGAAGTGTTTCTCTCTATTTTGCTTTTCGTACATGTGCAATAAGGGATTCTGGAGGCAGCTGCTGTTTCCATTGCCTCTTGTAGGCAGAAACACATGGATATAGTAGGTTCGGGTGCAAACAAATCTGTTTCTTCCCCATCGCAAGATTTATTGCATTGCTTATTGCAAACACAATGCTGCGACTCTGCATTGAAAGTCTGTGTTTGCGTGACCTTCCTTTGCCAATGCTGCTAAAAAATGTGCAACTAAAGCAGAGGATGAGGAAGGAGTCTGAGCAGGCATAAAAAGACTTTGCAAAAAGGAGCTTCGCAGTCAGAGGCTTTGGTAACAGAGGCATGGACTTGCGTTCAGCTTTCCTCCCAAAAGCGGGAATCAAAGGTAGTTTAGAAAAGTAGTTGGTCATAGTAAATTAGAAAAGTAGTTCATCGTGGGGAAAAGTTTCAGCCCAATCCTATCCCTGAGATGCAAGGAAAGGAGATGCAAGAGGAGACAGAGGATATCCGTGCGTATCCAAAGCCTGGTCAAAATAGATTTCGGCCACTATATATATATATATATATATGATATAAGATATGATATAATATATATATATATATATATATATATATATGCCCTTACCTCACAGTTGAACTCCATCTCTGCATCCATTGTGGTGACTTTCACTTTAAACATCTTGGGTTGCTTCTTCTTCAGACCTGTAATGGACATTTTTGGAAAGTCTTCCCTTTTGCACCTGGGACAGAACAAGAAAACAATACAAGACTGTTTTACGGATGGTTTCGTAGCTTGCTATTTGCCAGCCCTGGATGTGATACCTGATATCAAGTAGGACTGCCCTACTTTGTTTTAGCTGTCCAAATGCTTTTATTTTAACAATAATTTTTATAGGTTTCATACATATGTCTCTGTAACTGATTTTGACTTACGGTAGTTTTTTCGGAGAAGAGGCAGAATGTTAATGGAGTTTTTAAAAGGATAACAATGATGATGATGATGATGATGAGAACCACAACCCTGTAGCCTTCCAGATGTTTTTGCAACTCCCTACCCAGCATAGCCAGTGGGAGGATTATGGGAGTGATAGTCCAAAAACATCTGGAGGGCCACAAACAGCCCCATCCCTGCATTAAAAGGACATCAGACTTTCAGATGTTGTTTTCCACTGTTGTTGCATACCCTTGGGTCAACGCTTTTAAGAGCCAGTGTGACATGGTACTTGAGATTGTGACTCTGGAGACCAGGGTTCGAATCCCCACTCAGCCATAGAAATACATTGGGCGACCTTGGGCTTGGATCCCATTCTCTCAGCCACAATAGCAAACCCCCTCTGAAGAAGAAACCTTGCCCAGAAAAACCCATGATATGTAATTTGCCATATGTCAAAAATGACTTGAAATTTTAAATATTCCACCTGACACCCAAATTTCTTCCCCCGGAGCCCAAGGTAACAAGAAATAAATGGACAAACGCAACCTCCACGTAGTTGGGTCTAAGGGAACACCTTTATTCCTCATTCGTGAAAAGGCAACGGGCCAAAAAAATTGGATGAGATAGGAAGGATCCAGGAGCCAACATGGTGTAGTGGTTTCAGTGTTGGACTCGGAAGACTGGAATTCGAATCCATGACAGCCAGGGAAACCACATTTCCAGCCAGTTTTCCCACCATCATAATAATATTTGCCTCCAATTAAGATAACCATACACACAACCTATACAAAGAAAAAAGGTGGGATATAAATAAAATAAATAAAATAAATATAATTATTTTTTCCATTTTGCAGAGGGGAGGCTCAGAAAATGGCAGCCGACTAATAAGTGTTCAAGTCGAGGTGAGACAGGTATTGATCCAAGGCTCCCTTAAAGAGAGTCTGGATCTGATATCTGATATCAATTAGGATTGCCTTACTTTGTGTCAAGAAGAAAAAGCTGCCTCTGTTCCGTGAAGTGACAGAATTAAAAAAGATGCCGGTTTTGAAAACTGCTTTTAAAAAATGTTTCTTTTGCACACATCATCCTAGAGCTCTTTGCAATCCTGTCTGCAATAATAAAAAAGCCCTGGAAGGAGAAGCAAAATTTATGGTTTGGATCTCCCGGGGGGGGAATTTCTGGCCAACAGACTCCGACAGGTGAATGAAAGAGTCAATGGCATGAAAAGAGAACAAGGAGAAGGAAAAGGATTTGCACAGGTGGGTTTTTATCTAGATTGTGAGTCCTTTTTTTGGGGGGGGGGGACCCAAAATCTGTCCTCCTTTTCCTCCCTTGCCTCTCTGTTGCAGCCTAGAAATTCCCATGACAAACTGCGGACGCAAAAAAGCCAAATGAGACACTCATGGCTTTTCCGCCTTTAATTCCAGCGCATGGATGCACAAAATTGTATGTCATGAGAGCAATGCAGAACGAGGGTCCTGCACCCTTTCATCCATCCATCCTCTTCTTTCTTTCCTTACCTGCTCAGGTGAAATGGGTTTCCTTCTTCCCCCAAATGAAGGATGTAAGATACAAAGCAGGTTCTTATTATAGATTCTCAATAAGCCGGCATGCATTTATTGATGGATGGTATGTGACATCTCTGGTCCTCTGTGGCTCTTGTTGTTGTTGTTGTTCTCCTTCCTTCCTTCCTTTGTTTGTTTGTTCCGAACTGGAGCATGTCAGCTCAGCTGCCTTTCGGAAATCGAAGAATGTGCTTTCCCAGGTGATAGGAGGAGGATGGCCGCTTTGGAAATAACTCCTCCTCTCGGGATGCCATCCATCCATCCTTTCATCCATCCATCTCCAGAGATTGGAAAAAGCAGGCCCTTGCAAAGGAAAAAGGGGGAGAGAAAGCATCAGGCACAGGCAGCAGCAATGCAAGGATTTCGTGTCCTTCCTTCCATCCAAGGACGGGAGGGAAAATGAAAAATATCCCGAATTGCTTTGGCTTCATCTGACATCGCTATTAGACAAAGCAATTCCAAAAGAACATGGGGAATTAATTTTACAGATGGCGACATCTTAGCTAAATATTGGAAAGGGATGACAATAACATCAATTGAAGAGCGGCTAATGAAACTACTGGATGTGATCGAAATAGATACGCTTACATCCAGACTAAATAATAAGTCATTAAAAGAAGTAGAAAAAGATGGGATACCAGTGATATAATAATAATAATAATAATAATAATAATAAATTTATATCCTGCCTTTAGCCGAGGCTATCAAGGCGGCTTACAATTAAAATACAATCCCATACAATTATAATAGACATATAGACATATAACCCCCCCCCCCTTAAAAATATATTAAATCATTATCAACATTAAAATTAACTTAAAACAAGACTACAAGTCAATACTATCAAATGGCCGGCACTCTGAATATATAGAATTATAAATTTTATTATTTAACTATGAATCATTTAATACCGTTTTAAGGGGGTGGGTTGGTTTTTGTAATATGTTATACGGGTTTTATTGTAAGCCGCTTGGATTGTCTGTCAATAAGCGGGATATAAATAAATTTTATTATTATTATTATTATTATTTAGAAGAGTGATCTAATGATTACTGGAGAAAGGATTGGCATGGCTTGATTATATAGTGTCATATTATATATATATATGAATGGGGAATGAACATTTACAAGAAGACTGTAAACTCGATAGAAGCATATCGTTTGGGTTCTTTTTTTTAATAATTTTCTCTTTGATTGTTATACTTTTATTTTGTAACTCTGTTAGAGTAACTTTGAGTGACTTTTTAGTAACTTTGTAAGAAGCAGATCCACGAAAAACTTCTTGGAAAAGTAAAGATTGCTGTCGATAGTGTGATTCAAATAAGGTAAAAAGAAAATAACAAAGTTTAAGAGTTAAAAAAGGAAGTATTTGGTTCTCAGCTATTATGAAGGTAGAAGGTTTTCATCCTTGCAAATATAACTACTTACTAGAAATGACTAGTGTGTAAATAATACCATGAGCTATGTGTTGTGTGTATGTTACAAAGGTTATAAATGAAATATTAAAGACTATATCCTTGTGCAACTTTAGCAAAATGCTGCCACAATGGTGCACTCTCCTCTGTTCACTTCTTTAACACAAAATTTGCTGCCCCAAATCACAGACCAATGACACAGGGAACTTTTTCTTGAATTAAGATTATTTTTCCCGTTAAATGACGAGCTTTTCCCTCACTTTTTCCCCTCCCAGCTCCGTCCTCGAACCGGCGACCTGCGGCTCCAAAGTAAGGCGCCTTTATCCGCTGCGCCACGACGAGGGCAAGCGCCAGGCAGAGCCTTCGAAACGGCGCCGGCTTCGTTCCTAGAAGGGCCACCGCGGAGCCTAGCCGCTCGTTTCCTGCTCTAGCCCCGCCTCTTCCGCTTTTAGCCCCGGCTTCCAGCTTGGAGACCGAGAGCCAGTAAGGAAACCTTCGAAGGCCGGAGGGGGGCCCAGGGCTCTGGAGGCCAAATGTTTCGGAGGCTGGATGGGGAGAAAGGAATGGGAAGCAAGCAAGATAGCTAACCCTGTCTGTTTTCAATCCTTGGACTGCAGCTCCCATCATCCCCTTGCTGGCCAGGTCTGGTGTCAAGTGCTGCCCAACAATTTCTGGAAGGCTGACCCACTCCCTCCCTTCCTTCCCATCCTGCTTTGCAAGGCCTTTTAAATTAAATGTTTTTCATGTTTTCCTTAAAAAATTAGGAGTGCAATTCCCATCCGTTGGCCTAGCCAATGGTAAGGGAAGATGGGCTTGGTAGTACTCTGGGGTGACCTACCCCTGTTGTTGTTTAAATTAAGCGTTTTCATGTTTTCCTTGAAAATTTGGACTATAATGCCCATCAGATCTTCCTGGCTGGCCAGGCCAACGGATAGGGAAGATGGGCTTGGTAGTACTCTGGGGTCTAACCATCTCTTGTGACTCCCCTTTCCAATTTAGAGTGAACTCAATTGCAACTACCTGTTGTTGTACCTTCAAGTTGTTTCCAACTTATCGTAACCCGAAGGAGAACAGCTGTCATGGGGTTTTCTTCCATCATCCCCTGAACTCCCAGAATTCCCGACTATTGGCCAAGCTGGTTGGGGCTTCTGGGAGTTGAAGTCCAAGACACTCAGTGGGCCAAAGTTTGGGAATCACTCAGCCATCCAAGCGTTGTTGGACTGCCACTCCTAGCATTCCTTATTCTTGGCTATGCTGGCTAGGGCTGCTGGGAGTTGCAGTTCAACAAGATCTGGAGGATTATACAGTCCCTGCTGCTATCTTAAATACAATTGTAATTGTATTTTTCATGATTGTGTTGCTTGTAGAAACTGAATCTGATGCATCAGCCCTTCCTGTCTTTTCTTTGGCACCAGGCAAACAAAACAGGTTTCGGTCTCTGGATAAAAACCTGTAATTTTTGTTAATAAGCATCAGCCATTCAACTCTCTCTAGGTTTAATCCAGCCTACTTGCCCTACAGATGTTTTGGACTTCAGTGCCTATCAGCCCCTGCTTGTGGCCAGGTTTTCTGGGAATTAGATCTGGAGAATGCAAGGTTGTGAAAGTTGGTGTGACTCTCTGCTTCTTTTGCTTATCCTAAAATACATTGAGGATTCAACAATTAGTACATTTCTATGGGGTTTACTTCCATGTGTCTGTTGTTAAAAGGGGAAATAATACGTTGCTGTATTTCAGAAATAATACCCATCCCAGAAATAACAGAGAGAGTATTCTGGCTCTTTCCTTAAATATGTGGACTAAGGATTATGCTGTTGGCATTGGGGATGATATAAGAGCTTGGAAGGTTACCTTCTTGGACTACAGCTCCCAGAATCCCTCACTAGCATAGGGATACTAGGAGACCAATCATTAATTGTTCCATGCTCTGAATGAGGCTAAATGTGTGGGTTTTTTGCACTAGAGTACTGTTTTCTTTAATGGGGAAAAAATCTAAATTATGTGACTCTGAGAAAAGGAAGAACAGGATTTGACTCATGGTTCTGGCTTACTGTATTGCTGTTATCTCTGCAGCGGTCAAGGAGGGCTGGTTCTTCTGGTTTAAATCTGGAATTCTTGCATCATGAATGCACCGGGGCAGAAGAGAGAGAGATCCTGGGAACGCATGGCAACGCAAGCAGACTGCGCTGCAAAAAACGGACAGAAATGGCCAGCTCTCGGGAATGTATTCCCTGCCTGAAAAACAAAAATATTGTAAAGGTTCTTTTTGTATTTAAGTCGTGTGAAAGAGAAGGCGTCTCACGGCAGTGATGACATGAATAGGAATTTAGAAGACTAATTTGTTGCACCCTTCCCAAAACCTGGCCATGCTTGCCAGGCATAATGGGAGTTGTAGTCCAACGCATCCCAAAGTCACCAAGTAGAGAAAGGCTGACCTGTTGCCTCAACACAAATCCAGATGTTGGACTGCAAGTCCCAGCAGCCCCCCTAAGCTAGCATAGCCAAGGATGAGGGATGCTGGGAGCTGCAGGCCTAACAACATCTGGAGGCCCACAGGCTTCATTCACATCCAGGACTTGTCTCTGCCAATGCCGGGCATTGTTATCGTTATTTGCTTAAAAGATTGTTTTGCTTTCTTTGTTCAGTTTGTTTTATTGTCGCAGATTGCTTTCTGCAAAAGTTTCTAGGTTGGAAGTTGCATGAAAACAGAGAAGCAGACTATTCCTTGACTATGGAAATGCCTGTCTTTGCTTGGCAGGGCGCTGGCTGGCTGGCTGGCCATCGAAGGGCACCATGTCTGCGCTGCGCGGAGCTGTGCATGCGAAATGGATCATCGGGAAAGTGATTGGGACCAAAATGCACAAGACGGCCAAAGTGAGAGTAACCCGCCTGGTGCTCGATCCTTACTTGCTCAAGGTAGTAAGTGCTTCCTCTCTTGTTGGGAAACACAGACTGACAAGCAGCTATAGCTTCTGCAGGGAGCCCCAGGCTGAAAAACAGTTCCTGGGCTGCGGTTTCAGCCAGGACTGTTGAACTCACTTCCAGGAGTTACTTTTTTGGACTGCAACGCCCAGAACACACACACACACACACACACACCCAACCGGCATAGATATGGACTCTTCCTTGGGGTCCATGAAGACTTGTCAGCCCCTCCGCCATCATCTCCATCCAGTTTTATAAAAGTTCAAAATGTTGTGTTTTATTCAGAAATGATTTCATTATTGCAAGATACCTGTTTGCAACTTGTAGCTGCTTGTATTAATCTGTGGCCGCATCTGCACTGCAGAAATAATCCGGTTTGACACTGCTCTAACCGCTATGGCTCAGTGCTATGGGAGTCTGAGAGCTACAGTTTTGGGAGCCTTCTCGATCAGAGAGCTTTGGTGCCACAACAGACTACAAATCCCGGGATCTCATAGCATTGAGCCAGGGCAGTTAAAGGGGGATCAAATTGGATTATTTCTGCAGTGCAGATGCAGCCGTAAACATCATTTTTTGTGACAGCTCAGAGGATCCTTAGTTTTCTCTCTTTTTCTCCCGCAGTTCTATAACAAGAGGAAAACGTATTTTGCTCACGATCCCCAGCAGCAGTGCATTGAGGGAGACATAGTCCTCCTGAAGGCTTTGCCCGAACGAAGGAGCAAGCATGTGAAACATGAACTGGCGGAGATTGTGTACAAGGTTGGGAGAGTTATAGATCCAGTGACGGGGAAGCCCTGCGCAGGCCAAAGGCTCCTGGAAAGCGTAACGGACTCAGAAAATCTGACTGATAGAGATACCAACTACCTTAGCGAAAAACTCCAAGAGCTAACGGTTTCTCCACAGGACAAGTGAAAAGAGAATAACCTGGGACATTTCCATATATTTTTATCAGAAGGTTATGTATCACACAGTGTGCATGCAGCCTTTTCTAAAAGAATTGCAGTTAACAATAAACCGGAGTTAAGTTCAGCAGGTTCTATTTATTTAGTGCTGCAAGTAGCAGAGAAAAGGGAGTGGGGTATATTTTAAGTCACAACTCTGCCTGGAAGTCACCAAAATAATAAACATTTTGGGGGGTTGCAGACTGCCAGAAATAGTGTGAATTCAGTCCACTTTTAGGGTTAGGGTTAGTGCTAGGGAATCATGGGAACTGTTATTTTTTTTTCTGAGACATTGAGCCTTCTCTGTCAGACAACTCTGATGCCACAATAAAATACAGTTCCCATGGTTCCCTAACTCTAACCCTAACCCTAAAAGTGGACTGAATTCACACTATTTCTGGCAGTCTGCAACCCCCCTTTGTTCCAGCACCATTTTAATTGTTCCCTAAAGTCCATTAAAATCCAAAATCTTAATTTTAAAAACCCAGAAAGTAAAAGGTGGTGTTGTATCAAGTATTCAGGGATGTTCAAATCCCAGCTTTGGTTCAAATAGGGGATATTTTCCACACATTTCTGAGCTGGACTGTGCAGTTCCCTGTGACTCTTTGCTATGGAAGCATAGTGGAGGTTTATTCCAGGAACGTGGGAAAATTGAGGCAATAGGTTTGATTTTTGATGCCAAGTTACGTTAGGCACATGGTGTTCAAGGTTTGGAGTTGCATTTCTTTCTCTAGTTTGGATAGTCTGCAAAAATTAAAATTATGAGGCGAGATGCATCACAACCAGATGATGTCATGCCTGCTGCTTTCCAGATTCAAGATGGAGCAGATGACACTCGTATCTGTTGTTGGTTTGCTTGGAGAGACAAACCACTTTTTAATCCTCACCATTCCTGGAGTGTCTGCAGAAATAACACCACTTTACACTTTTCTCAATGCTGTGGGATTCTGGGATTTGCAGCTTTGTGGGATATTCAGCCTTCCTTGTCAGAGAGCTCTGGGGCCACCAGGAACTACAAATCCCAGGATTCCATAGTATGCAACTGGTGTCAAAGTGAATTATTCCAGCTGCCTTTGGACAAGAAAATCGGCCTCAGCCAATGGCTATCCATCGAAGGGAAAGAGATATGTTCATTGTACTAATATCCCAAAAGGGACCCCTGAAAAAGCTTTTGACATTGGGCCCTCGGTATCCTTTGGGGTTTGGTTCAAGGACTCCCATGGACCCCAAAATCTGTGGACGCTCAAGTCCCATTCACTACACTGGCATAGCAAAATGGCGCCCCTTATCTCAAATGGCAAGACCAAGGCTTCCTATTTGGAATTTATACTGGAATATTTTCAAGCCGTGGATTCAAAAGATCCGTGGATAAGGAGGGCCGAGCTTTCCCTATCAGAGAGAGAGAGAGAGAGAGAGAGAGGCGGCCTATGGAGGCGTCGAAGCAGGGGCTCCCCCTAGCGGCCGGGAGGCCTTCCTTCCATCTTTCCAAGAGGAACGACGAGGAGGCGGCGGCGGCGGCGGCGCTCAAAATGGCGGCCGGGGCGCTGCTGGTGCTCCGGGGAGCGGCGCGGCAGCAAGGCGGGCTCCTCCTCGGCAGACCCTTCCCTCCGAGGGAGACCCTCCCGGGGGGCCCTCCACGCCTTTTCGGCCTCAGGTGAGCGGAGCAGGGAGGGCAACGCAACGAGAGAAAGGAAGGAAGGATGGCGGGGGGGGGGGGGGGCAGGGGCAGGGGCAGGGACTGGGAGGGAGGGAGGGGGGACGTCGCCGCCCCTTCCCTCTCTGCGCCTGCGCGCTGGCTCAAGGTCACCGCCTGGTCACGTGGCCCCTCGGTGCCCCCTCACGGTGCCCCCCCTCCTCCCTTCAAGGTTAAAGGGAAATTTCAAGGGAAATATAAATAAAATATATATATATATATTATTAATTATTATTAAAGCATTTGTGGAGAAGGAATACACACAGACACAGATAGATAGGTAGAGACAGAGACATAGATATACACTACACAGATAGATAGATAGAGGAACATGCAAGTATATACATATATATATATATATATATATATGCACACACATATAGATAGATATCTATATAAAGGGACATACAATCATATATATATATATATATATACACACACACACATATAGATAGATATCTATATAAAGGGACATACAATCTATATATATATATATATACACACACACACACACACATATATATATATATATATATATATGCACACAGACACAGATATCTGAATAAAGGGACATTCAAGTATATATATATATATATATATATATGCACATACACACACACACAAGCATGCATACTTGCATGTCCCTTTATATCTCTCTCTCTATGTTTGTGTGTGTGTGTGTTTTTATACAGTACATATGTATGCATATATAATACTGTAAATGCACACTCCTATATAGATATAAAGGGACATACAGTGATTACGTAGAGAGATCTTGCAGCACCTTTGAGACTCACTCCAAGAAAGAAGTTGGCAGCAGGAGCTCTCCTAGACTTAAGTACGTAAAGGGACATACAAGTATGTGTGTGTGTGTGTGTGTGTGTGTGTGTGTATATATATATATATATATATATAATGTATAATGTATAACACACACACATACATGTCCTGTTATGCATGTGTCATTTGTTAGCTGCCCACCCCACAGCCCTATATTGTCACACACACAGCCCACATTACTATTATTACTACACATTGCTGGCTGGGGCTGATAGGAGTTATAGTCCAAATGATCTGGAGAGTGCCAGGTTGGGGAAAGCTAATGAGGAAAATAAACTGAACTGGGGGGGGGGTATATTAGGCACAGTATAAGCAAGAATTTCACATTTCTGTAAGCAAAGCCAGATGATTTGGTTTGGAAAATGTATCCAGATTTTAAAAAATACTTTCAGTATTAGCAAATATTTTCAGATCTCTGTATTAAGCAAAGTCAGATGCTTTGCTTTGGAAACGGTATCCAGATTAAAAAATATTTTTGGTAGAAGCAAATATCAGCTGCTTTAGTTTGTAAAACCTAGCCAGATTCTTCCTTGCTTCCCATTTTTGAAGCCGCTCGGGATTTTTCCCTTCTCTGCAAGGAGGCTATGCTTAGTGTGAAAAGAAGGACGTGAGCTTGCACTTTTTAAAGTTCAGCAAAGGGTGCAAACGGCCCATAATCCCCGCTAGCCTTCATGGCCGATAAGGACAAAGTGTGGGAAATTAGGCAGAGCCGCTTCCTCAAGGTAACACCTTTGCTTTTAGCCTTGTTGCCTCACCCGCATTGCAACACAGCTTCGCACAAGTGGCCCCTGGGTCGCATCTCAAGTTTCAGGGAGGGCTGTGAGCTTTAAACTGCGGCGGAAAGGTTTATCATGCCTCCTCCGTCCCAGATGAATCAGGCAAGCAAAGACAGTTGGAAGAGACCCCAAAGAGCCACCCAACCCAGCCCCTTTTTGCCATGCAGGAATACACCATCAAAGCACTCCCAACAGATGACCGTCCAGCCTCTCTTTAAAAACCTCCAAAGGAAGGAGTTGCACATGCTCTGGCTCACAGGTTTCTGCTTTGTTCATTTCTGTTTATTTTCCAGATGAGACGAAAAGGAAGCCTGAACATTATTTTCCTTCTAGGTTTCACTGCCAGCTATCTGGAATTCTGAAATCCAGAATACTCCAAAACCCAAAAGTTTTGGGAAGCTGAGATGGTGACACCTTTGCTTTCTGATGGTTCGGCATACACAAACTTTGTTTCATGCACAGCATTACTAAAACTATTGTATAAAATTACCTTCAGGTTATGTGTATATAGAATCATAGATTTGGAAGAGACCCCAAGGGCCATCCAGTCCAACCCCTTCTGCCATGCAGGAACTCACCATCAAAGCACCACCGACAGATGGCTGCCCAGCCTCTGTTTATGTATTTGCAAATATTCCAAAATCCAAAAACCTCCAAAATCCAAAACACCTCTGATCTCAGGCATTTCGGATAAGGAGAGCCAGCCTGTATTCACCAGAATTTCATTGTCTCATAAAGAATTTTCAGGATTCTAGCATCAGAGGATCTTCTCCCGGTAGACTGTGACTGCAACAGGAAGCCTTTTTCGTGCAGCTCGGTGTTGGAAAACTCTCTTGAAAGACCCTCTGCTGGACCATCAAGGAGCAGATATTTAGCTATAACTCTGGTTTAGTTTTTATTTTTTGAAGACTGTAGGTTTTTACAGGTAACACGGAAGATGAACCTCCGTTAGTTGGGTGACCGTCTGTGATTCTGCCGGTGGCCACTTCCACTTCTCAGACCATTTGTCCTGGAATGAAGTGTATGGGTGTTCCGCCTGGTGTGTCTCTTCAGTTGTGTGTTTCTCCACCCGCAGGGGCCTTGCCTCTTCAGATAACCGCTCCGGAGAAGACAGCTGGCTGAAGTCACTCTTTGTCCGCAAAGTTGATCCGAGAAAAGATGCTCACTCCAATCTCTTAGCCAAAAGGGAGACCAGCAGTCTTTATAAACTGCAGAGTGAGTGGCCATTTGCTTGCATTTTTGTTGTTGTTGTTGTTATCATTATCATCATCCATCAGCATTGTTACTGATACCCTGACTTTTCCCAAAGACTGGCATTAAAAACATACAAAAAAGTCAACATTAAAACAGAATTAAACTATTAATCGTATTAAAAGCGTACACTCTACAAATATTTTAAAAGTAACACAGTAGAGTGCAAACAGTGCAGTGCTTGCAGCCCGCTGTTAAAAGCCTTAAGTTCTAGAAATGTGGCTGAATGAGAAAGTTTTCAGGAGAACAAGGAAGGGCTGTTCTGGCTTTCTTTGGGAGGGATTCCCAGAGTTTTGGGGCAGCCACTGAGAAGGCCCCTTTTCACGTGTTCCCACCAAGTGAAGCTGGATCCCTTGTGGATCTCAGACACTGGGTAGACTCAGATCATGAGATCCAGGGGTTCTTCACCTTCTGTTCTCACTATTTTTCCATTCTGTAGTCACCTTTTAATACTGACTTTTGTTGTTTCAGTTCACAATGTCAAACCAGAATGCCTAGAAGCCTACAACAAGCTGTGGTAAGTCCTACTGTCTCTAGGGATTTTAAATGTGTAAACCTGATGGTAGGTAAGAACCCTAAGAGAGCCAGCGTGGCATAGTGGTTTGAGTGTTGGAGTACGACCCTGGAGACCAGGGTCCACTGGATGAGCTTGGGCAAGTCACACTCTCTCAGCCTCAGGGGAAGGCCATGGCAGACCTCCTCTGAACAAATCTGGCCAAGAAAACTCCATGATACGCTCCCATTAGGGTCACCATAAGCCACACAACACAGACAGTAACCCTAAAACTCTTGCTTTGAACATTAATACCCAAAATCCACAAAACAACATTACCTTTATTGGATCAACGAAACTGCACAAAATACATGACGCAAGCTTTTGAAGCTTTTCACTGGCTTCTGCATCAGGCAAAGATGTTAAAAATCATACAGGAGGAAAATATGACCATGTGTTTTGTCAAGCTGTTGTTGTTGCTTTGAAGTAAGTCCCATTGAATCCTGTGGGACCTACTTCCCTTTTGATGAAACATGCCTAAGATTTGGGTGTTAGTTAAATCTAGTGCTCACATGCAGGAAAACAAGGCAGGGCAAAGGTATAAAAGGGACTCTGTTATTCAAATTGCAGGTGGCGAACCACATTTTGGAGTTCTTCCCTGAGTAAATAAGTTCCCTGTAAGCAGAAAACTAGTTTGGCAGGAAGCAGGTTGAACTAGATCTACATCTGAACTAGATGGATTCAAATTACAGGAAAAGAGATTCCAACTAAACATTGGGAAGATTTTTTCCCCTGTAAGAGCTGTCTGGCAATGGAATAGACTCCTTTGGAAGGTGGTGGTCTCTCCTTCCTTGACTTTAAACAGAGATTGGCTGGCCATCTTCCAGGAGTACTATAGTTGTATATTCCTACATTGCAGGGGGGTTGGATTGGATGGCCCTTGGGGTCCCTTCCGGCTTTGATTGTAGATCCTTTCTTCTGATGTACTTGTTTTGCCACTTCAGGACTCCCCCAGCACATGTGGGCAGCTTATATTAAGGAGGACGTCATTAGATCTTTTAAAAAAGAACTAGTGCATAACAGGCTGGGATTTGTAGTTTTGAAAGATATTCAGCCTTCTCTGTCAGAGAGCTCTGGTGCCACAGCAAACTACACATCCCAGGGTTTCATAGGATGGAGACATGGTAGTTAAAGCAGTATCAAACTGCATTAATTTCCCAGTGTTGATGCAGCCACAGTCTTCCTGTACAGAAAGGAGTTGTCTTTGAAGCTCTTGAGTTTTGAATGCTCTTCTTCTGAACCTCTGCTTCACCATTGCTAGGATATAGCTACCCTGGAAACCTCATACATTTGCTTTTAATTTTTATTGTAATTTGCAATTTCGTTAACAACAAACATAACAAATGGGATGCAGTCACATGTAACGGTTCGTCAATAAAAGGCCGAGCAAAGAATGTTTGTCATATTTCACAGTCCAGTGTATTAAGCAGAGAATAAGTCTCTCCAAAGGCCACTTACATAAGCTGCACTTGGGAATTTTCTTCAGAGAACCAGCACTATTGAAGCAGATCCCATATTTCCCTTCTCTTTCTTTTTTGTTCCTTTTCTTTTAAAGTCAAGAGGTGCTGCCAAATATCCACGAAGGGAAAGAATATCCCTGTACGTTGGTGGGGACGTGGAACACGTGGTACGGAGAGCAAGACCAGGCAGGTAGGAGATGATGCAAGTGTGCTAGCGCTTGCAGCCATTTGTGGGAGATATTCCAGAGGGATGGGACGAGGTTTGGGGAATGAGGAGGCAACCAGGGTCTCCTTCATGGAACAAATCACAGCCAACTGGTCAGTTGAGGCCAAGATCCGACATTTGGTATCCAGCACAAGAAGTGGGATTTTATTCTCCTCCCACTGCAACACCATGACCAATGTTTCACAGGCGGAAACCGGGATGTGTGTCACCAAAGAGTTGTTTTCAAGGTGGGAAAAGTTAGTAATGAGGAAGAACAGACAAACTAGGAGATACTGCGGCAGTTTGCTTTTGCCTGAGCCAACTGGGAAGGGCAAGATTCCATCCCTCTTCTCCATTCCCTTCTGCTGAGTCTCATAATTGCAAACTCCTTTTGGATTTTGAACTCAGTTTAAAACACACTGTTTCTGCTTCCAGTCCATCTATGGCGGTACGAGGGAGGCTATCCCGCCCTGACAGAGGTCATGAGTAAGCTTCGACATGACAAGGTGAGACCAGGAGACAAGGTGAAGTCTATCAGGCTGATCCTACGCTGTGAAATATGCTTAAGATACTTCGTTTCTATCATTTTAAGAGGATGATGCTTTGTTATAGCTCCTAGAACAGTGCATCTTAAGCTGTCTGCTCTGGGGGACCAGCAAGTTCCACCTATACCTCATGCACCGAGGACTGGCTGGCACCCTTTTTGTGCCCATTGAGCACAACGGTTCCTTTCTTTCCTGGAAACTCCAGGGACTGGCAGCTGATAACTTGTGGATTAGTACTGGTCCATAGACCACCGCTGTGAGTAGCACTGTCCTAGAAGCATGCTCTAATAAACCATGAAACAAGAAGTATATTGAGGGAGGCATGCGTGCAGTGTTTAAATATTTGAACCAGTGTCATGTTGAAGATGGAACAAGCTTGTTTTTTTCTGCCGCTGCTCCAGAGACTGGAAGATGGGATATGTAATGTAATCTCTTTTATGGTTCCAGGTACAGCCTCAATCTTGCAGGAAATAAATTCACATTTGTTTCTCAGACTTAATAAGGCTTATTAGAAACCTTTATATATCATCAAAGAATTCAGAAGTTTCAGTGCTGGAGTGGGAGCCCAGATGGTTTGGACTCCAGCTCCCATAATCCCATGCCCTTGATCATGCTGCTGAGATTTTTGAACCAGTAAAAGTCCAAAACATCTGTTGGTGCATGTGTTGTTGCTATTGTTGGTATTGTTTTATTCATTTATATCCCACTTTTCTCTCAAAAATATGAACTTTCCCCAATCCTCCAAGGATGGGCTAGATTTATTTTTAAAATAAGTCCATGTAAATGTCCTACTGTTACAATCTTAAGGAGCATACTGGATTGCAACTTAATTTGACTCAATTTAATCTAATATTATAATTTAATTTTAGACATTCATGGAGTTCCGCAAAGCAAGGGGAAGCATGCTTCTCTCTCGCAAGAACCAGCTGTTGTTGGAGTTCAGCTTTTGGAATGAACCCGTTCCCAGGCCTGGGCCCAATATCTATGAACTGAGGTCTTACCAACTTCGTGTAAGCGCCTTTTTCTGTTTGTACAGTGTATATTTAAAAGAAGATGAAGAAGAAACGTGTCTGCCATCGCTTCCCCTCAGAAAACAGCATTATCAAAGTAGCAGAGAATTTGGGCCCTTTCACACTGCATAGTTACAGCACAACGATTCCACTTTAACTGCCTATAGAAAGAATCCTGGGATTTCTAGTTTGGCGAGACACTTCAACTCCCTGGCTGAGAATCCTAAATGCCCTTCTTCTAAACTGCAAATCCCAGACCTCCATAGGATGGAAACGCAATGGTTAAAATGGAATCGTAGTGCTAGAATTGTCTAGTGTGAACAGGCCCATAGTTGCCATAGTCAGTTTTGATGCGGTAGACTGCATTTTCTACCATACATGGTGCTCGAACTGGTTCACAGATCAGGACTTGAATCACAGATCAGATACTCACAAATTATAGCTTAAGAGGAAGACTTAAGAAAATCCTGTGTAAGGATGCCCTTGAAGTTGTTTAGAGAATGGAGCTGGTACAGAAGATGCCAAGCAGGTTCCTGCCAGGAGTGGCACCAACCGTGAGTGGTTCAGCGTCTTCCTAGCTTCCTCTTGAAAATGCTGCCTTTTTAACAAGCAAAAAGCAGACTAGGAAATCGCCTTTCTGAATGAAGCAAATATGCCCCTAGCAATGGTAGTTACAATTTATTTAAGTTAGTCCACAAACCATATACAAAGCTATTGAAATAACATGGGGAGGATGCATTTAAAACTTCATCTAAGTAGCAGTCACATCCACAATCCCAAGTCAAGGAACAAGAGTCATACAGAAAATTAAAGGTGGGTCTTGAAAGTTGAAAAGATATCTGAGGAGATTCAGAATTGAACTGGCTTAGCTTCTGTTGTTTCTTTGGCTGGGTTGCCTTTTGTGATCTTCAGAAGGGTCTTTGGAGATGGCAGGGGCAGACTGCCTCTGTTTCTTAATTTGGGAGGTTAGTGGGGAAGTTTTACACCTAGAGATCGAGTCACATCTTTCTTTCTTTTCTTCCAGCCTGGAACAATGATTGAATGGGGGAACTACTGGTGAGTCTCTCTTGCTGTGCTGGGCCTTCTCTTCTTAATGCAGCTTCTGTCTTGGTTTCCAGCAGCCAGAAAGTTTCCAGGAGGAGAACACACTAGATTTGGCTTTCTGGAACAGGCCAAAATTCGGCTGCTGCCACACTGCAGAAATAAAGCAGTTTGTAATATCTATGGCTCAGTGCTATGAAAGTCTGAGATCTGTAATTTTGTGGGGCACCAGAGCTCTCTGACATGAAAAGCTAAATATATCTCAAAACTACAGATCCCAGAATAACAGCTAACATAGCCCCCCAAAAAAACCATGGATATGATCGCCATACCCTGCCATAGGTTCACCTTAGAGTCACCATAAGTCAGAAACAACTTGGAGGCACACAACAACAACCACAACACATTAGTTGTGTAGGGCTAGTTTGCTTTCTTTCCACTGCACCTGTCTCCTTATTCCAGAAATTCCCTCCCCCTCGCCATTACTTTATCACTCAGATGGTTGCGTTTATTGTATGTAAGGCCTTGTATTTTTCCACCCAGGAGTTTGATTTCCACACCTTACACTCATGTGGTCCTTTATTTGTCTTGAGTGATTGCAAGGAGCTAGGATCACTTTTTGCAGACCAGTGTTTGCTGTTGATGAGCATATGCTGCGAAAAGAGCGTCACAGGTCAGTTTGTTTAAGTCCGGGCACACAGTGTACATCAGACCGGTAGTTGCCACATGTTTCTTTCCTCCCACCTCTCTGCTAGGAGGGAAATAGATGGACCTACCAGTGATCTCAATGCCCTTTCAACCCTCAGACATATCTGCCTCCTTTTAAAACAAACAATGTGCCTTTGTGCAGCTTAACTGAATAATTCTGTGCCTTAAAGAGAGAAGGAAGGAAGGACGGAAGGAAGGAAGGAAGGACAATATATCTTAAAGTTTATTAAGATGATTGGAGAATGGGAGAGGATGTGGGGTTCCTAGCATCACATACTCCAACCAGGTTTCTGCTGATAAGCTGCAAAAGGATTTTTCCTTGAGCTTAATCCTAGACTAGGACACTTGACCAGAGCAAGTGAAAGTGCTTCCAGCATGCAGAGGCTGCTCCCTTCCCAAGGGACGGTGTTTTCAACGCAGATAGACAAAGGACACTGGTTTAGGCCAATGCCCTCCTGTGCAATGGCCTCACTCCCGCCTTGTTTGATTAACTGGTTTTATTGACATTCAGGGAATTGAGCGGGGAGCAGAGACCCAACCTGCATGGTTTATACTGTGGTTTATTTAATGTTTTAAATTGTTCTAGTTTAATACTTTTTTAAGGGGTGGGTGGGTCTGGGATTGGATATAATTATTGGTCTTTTTATTGTTGTACGCTGCCCCAATTGCGCTGCAGAGGAAAGGGATAGAAATTATTATTATTATTATTATTATTATTAAAGAAGAAATCGCAAAATTTGCACACTGAAGAGGCTCTGTTCAAATGGGATTGAACAGCAACGGAGATCATCTGATTTTGTTAACAGCTGAAGTCTGTGGCTCCCTTTTTATTGAAAGCACATGTGCATGTGTGTGAGAAAAATAATGTGACAAGCATGTATTCCTCTTCTGCAAAATAAAAACCGTGGGGAGGGGGTGTGCAGTCAGTCACAGTTTTTGCAGTTGGTTTTCTTCTTCAGCAACTATTCATTAGATTGGTGATGAAATTCACAATCCTCAATGCGTTGTCCTTGGGCTTATGCCTGGCGAGAGAACTCGATAACCTCTTTGTTGATATTATTTTTTATGTGCCTTCAGGTTGACTCTGGCTTATGCACAGGGAAAAAGCCCCAGGGTTCTCTTGGCCAGATTTGTTATTTTAGAGGGAGTTTGCCTTTGCCTTCCTCTGAGGATGGGAGAATGTAACTTGCTCAGGGGCACCCAGGGAGTTTCTGTGGCCGAGTGTAGATTCGAAACTGGTCTCTCAAAGTCCTGACCCCAAACTGCAACTACTGTATATCGCACTAGCTCTTTTTAAAAGGGTTTTCTTGGTCAGAGTTCTCCTAGAGGCCTAGGCCAATGTTCAGACCACTATGCCATGCTGCTTCTTGAATGTTTCTCCTAGATTTGCAGTTCTCCAGCACTTCTCTCCTGTTTCTGAACTACTTCTTCTGCCTTTCAGGGCCCGAGCCATTCGTTTCCGTCAGGATGACAAAGAAGCTGTTGGTGGCTTTTTCTCACAGATTGGGCAGCTGTACATGGTCCATCACCTTTGGGGTAAGGCTGGGCTTCAGCGACTTGCCCTGGGCATGAGTTTCACTCCTCTTACCTGGCTAGTTTTTGCATCCTTTCAAAGATTATTAGGGAAACTCCAGGCTTCGTTCGTGTTCAAATTGCTACGTTTCGTGATAGAAGATAATTCGCCTTCTGAGCACAGCACATAGTATTACGTTCTTCTGTAGGTTATACTCAGGAGCCTGTGCCTTATTTTTGTAAGTGCGTTATATACTTTAAAATAAGCCCTAAATGGCTTGGGACCTTGGTATTTAAAGCCCTAAACAGCATAGCACTTTGATTTTTTAAAAATAAAATAAAATAATAAAATGAATAATAACAACTGATATTTGTTGATACAAAGAAAGGACGGTAGAGGTAGACACTGCCACACTGATAGGTCCAAATCTTTCCCTTTTCTTCCAGCTTACAAAGATCTCCAGACGAGAGAAGACATCAGGAATGCTGCATGGCACAAACCAGGATGGGATGAGCTAGTATATTATACAGGTAATACTCTTGAGGCTCACCTGGCTGGCAATGGCCCAGGAGCCTGGTAAGAATTGACTTTTTGCCACACCGTTTTGGATGCTGATAGTGTTGGTGTCCTACGGTAGCAAGAGCAATTTTTCCAGGGTCCATACTGGTGACAAGAAAAGGCCAACAGTGGCTGGAGTCATGTTGGTGTCTTCATATATGTACTATGTCCGCTGTGGAAACAATTGGATAGGGTCCCATCCCCCCCAACATGGAACATCTTAATGAAGGCAACTCAAAGCCATAAATCTTGAAGCCCGCATGCGTTGTGTGACTTTCCGGTGTGTATGTCCCTAACAAAATTCCAGTGATTCTCTGTGGAGCTCCCAGGAAGGCCAGAGGTAGCATGAGTGAATGTGGACACTCCGCCGCTTCTGGGTTAAGGAGGCTGGTCCATGTCCCCTTGGCAAGACTCTTGCAATCTGGATCTGGCTCTGTTTCTCCTTATTCATACAGTTTATTTATTCAGTTTGATTTATATTTACTTATTTGATTTATATCCCACATTTCTCCCCAAACGGGTCCCAAGCCAATGGGCCCTGTATCAGTCTGCATGTGGAAGTATGCGTTGATTGAGCCGTGTAATACTTTGATGGCTACATCATCTTATATTTCATGTTTAGTATGTGTAGTCTCTGAGGGAAAAAAAATGAGTGATTTCTTTTCTTCCTCCCTTTCCCTCTCTCTCTCCTTCCTTCCAGTGCCCCTGATTCAAGAAATGGAATCCCGAATTATGATACCATTGAAGATTTCTCCTCTTCAGTAAAGCCACTGACTGGTGCCTCTGGGTAGATTTCAAGTGACAAAAGTGTTTGTCTTTTATTTTATTTTTCCCCTCCTCCTCCTCCTGTTTATTTGATAATTTGCGTATGGCAGTGGCAATCCTGATTTCGGAAAGTACTGTATTATCCTGGGGCTTATGAATGATTCCCTGCAGGAGCACTTAGAAGAGTTGTAGTGGGAGTGGGAGTGGGAGCCATCATTTCTTTCTTCTTTTTCCAAGTTTTAGTGCTTAGCCACCAAACCTGGTTCTCTGCAAAACAACCTCTTTGAAATGCAGGCAGACATTTGGAGAACCATTTGGAGGCACTGAAGGAAACGCACAAGCTTTAAACTCTTGAATGATACTGTATTTAATTTGCCATGTACACTCCCATGCAAGCTTTATTTTTCCTTCATCACCGTCGCCACTTATTATTAAGCCTACCCTCCCTCCCGGTGGGATGAAACACAACCCCAAAGGAATTTATCTAGATTTGTGCCAAGTGCAAAGAAGCCTCCTTCTATCCTTTTCTACAGGGGAAAGCACTTAATCTTGCTATCTTTGTTGTTGTTCCTAACGAATTTTCTGCCTTGGCCATCAGCAAAACCAGTAGAATATAGTTCCAAACTGTGAATTTCCCAAGGGGTAAAGCTGCAGGAAAACTTTGAGAAACGCCAGCAGCCCGTCGGATGAGATTCAGGTCTGCAGAAGAGGCGGCATCATTAACCTTTTATAACACTCCTGGATTATGCGGTAAAGTCAAACGCAGGAAAGAAGGGGGTTTCGTTTAATACAATTCTTGATTTAAAACTGTGATTAAACTAACGGCAAGTAATCCTGACGCGATTAAAAAGATGACGCCTATGAAATCACTTAGGAGGAGCACAAAGCGCCATGCCTCCCACCTCCCACTTTTCTGTTTTGGGTTTCACTTAGCCTAGAGAGAGGGGTGTGTTTGCGTGTCATTGTGTGTCTGTAATATTTCAAACATTGTGTATGTTGGAGCCATAATATTGTCTGCTCACAAATCGGTGCAATTCACTGTTACGTTCGACAGCCTAGGAAATGTGTATATACATTTCGGTTAGGGGTTTTTGTTTTTTTCTGGCCAAATGCATCAATTAAAAAAAATATCTGATTGGTTTTCGCATATTCTTGGCCTTGTTTGGTCTTCTTTCCATACAGATTGGACTTTTGGGTTTCTACAGAGAGTCACCCTGGTCAGCTTTGGTAAGACAAACGTCCAGGGAGAGGGCTTATCTTGTCTTTTGCCTCAGGCAGCAACATATCTTTGGCTAGTACTGGCTATTCATGGGAAATACGGTGCTGGAGGGGAACCATAGAGATACTCTGGACAAATAAATGGCTCTGAGAGTGAATCGGGCCTGAACACTCAAAATGCTAGAATGAGCAAGTTGAGATTATCATGTTGTTCTGTTCCTTCAAGTCATTTTTGATGCACTGCAAATCCCAGCATTTCTACCTTTTTTCTTGGCAAGAGTTGTTCAAAGGAGGTCTGCCATGGCCTTCTCCTGAGGCTGAGAGAGTGTGTTCACCCAGTGGATCTTATGGCTGAGCTGGGAATTGAACCCGGGTCTCCAGAGCCGTAGTCCAACACTCATTCACTGTGGCTCCTGAGACTGTCGTACTTTGGCCACATGATGAGAAGACATGATTCACTAGAAAAGACACTAATGCTTGCAAGGTAATAGGAAGAGAGGAAGACGGCATTACGGGGGGATTTATTCCACCAAGGAAGCCCCATCTGCCCTGACTGCAAAACCGGAGCATGGCTGTGGATGATGGGGTGACTTGGAAGTCTCTCATTCAAAGGGTCACGATAACTTGATGGCAATTAACAACGTAACATGATCAGGGAATTGCACTGAACTTTGGGCTTTGGATGCACTACTAAACAGTAACATTTCCCGAAAGAGTCGGCGCGGTGAAGTGGTTTGAGCATTGGACTATGACTGTGGAGACCAGGGTTCAAATCCCACTCAGTCGCAGATGACCTTGGGCATGTCATGCGCTCTCAGCCTCTGGACAAGGCAAAGGCAAACCTCTGAACAAATCTTGCCCAGAAAAACCCACTGTGATGGGGTTGCCTTGTTGTTGTGTGTCTTGTTGTTTCTGACTTATGGCCACCCTAAGGCAAACCTATCATTGGTTTTTCTCGGCAAGAGTCGTTCAGAGCGGGTTGCTATTGCCATCCTCTGAGGCTGAGAGAGCATGACTTGCCAAAGGTCACCTAATAGGTTTCGTAGCTGAGCTGGGATTTGAACCCAGGTCTCCAGAGTCATAGTCCAATGCTCAAACCACTACGCCACGCTGGGTCTCAAACAGGTTAGCAACAGAGAAAAATTCATTCCCCAGTCTGCTCTTGAATCCCATTGTGGGAGAAAGCTGGGATAATAAATACATAAATAAAATAAATGCAATTCCTTGCCTTTGTATCTTTTCCCAAGCTGATGTCAAAAAGGATCCAGAAAAAATTTGCAAATGCAAATGGACCCTTTCTGTACAACAAGATGCTGGCAAGGACTCCCAAACCCATCTGCCTGGTTGCAAAGGCCCAAACTCCCCAGACTCTTGTATTTTTCCATCCAGGCCTGTGTGAAGGCTTTCGGAGGCCTCACCTGACACAATCTCCGAAATGCCGAAGTTTTTGGAAGAAGTGCATCCCAGGCACATTCCTTTTTGGTGTCGGCTGTTTGCTTTTGTCAAGCGTGGAATTTTCCTCTCTGCCTCTGAACTCTCCGGTTTTGTTATCGGATCCAGCTACGGAAAAGAAGAAAACGCGTTTGGAAATGCGGAGCTGGAGACCCCGACAGCTAAAAAAGAAGAGAAATACATGGAGCAAATCAGGCCTGAACCCCCTGGAAGCCAAGATGACGAAACTGAGACTTTTGCACTTTGTATAAATGCTGAGAAATATATCCAGTGGAATAGGGTTCCAATAGAAATGGAAAAGACAACAATTGGGTTGTTGTGTTGTTGTGTACCTTCGAGTCATTTCCAACTTAGGGCAACCCTAAGGCTCTTTCTTCTTGGTAAAAGAGTTGTTCAGAGGAGGTTTGCCATTGCTTCCCCCTGAGGCTGAGAGAGTGTGGCTGAGAGAGGGTTTCATGGCCAAGCAGGGATTCGAATCCTGACCCCGTGTCTCCTATTGACTTATGGGGACTGCGTGCATTTAATGGGAACGAAGAGGGAAACACTGAGGATGCAAAGCATCCTGTAGGCAGGAAATACAGTCTGGCAGAGTATCCCAGCTCTTGACACAGAAAAGACCACCTGCAAATCCAACAAATGGCTCCGAGGAATTGTTTCCAGAGAATGGAGGATACTGTGTACAACCACAACCACAACCACCACAACCACAGCCTATAGGAACACTTTTGCAGATCTGTATAGCCAGAGAGCCCAGATGGCAACTTCCCTATGACTGGAATGGCAAATATGGCCAAGGAAAGGAAAGGGAAGAGGATCCTGGCCAAGTCTTGAGCCCTCTTTCCCATGGGGTCTGTGGCTGGGTGTCCATTTTTATGGATTTGCCATTGGGTTTTCTTCGGTGCTTTCCTCTGGCCCTGGTGGTCTCCCACCCAAGGGCTCCCCAGGGCTGGCCCTGCTTAGCCCCCAAGAGGGTCTGTCTGTCTGTCTGTCTGTCTCTCTTTTGGGGGAGGCCTCACCCTACAAGACCCCAATATTTCCAGGCTGCTAAAGAAGAGGGAGGGCTCTCTGCCTCTCGGGGAGGCTGGGATTGCCACTCCACTCCCAGTGCTGCTGAGCCCCTGGGGATGCTAGTCCCCATCATCCCCCTCCTCCCAGGTCCTTTGGCTCCTCCTCCTCCTCACTCCTCCTTTCGGTCTCTCCCCTCCTTCCTTCCCTCCTTCCTTCCTTCCCTCCTTCCTTGGCTTTCTTCCTTCTGGGGCCTGGGCTGGACCATGGCTCTCCTCCTGGCCCTTGGCTTTCTGCTGGGCAGCCCTTGGAGGTGACAGACCCAGCATCCTGGCGCTGGCTTCGGGGGCCCCGCTCCGGCTCCTCCGGCTCCTCCTCGGGACCCCGCTGGGACTGTGAGTTCCCATCGCTCCGTGCACCGCAGAGCCCAGCATCCCCAGGCCGGCAGGGGGAGGGTCTGTCACTGTGGGAGGTAAAAACAAACGTTGGGTTGCACCTCCCAGCATCCTCCGGACAGCTGAGGAGAAGTGCGGCAACATTCCTGTCTTGCTCTTTACTTGGACTACAAAGCCCAGAATCCTCAAGCAGGCAGAGGTTGGTAGATCGCTGAGTCTGAGGAAAGAGGGAGGGTGGAATGCAAAAACATGGCTCTCTCTTTTGTTGGATTGCACCTCCCAGCATCCTCCGACCATTTTAGGAGAACTGCAGAAAGGTTTTTATTTAGTGACTTGTTTATTTGGACTACCTTGTGTCTAATCTTTCTGGACTGCAAATCCCAGAATCCCCCGGCTGGCATGGGTTGATCTATCACTAACTTTGGAGGGAGGGTGGTTTGCAAAAACATGGCTCTCTCTTTTTGTTGGATTGCATCTCCCAGCATGCTTCGACCATCTTAGAAGGCTTGCAGACACATTTGTTTTTTACTTATTTATTTGGACTACCAATCCCAGAATCCCCCACCAGGCAGGAGTTGACAGATTGCTGAGTTTGAAGGGAATTGCTCTTTTGGGGGAGAAAGCATCTTCCATCCACTTGCAGAAACATTATTATATTGCTTATTTTGGACTGCAGATCTTAGAAGATATTTGCTTTTGCAATGGGAGATGCAGTCCTAAGGAGCAACAGGTTTGAGCCCCCCCCCCCAAAAAGGCACAGCAATACAAACTCTTGCAGTTTTTTGGGGGGGGGATTATTTTGTGGCTTGTTCCAAAAAAAACCACATTTTTTTTCCCAGCCATAATATCCTTGTTGATGGGGGATGCTGGGATGTTTAGTCTCCCCGTCAATTATTTCTGTAGTTTCCCTTAAAACCTGGGACTTGTGGGTCAAAGGAATAAATACTTCCTTGCTTCTCTTGTCTCCCCAAAATGCAGTATATGATCCTTTCTTTGGAGAATTCATAGTCCAGAACTTCTACTGTTTCCTCCCAATGCTCTTGGTGTTTGTGGGGATTGTGGGAGTCGGAGTCCAATTTGCAAAAGCTCCCAGTTCCCACGGCCAAGTTCTGATTCAAGGTGTTTCTTCTTTCAATTATTTCCTTTCCAGTCTCATCTCTTTTTCAAGAAATTCCCTAAAAATCACGGAAGGAATTCCCTCTTTTCTTTGCTTCGACTATTTTAATTCAGTTTTTTTGCAGGCAGATGCAATTCCTGTTTGTCTTTCGGAGGACAGGAGGACCAAATGATGCAACCTTGGACTGGAAAACCATCATCCTAAGCCCTTTCCCCCTTCCGTGTCAGTCTCCGTTTTGGAAGGGTCTTTCCTGACCTCCCCAACCTCTTCTGTTTTATTTTATTTATTTATCTATCAGAAAACAGATCACTTGGCCTTACTTTTAAAAACCAAAATCCACAAAGCAGAACCCTTTTCCTTCCTTAAATCCAGTCTTTAAAGGGGAAATCCGCTCATTCCTCTCCCAGGCAGGTATTATTAGCATATATATATATATATATATATATATATATATATATATATAAACCCCTGATAATTATGAATATTTTCTTATAGACAGAGATCTCCCTCCCTCCGGCTCTTTTGGAAAGCGCATGATGTAACTCAGTCTGCCATTGCAGCACACTCCTTGCAGGTTTTGCTGACTCTGAGTTCCAAGCGTTCCGGCACCCAGGTCAGAGGTCAGCGTCCCGAGTTCGAGAGAGGGCACCGAAAGGGGGACAACATCGCCTCCCCTTGTCCAAAGGCAGCAGCATCTGCTGTTATGGGGGGCATCCAAGTCTTTCTGTTGAAGGGCAGACCTCTCCTGGTCTGGGTTTTCTTGGCCAGATTTGTTCAGAGGGGGGTTGCCGTCTCCTTACCCTGAGGCTGAGAGAGTGTGACTTGCCCAACGTTGCCCATAATAGCTGGGAATTGAGCCCTGATTTCTGGAATCATTGTCCGACGCTCAAACCACTATGCCATGCTGTTTGTATCTCTCTGTTTCAGAGTTTGGGAAGCAATGGATTTAAATTAAATCTGTTTGCTGGGATTTAATAATAATAATAATAATAATAATAATAATTTTTGTGCAGAGTTGGGCACATTTTGGATGCAACGAATAGGGCCAAGGGCACGTTGTTGGTGGCAGGACTAACTTTTCCTAGTTACCTTTCAAAAGCTCTGGAGACCAGGGTTCGAATCCCAGCTCAGCTCTGTAAACCCAGCAGGTGAGTCACACTCTCTCAGCCTCAGAGGATGGCAAGGGCAAAGCCCCTTTGAGCAAACCTTGCCAATAAAACCCCATAATAAGTTGGAAATGACTTGAAGGCGCACAACGACAAACTTTTTAAAAGGTACGGCTTTTCGGAAAGTGTTGTTGTCCCCCCCCCCCCAAATACTTCTAATCTCTTATCAATCCTGTGTTAGATAAAAGCAATTTTAAGGGAAAGGCACGAGTGGCACGAGAAATCACGAGTTAATATTTCCGCAAGCATTGCAACAATGGCAGCTTTATCCGGGAGGAATAACTGGGAAACGTTGCGTTTTCTTTTTTTAAATAATAATAATAATAATAATAATAATAATAATAATAATAATAACTTCCCAAGCTTTGCAAAATAAATAAAATAAAAATAAATTGGGAAGCTGATTTAAGAAGCAGAAACCAAAAGCACTTAGCGAAGTGTGGTCTGCCTTGGAAATAAATGGGGGGGGGATCAAAACCATTTTGGGGAATTTTTTTGTGTTTTTTAAGTAGAAAAGGCACAACGCTGCCAGATTTATTTCCTTCTTCCAAATGGGAGACAGAGTGGCTAACTAACATCATTAGGAGAAAAATCACTTTTTAAAAACACACTTTAAACACGAAGGGTGCATCTGCACTGCAAAACTGATGCAGTTTGACATTGCTTTGGCTCCATGCGATGGAGTCCTGGGAATTGTAGTTTGTTGTGGCACCAGAGCTCTGCAACGGAGAAGGCTCAAATGTCCCACAAAACTACAAATCCCAAAACTCCGTAGCAGCATTGAGCCAAACCATACCGACATTTCATTATGGGATTTATATCCCAAAAAGGGGTTCGGTAGTCCCTCTCTCTGGGCTCAAATGAGGGGAGACCCTGTGATTCCCCCAAAAGCTACCAGGAAGGACACTTGGCCAACATGTATGGCGGCATATAGCCCAGGTTAAAGACGCAGCATGCGAGGAAGAGGAAGAGGAAGGGGAAGAGGAAGAGGAAGAGGAAGAAGAGAGGCAAGTTCCCAGGCACATTCTTAGAATAAAGCCACCTCCAAAGAAGGACTGAGCCACCAACCAAGAGGATGGGCAGCTGCCCTTCAAGGCAGTCCCTCTTCCCCAGCATTGCCAGCCCTCTCTCTTTCCTAGCCCCGTTTCCTTATGGCAGGGATCGAACCTGAGACCTCCTGCCCAGAAACATGGGGAGCTGCCATTATCTTGAATCAGGCCTTCCTCTAGGTTGCATCTGCACTGCATAAATAATACGGTTTGACACCATGCTAGAATCATAGACGCAAAGAGTTGGAAGAGACCCCCAAGGGCCATCCGGTCCAACCCCCTTCTGCCATGCAGGAACTCTCAATCAAAGCATCCCTGACAGATGGCCATCCAGCCTCTGTTTAAAGACCTCCAAAGAAGGGGACTCCACCAAACTCCGGATGCTATGGCATTCTGGGATTTGGTGAGCGATTCAGCCTTCTCTGTCTGAGAGCTCTGGGGCCACCACAAACCACAAATAGCATTGAGCCATGGTAGTTAAAGAGGTGTCAAACTGGGCTATTTCTGCAGTGCGGATGCAGCCCAAGTCCAATATTAGAAGGTGTAACTCTCCGTGGTTTCAGCAAGATTTTTTCCTAGGCCTTCCTGGAGACCTCTAGCTTTCTCTCCTGGGGGTCTCCCATCCATGTACCAACCAGGCCTAACCTTGCTGCTGCTTCTTGCTTTTGTGTGCCTTCTGACTTGCAGCAAGCCTTGTTGTTGTTGTTGTTGTGTGCCTTCCAGTCATTTCTGACTTATGGCAACCCTAAGGCGAACCTATCACAGGGTTTTCTTGGCCAGATTTCTTCAGAGGGGGTGTGCCACTGCCTTCCCCAGAGGCCGAGAGAGTGTGCCTTTCCTAAGGTCACCCGCTGGGTTTCCATGGCAGAGGTGGGAATCGAACCCTGGTCTCCCAAACCGCTCCGCTATGCTGGCTCTTGGGACCTTTATATGTGTCCGTTTTTGCACAATGGCTCTCCTTTTCCACTCTCCAAACATTGCAACCAGGTTGGCAAAATGTCTTATTTATTTTTCTTGCCGCCTTGCAAAACAGGAGGGCCCCTGTCGCAACCCATCATCCTTGGGCCACTGCAGGGACATGACGCCATGGTTTTGAGACCCAGTGTTGACGCAGATCCCTAGCCCCATGGACCTTTCCCAAATTGGATCCCGGCTCCAGTCCACCTTCCCAAAAGCCTGGGAAGCAAAGCAAAAGACAGCAGCCAGAGGTCTGGAGGCATGGGCATGCTCCCTTGCGTAATGGGCTTGGATGGCATCGTGGCACCTGACGCCCCAGCCTTGCCCCCGAGCCAAAGGCCTCCATCCAGCTGCTTCCGCTTGCTTCTTTCTAGCTTTGAACAAACACACCGCCTGGAAGCCATTCCATAATCGGAGGCTGCGTCTGCACTGAGAAATAGTGCGGTTTCATACCGCTTTGTCTCCATGCTACGGAATCCTGGGATTTGCAGTTTGTGGTGGCACCGGAGCTCTCTGACAGAGAAAGCAAAGTGTCTCAGCAAACTACAGATCCCAGGATCCCATAGCCTGGAGCCATGGCATTTTAAAGCGGGATCAACCTGCATGATGATGATGATGATGATTCTAAATGTGTTTTAAATTGTAAATTGTTTAATAGTATTTTAAGGGGGAGGTTGCAGGATTTGGAATGTATATTTTAATGTAAGCCGCCCCGGTTGCATTACGCAGAGCGGTGGGATATTATTATTATTATTATTATTATTATTATTATTATTATTATTATTATTATTTCTGCAGTGCAGATGCAGCCTGAGAGAAGGAGGCTTGGAGGGAAAAGTAATATCTTCACCCAGTTTTCAGACCCCTTGACAGCCCCAGTAAAATGCTAGGTTTTGCCCCTACATGCCAAGGCTACCAACAAAAGAAATGCCAAACAATCTTTAGGAACCGATTTTAAACGACATTTTAAAGATGTGGAAAGCAACGTGCCTCAAAAGCTGATTTAAGAAAGACTCAAACCCAGACATTTATAAGCCAGTCTCAGACCGAGTTTTATAAAGGCCAAAGGCCAGATTGTATCGTCGCTGCTAGCATTTTAATGGATGCCTTTAAAATGGATTTTGATGGTACAGAGATGGCCTAATGGCATTTTCACGATAACCTTTCATATCTTTCTACCTGTGTTGTGTTGGTTTTAATTTTGCAAGCTGCCCTGGGTCCCGGCTGATGGGGAGGGGAGATATTTATTAAGATATTAATTAGATAGATAGATAGATAGATGCATTTTGGCATCCTGGGAGCTGTAGTTTTGTGGGACATTCAGCCTTCCCTGGCTGATAGCTTTGGTGCCACAACAGATTACAAATCCTAGGACTCCGTAGCATGGAGCCGTGGCTGTTGAAGTGGTGTCAAAGTGGATTATTTCTGCCATGCAGATGCAGCCAAAACCAAAGAAACAGTTCCAGGAAGGTAGAGAGATCTTGTGGCCCCTTTGAGACTAACTGAAAGAAAGGAATTGGCAGCATGAGCTTTGCTAGACTTCAGTCTACTTCCTCAGATGCATTTGGTTCCAGGAAGGGTTAAGTCGGCCAGCCGGCCAACCTTGACTCCTTGCCCATTGCTCTGTTGGCCCCCAAAGGCAGCAAATCAGGACTGCTTTCCTCCCCGCCTCCTACCGCCCCCCTTGGGTTCAATAGCAACTGCTTGACCGGTTGCAGCTCCTTTACACTAGGCTGAGCGGTCAGTCAGTCGCTTGACCATCGGCCCTCCTTCCTTAGGATGGCTCAGATCTGGGTGCAGCAGAGCGGAGAGGCTCAGGGGGACCTCATTGTCCTCTCCCCCCACAGGAAGGTGCCCAAGAGGATGGCTTCGCTGATGGAGATGAAGGAGGTCTTCCACAACGCGGACGCCGTCTGCTTCGACGTGGACAGCACCGTCATCCGGGAAGAAGGCATCGATGAGCTGGCCAAGTTCTGCGGGGTTGGAGACGCCGTGGCGGAAATGTACGTATCCCACATCCATGGGACTGGTTTGCACGGGGATTGGAGATTGGGTCGGTCGACTGGAGCTGGCGGTCATCTGGGTGGCCAGATCCGGCCCACAGGCCACCTGCGACCGCCCTGACTCTTTTCCAAGAGATTGCACCAAACCTCCTGGGGACTAAGCGCATCCCAACTAATGTGGATTTTTGTGATTTGTGATCCAGGACTCGGCGAGCGATGGGGGGCACGGTCACCTTCAAGGCGGCCCTCACGGCCCGGCTAGGACTGATCCGGCCCTCCTACGAACAAGTGCAGAAACTCATCTCAGAGCATCCCCCCCAACTGACCCCCGGAATACGGTAAGGCGGCTTCTCTGCAAGCGCCCGCAAATTCCCAGATTATGAAGAATTTCTTTTATTCTTTTAGAGACAGGCATTTGGGGAATAACCCTGGGATTTGAAGTTCGGTGCCTTCTTTGACAGAGAAGGCTAACATTTCTATTTTAAGGGGTGAGTGGGTTTGTAAGCCGCCCCGGTTGCGTCCGCAGAAGGACGGGATAAAAATTATTATTATTATTATTATTATTATTATTCTACTACTACAGATCTCAGGATTCCATGGGATGGAACTACAGCACTTAAAGTGGTGCCAAACCACATTATTTCTACAATGTAGGTGCTCCCACCCCGTCAATACACCCCATTTTCATGGGGTAAAATGATCCTTTTCATACAATGGTTCCCAAACTTTGGTCTTCCAGGTGTTTTGGACTTCAGCTCCCAGAATTCCTTACTTTTGGCCAAGATGATTAAGACTTCTGGGAAGTGAAGTCCAAACACCTGGAGGACTAAAGTTTGGGAACCACTAAAAGCTAAGAAAATACCCAAAGAGCTACATGTTTGCTAAGCATTGCAAAGTAATGCAATGGAAGGGGGCTGTTGTTGTTGTTGTTGTTCTGAAGTAAGGACCCAGCAGAAACTCATGGGCCTTTTCTTGGCTCTCCGAACCCCAGACCGATCTACCGGATGGACCCCCTCCTCTAAGCCTGCCTCTGATGAGCAAAAGAGGCAAGAAAGTCCCATTTGGAGGTAAAGATTTCCTTCCCTTCCATCTTTTTCCTCCCAGGGAGCTGGTCAACAGGTTGCACCAACGAGGCGTCCAGGTCTTCTTAATCTCTGGAGGGTTTCAGAGCATCGTCGAACACGTCGCGTTGCAGCTCAACATCCCCACGGCCAACGTCTTTGCCAACCGGTTGAAATTCTACTTTAACGGTAAGCCTGGACGGGAGTTCGAACTATAACAAGCATAAAAGTCCCTTGTGGTGGTGGTGAGTGCCTTCAAGTCATTTCTGACTTATGTCGACCCCTATTGTGGGGTTTCCTTGGCAAGATTTGTTCCGAGGAGGTTTGCCGTTGCCTTCCCATGTGGCTGAGAGAGTGTGACTTGTCAAAAAGTCACTTCTTTACTTTGTTGTTGCATGCCTTCAAGTCATTTCCAACTTATGGCTACTAAGGCGAACCTATCATGGGGATTTCTTGGCAAGGTTTGTTCAAAGGAAGTTTGCCATTGCCTTCGAAAGGGGACAGGATCTTTCTGGAGACACCTTCCCTTTTTGGTGGGGCATGAAAAGGGGAGGTTGAGGGAATATGGAGGGGTAGGAGGACCCCAAAACAGCCTTGTGACTTTCTCTCCACGGCGTCCATCTTAGGAGAATACGCCGGGTTCGATGAGACGCAGCCGACAGCCGAGTCTGGAGGGAAAGGACAAGTGATCAGCTACTTGAAGGAGCAGTTTCAGTTCAAGAAAGTGGTCATGATCGGGGACGGGGCGACGGATATGGAGGCCTGCCCTCCGGCGGTAAGTGTCTTTCTCTGGTATTTTATTTGACTGGTTTCTGCACCGCTTGACCCAATGGGTGAGGCAGGTTGGCTGTCAAAGATTTGGGGATTCTGGGAATTGAAATCCAAAACAGGTGGAGAACCCACATTTGTGAATCTCTGCTCTAAGACATACTGGATGTTAGCTCCCATCATCTGCACTTAGCATGGCCAATGGTAAGGGATGATGGGGACTGAGGTCCAAATATTTGGACAGTCAACATGCCTCACCTGTTGAGTTACGTGGAGCAGAAACCAAATCAAATAAGAGAACAGTCGTAGCTCAACCCCAGAGGCATTCAAGAAAAGCAATTTTAATACAGCTTCCTCGAGAATCAAACATGACATTGGGTTCCTGGTTAATGATTGCAGAGTTGTTAATGATTGGGGTGTTTTTCCCCTTGAGATTTTCCAGGAGAGGTAAGCTGATGGGTCAGCGAGGGCATCCGACGGAGCAAACTCCTTCTGGAAAGCCATTTCTTTGCTTGACGCAGGCATTTTGCAGCCAAAAATAAAATATTTTATCATAGAAGATAAAAGTTGGCAATCGGTATCTGGGTTGCAAACGAATTTGTGCTGAGCTAGGAGAAGGGAGAAGGGCGGGATTCGTTCTTGCCTCTCTGCTCACAAGGATGGCTGGCACCATCTCCTGGCCACAAGCGGACGGACGGTCCAGGGCTTATTGTTATGAGATTTTTAGTTTTGTGAGACATTGGGCCTTCTCTGTCAAAGCGCTCTGGTGCCAGAACAGACTACAAATTCCAGGATTCGATAGCATTGAGCCAGTGGGGTCAAACTGAATTCTTTCTGCAGTGCGGATGCAGCCAAAGTGGTTGCAAATTGGATTATTTCTGCAATGCGAATTAATATCAGTGGGGCAGTGGAGTCCACTCCTGGTTTAAAACCAAATTTTAAAGCAGTCGACAGTGCTAAACTCATGTCCTTTTAAGTAAAAAAATGGTTCAGGACTTTGGACTGCTTCCTTTAAAGTGAAAAACAAAACACAAAACTGGAAAATATTCACTGTTGGGAAATGGAGAAATGACCGGTCTTTTTCTGTTTCCTCTCCCAGGACTGTTTTATTGGCTTTGGTGGCAACGTGGTACGGAAGCAAGTCAAGGAAAAAGCCAAGTGGTACATCACCCATTTTGATGAGCTGCTGAAAGAACTGGAAGAACGATAAATTAAAAAGCAAAAAAACAGAAACCTAGGTTTATTTTATTAACACTTTTAGCATAGGTAGGCCTATCATTATGCAATTAAACAAGTTCTTGTTGTTATTTGCAAACGGAGGAGTTTGGGATTTTTTCTTTCCAAATGCATGCTGGGAATTTTGATGGGGAAGGGGTTTTGCTCCATTGCCTTCTGCTCCGTTGCCCTCCCCTTTAAAGGCAGAGCAAAGCTTTGCTTGATGATCTGGACATCGATGGGTGTGTCCACACTGCAGAATTAAACCTGTTTGACACCACTTTTAATTCCCACGACTCTATCCTGCAGAATCCTGGGATTTGTAGTTTGGTGAGGCACCAGAGCTTTCTGGCAGGCCAGGCTGAACAGCTCACCAAGGTTGCATCCGCTCTGCAGAAATAATCCAGTTTGACCCCACATTAACTGCCATGGCTCACTGGTATGGAATTATGGGGACCGGTAGTTTTGTAGGACATCTCGCTTTCTCTGTCATGGAGCTGTGGTGCCACAACAAACTATAATTCCCAGAATTCCATCGCATGGAGCCATGGCAGTTAAAGTGGGTTCAAAGCGGATCATTTCTGCAGTGCGGATGCAGCTCGTGGATTTCCCAAGGGGTATAGAGTGCAGAAGCGAAGAAAGAAAGGGATTTTGTAGCACCTTTGAGACTAACGGACCAAAAGAAGTTGTGGCATCAGCTTTCGTAGACTTAGTCTAGTTCCTCAGATGCTACAACTTCTTTAGCTCACGAGGAAGTTGTAGCAGACTGATTTTCCAAACTAACATGGCAGATGTCTCTGACTTCTACCCCCAAAGTAGGCAAGTGACCCATTGGGTAACAGAGGAATACTCATTTTCTCCCTAGTCTTCATATTTTCATATCTATATCAAACTAGTCATCCTATTTTGCCCAGCTTCACACTGCAAAGTCAATGCAACAGGAATCACACCAAGACACGGGTGCAAATGGACTCTTTTCCTTTGTCAGTGAACAGCATTGAAAACTGGGCCACGGTGCTAACAAGGACGGATTCCAAAACCCATCTGCCTGGTGTCAGAGGTCCCTCTCATTGCATCCCGCTCTCAGATTTTTCCTAGGCAGCCCTTACAACTAGTCACGAAGGCTTCCTCACTGACATATCTGCCAAAACCTGTGCAACAATATTTAATGCAAAGTGACACTATACAGAATGCAAGATCTAGTATCTGGAAGGGTTTTTCCTAAGGGATCAGGCGCTTCTTTGATTCCTCCTAATCAGAAAGGAAATCCAGAATAAATTTCTCGTGCCAGATTCATGCTTGCTTTGCAGAAACAATAGGGCTATTGTGCACAGCCGGGGAATGGCAGCTCCTGCCAGGATTTGGGTTAAAGGGAGTGAGGAAAGGATGCTTTTCTCCACTTTTCTCTTTGCAAGAAATGAAATTCCACAGTTGAAGCTTGGCCAGCCTTAGCTAAAGGACAACAACTGAATCTCAGCCCCCTGACTTATCATTTTAACCTGTTTTCTGAGACATCTCACAGCAAAGCAAGCTAACAAAGTCATTCCGCTGGTAGCCGATAGGGAACAACAGGCAGGTTTCTTCCCCCCCCCAAAAAAAAACAAGAATTCAGAGTCATGCAATTAAAGTGACTAATGGTTAGTTGAAAGAAAGGGACGTAAGAGCATAAGCAGAGTTCTGAAGAGTTTTAACAAACCATATATTTAAAAGGCCATGAAACTGTCACAAGAGTAAAGTTCGCTGCATAGCAGATTGGTCCGGTTTTGCATCTGGATTTGAACCCAGCCTAATCCAGAGGAGCAAAGGCTCCAACTCTAGGATCCTATGACATTATGGGCAATTCTAAATCTCAGTCTATTATGTGAGTTGCTGCAGATTTTCATGCATTCGTCTTCGCTTTCCTGGGCAAACTTGCATCTCTGTTCCCTGCCTTGCGGGAAATGCAACTCCATGCAAATCTATGCAAATTCACACAAAGTGGCTGGTCAACCACCTGTTCATTAATACACATCCTTGTGGATATTCATAGATACTCCGGTAAAAAATACAAATCCTTTTCCAGCATTTTAGGGAGTTTTTCAGGGGTAGGTGGCTGGGTGGGTGCAAAAAGTCTGAATTCCTCTGTATTGTATGTGACCAGATTGCCATCTGTATTAATGACATGAGTATTTGAATGGTGTAGACAAGCCCTTTGATTCTCCTTGGCAATTATTGGTTCCTGATCAAGCTAGAAACTGTAGGAACAAGGCTTCTCTTTGGGCATAGCCACATTGGCCTTTGTTGGCCAAGTATCCCTTCCAGCGAAAAGAAAGCCAGTACCCAACTTGCATGCTGAGAATAGCTGATGGTCTCCCATGTCAATGGGCCACTAGTGAATCCACTCCAGGTTTTGGCTAGCTTTCAACCAGCTCTCCGAGGCTCTCAGCCTATAGAGGAATAGGGTTCAGGACCCTGGAGAGCAACACTAACGCCTGGAGGAAAACCTGGAGTGGATTCACAGCCCCACCGACATGGGAGCCAACAGAGACCACAGTTAATAATGCCATATTTTCAAAACAGCGATAAGGGACACTGTATCATGATATACAGGGTTAACAGTCAGGGAGTAGCTCTTCACAGTTTTGTGTTTTCCCTAAATACAGTGTGACCAGATGTCCTCCTTTTATGGACATGTCCGATGTTTGAACCTACTGTCCAGGAAGGATTCCAAAATGTCCTCCATTTTGAGCATGAATAGGAAGACCATTGACTAACACCACGTTTGCTGTTCCCTTTCAAGAAATAATGCAGTGTAAACCATATGAAATGAATTTATATTTCTATGAGTGTTTTTAGTGCCGTAAAACGTAGGACGTTCGAGAAAAAAATGGAGGATATTCCAAAACCAAAGCTATAAAAACATTCATGGAAATATGAAGTCGAAGGCTCGTGGAAATATAAATTCATGCTTCTTAGTGATTGTTCAAAATGGAGAACATTTTTTTGGAATTGCTTCTGGACAGAAGGTTGAAATGTAGGACATGCCCAGGGAAAGGAGGATGACTGTTCACCCTGATTATTATTATTTATTATTATTTTATTTTCTTACAACCTGCCTTTCTCCCAATATAGGGACTCACGCCAACTATACCTATAAAAATACTAAGGCCAAGAAAAGCAGAGTATTGTTTCTCCTTCTATGAAAGGTTATGTGTTCAAGATTTAGAAATCCAAAAATTATTTGAATTTTTAAAGACTTGGCAGATAGTTGTAGTGTTAACAGAGACTGGTGTTATCTTTACGTAATTATGTCAGAAGCTTCTCAGGACCAGAGTCCACTTCAACAAGCATGAAACCTTGGGGAAGTTACTTTTTTGGACTACAATTCCCAGAATCCCATAGTCAGCAAGGCCACTGGAGAGGTTGGGGCAGCTGCGATCCAAAAAAGCAACTTTTCCAAGTTACTATGGCGTCTAAGGGCATCTAATAATACGAATAGACAACGAGTAGCCATTTTTTAAAAATTAATACGAATAGGTGTTTAAAAATTAAAAATAAAATTATGGGAAGTTTATATGTTAGGATATATTCTGAAATGACTTGTAAAAAAACTGCAAGATGCGATTTTATGTTTTTGTTTTATTTATTTTTATTTGGAAACTGAATAAATATATTGAAAATTTTAAAAAATAAAAAATTAAAAACAAAAGTACTCGAGGCCGCCCCAGGCCATGACTAGGCCGCGCCGCCATTTTGCCTAGCAACGGTTTCCAACCGCCGTACGGGTCCCCCAAAGGGCCCCTTCGGGAGAAAGAGCAAACGCGGCGTCGGCTGGACCAATGGGAAGTAGAGGCGGATCTACACTCGGCCAATGGGCGCTGGAGAGCCCGAGGAGCCTTCCAGAGAAGGGGCGGGGCCAGTGACGTACGGGAAGCGCCGCCCTCTGTTTCGTCTGGGCATGCTCGCAGCGGCCGGGGCGGCAGGCGTTCATTCCGAGTGAGGGCGCGATGGCGGTGAAGGCACTCAACCCGAAGGCCGAGGTGGCGCGGGCCCAGGCGGCCCTGGCCGTCAACATCAGCGCGGCAAGAGGGCTGCAGGACGTGCTCCGGACCAACCTGGGGCCGAAGGGGACCATGAAGATGTGAGGCGGAGCGAGGGAGAGGGAAGGGCCCCCCAGGGAGGCAAAGGGGGCGTGGCGAACCATGGCCCCGCCCACCCGCGTGGCACTCGGGGCGCATGCGCTGAAGGCAGACCTCGTCTGCCCTGCATTCTTTGAAGGGGATGCTCCCCGGGCGTCACAATCTGTGTTCGGTGGACTCCATTTCCCATCATCCCTGGCCATTGGCTTTGCTGGCTGGGGGTCTCTGGGAGTTGGAGTCAGCTTGGAAAGCCACTGAGGAAAACTCCTTCGAAAGTGGGTCAAAATGTGCTCCTTTTTCTTGGGGCTTAACTACCCCAAAGGCACCTCCAGGTCCTTCCTGATCTTGGCTGCTAAGTAGGGCCAGCCCTGGTTAGTGCTTGGGTGGGAGACCACCAAGGAATCCCAGGACTGTATTTGAGAGGACGGAACTGGGAAAACTGCCTCTGACAATTCCTGGGCTAAGAAAATCTTATTTAAGGAAGGCCTAAATATACTCAAGGTCTCAGATTCCATTTGATCATGGAAGCTAAGTAGGGTCAGTCCTGGTGACCCTTGGATGAGAGACCACCAACAAATCCCAGGTGATGGAGGCTCTGTTTCAGAGGAAGGAAGGAAGGAAGGAAGGAGCTGGCAGAATCACCTCTTGAGTCCTCAAGAAAACAAACCCTAGGAGCAATTCTTGGGGTTGGCATGAGTCACTGGGCGACTCGAAGGCAGGGAGAGATTCTTGTCCTTGGTCATAATCGGCATTTGCCCAAAGCCGCTCCTTGGCACAAAGCTCCTCTTCCTCTCCCCATTTTCCTTGGAGGAAGGGCCAGGCTTGACCGCTCTCCTGGCTTTCTCTCTCTCAGGCTTGTCTCTGGCGCTGGAGATATCAAGCTGACGAAAGATGGCAACGTTCTGCTTCATGAGATGGTGAGTCTTTTGCACGGAGCGGTGGGGCTGGCGAGGAAGGGCAGGGCGCCTGCGCAGGGAGAACAACCCTCTTTGCTCCTTGGTCCCCTCAGCAAATCCAGCACCCGACGGCCTCCTTGATCGCCAAAGTGGCCACCGCGCAGGACGACATCACTGGCGACGGGACCACCTCCAACGTCCTCATCATCGGAGAGCTCCTCAAGCAGGCCGACCTCTACATTTCGGAGGTACGTCTCTCCTCCTGAGCTGCAAGCGTGCGGTTTTCCTGGTTGGGTTTTCTTTTGAGACGCATCCCTGCGGCTGAGGATCTTTCAGTGGAACAGAGCCCTGAGCTGGGTTATGGTTTTCCACATTGAAATGCAACAAGATGGAGTGTGGAGTTTCTTTTTTCCCATCAGGATTTGTAGCTTATCAGGATTGTGGCTCATTCCCCTCACATTTTTGCCAAGTAATTGAGTTTCACGTCCTTTCTCTTTCTTTGCCCTCTTAAAGGGCTTCAAATGCGTGAAACCCAGGCGCACAGCAAACACCCAAGTGAGCTCTGTAGTTCCCTTGGCATGACTCTGTGCTAGAGTAAACTGTGCTTTACCCTCTGCATTGGAAGGAGCGTCTTTCCTTTTATATGTATTCAAAAGGACAGTACATGTTTCCTCCTCATATGTGTGCTCCACACGCTCTTGGCTTTAAAAAGGTAATGCATGCGCCTAAAGTTATTTGCCCCCAAGTTCCCTCTAGAATGCATGAGGGGCATTTTCACTTTATTTTTGGGCACTTCTGGGCTGTCTTAGGCCCAAGAGTGCCTTAAAAAAAAAAGAGTGTTGACTTCTGGTCACTTTCTGTTGCCAAGAAAGGGCTAGAATGCATTTGGGGGCAAAACGTTGTTTTTGATCTTTGTGTTGGGTTGGTGACCCTCCAAGGCCTCTTCTGCCCACCTCAGGCCTAGAGAGACTCTTTCTTTAAGAGTCTGCTTTCCCCGTTGTTAAATATTTCAGTGTTGGGAGCGAGGAGAAGGTGGGGCCTTTTCTTAATAATCTGTCAATCCTCAGGGTTTGCACCCTCGCATAGTTACGGAAGGGTTCGAAGCCGCCAAAGAAAAAGCCCTTCAGGTCTTGGAGCAAGTCAAAGTCACAAAGGAAATGGACAGGGAAACCCTCCTTGATGTAGCCAGGACCTCTCTTCGCACAAAGGTCCACGCTGAACTCGCGGACATCTTAACCGAGGTGAGCGCGCACCCTCTTGTTTTCCGTTGCCTTAGAAGGGGACGGTGCATAAATGGAGGTGGGGGGGATATTGCTGGGTCTTTGAAGGTGTCTTTGAACAAGTTGTTCTCTTTCTCTTTCAAGGCCGTGGTAGACTCCATTCTGGCAATTAGGAAACCCAACGAGCCGATTGATCTCTACATGGTTGAAATAATGGAGATGAAGCACAAATCCGAAACTGACACCTCGTAGGTCTATCACCAGTCTGGGCAGCTGCATGAGGCTGGGGCCAGTTTTCTCCACCAAAATCCCTCTGGGCCACATCCCCCACAATAATATTTTTTCTCCTGGGGCTGCCATTGCACTTATGCTTTCTCCCGCTTGGGGGGGGGGGGGAAGGAGGGTTGCTTCAGATGACTGACAGAGGCAAGAGACCTGGGACAGCTAGTAGCCCCCTCGGCTCCACTTGCCCGACCTCTAGATGTCATTGTTGGCTATTCTGAACCGCTGAGATTGAAATATAGTTACATTTGAGATACTTGTGGTTTGTGGGCATGGACGAATTCTGCATTGGCCTTGACAATGGCTAATGGAGTCAGACACCATGCGAGAACAAGGCCTCTGCCTCGGGCATTCCCTAGTGGCGTGAGCCATGGAAAGTGGCACGCCCATATCGGAAGCAGATACACAGCTCTGATGCTCACCATATAGCAGGGATCCAGGTGGGAGAGAGACATATATATAGCCGCATGTGTGCAACAGGTAGTTGAGAATGAAGGCATGAACACTGATCTGGAATGTCACTTCTTTAAAAGGCTGATCAGAGGGCTTGTCTTGGATCATGGTGCTCGTCATCCGGACATGAAGAAGAGAGTGGAAGATGCTTACATCCTGACTTGCAACGTGTCGCTAGAGTATGAAAAGACGTACGTATCTGATGGTACTTGTAGCCCTGGTTGGGAGCTCACAGTGAGCTAGTGCTAGAGAAACATAACCAGAGGCAAAGTTGGAATCAGGAGCCTGGAATATCATCTTCCAATTTTATGATTCTCTCTATCTAAATGTCTGCCCCTGATATTCCTGGCCCAAGCCCTTGTTGCTTTCTGTATGTTGTTGGTATCTTTTGTCAACATTGACAGCCCTGAGGAAATGTGACACATTTTCTGTTTCCAGAGAGGTGAACTCCGGCTTCTTCTACAAGAGCGCAGAAGAAAGAGAGAAGCTGGTGAAAGCAGAAAGGAAATTCATTGAAGAGCGAGTAAAGAAAATTGTACATCTGAAAAACACAGTTGTTGGCGATTCAAACAAAGGTTTTGTTGTGATTAACCAAAAGGTGAGGCTCTGGGCTTGGAGTGGGTTGAGGTAGTAGCTTAAGGCAACCAATTTTGATGCACTAACTTTGTTGGATATATATAACTTTGCTCTTTAAAAATGTTATTAATCTGAGAGTACATTATTTTGATTTTTCCTCTTGTCTGTTTTTCAGGGTATTGATCCTTTCTCGCTGGATGCACTTGCCAAAGAAGGGATCATAGCCCTGCGTAGAGCAAAGCGACGGAACATGGAGAGGTTAGTTGAAGGCCATACAGGGATGCTTGAGGCTTAGAGATCCTACTGCTTTTGTTTCTCCTCTCAAAGGCTTCACCCTTCTGTGTAAAAAGCAACATGGAGCGGTGCTGTGATTTTAACGGACTCGGATGTGCCCTAAAGCCTTTTCTTTGCCCTCGTCTCCTAGATTGACCCTTGCTTGTGGAGGCATTGCGATGAATTCAGTGGATGACCTCTCGGTTGACTGTCTGGGGCATGCTGGTCTCGTGTATGAATACACACTGGTGCGTGTAACCTTCCAGTTTTACATTTTTGCTGGAGTTTGGGTTTAAATGGCAGAGATTTCTCAGCTTTACAGTAACGCTGTGGTAGCATTGCCCACTGAGTGTGAAATGGGTTGTGCTTTACCGTGGAGCCAGGGTGGGAACCTACAGCTCCCCAGGTTCTAATGAACTACCATTCCCATCATGTGTCACCCCTGGCCAAGCTGAAGGAAGTTTGAGCCATGCTCATGAGGGCTTGGTTGTAGCTCCTCCTCTTATGCTGATGCTACATGCTGTTCCAAGCAAGTTAGAATTCCACCAGAGTCCAGGACAGAAAACAACAACCCCAAACCCTCATTTGTGGGGGAAAGATTGGGGGTTCTTTGCCCTTGAGGTGTGCGGGATGGCTGGGCTTCTCCAAGGTCTCCTAAGGGTCTGATACAGGAGCTGCTTCCCACACTTTTCCTCTCTTAATCAAGAGGCATGTCATGAATGCACTGGATAACTCCTCGCTCCTTCTTTTTGCGTAGGGGGAAGAGAAGTTCACCTTCATTGAGAAGTGCGACAACCCTCGTTCTGTGACCCTGTTGATCAAGGGTCCAAATAAGCATACCCTGACCCAGATCAAGGACGCTATCAGAGATGGACTGCGTGCTGTCAAAAATGCCATTGAGGACGGTGAGTCGGAAGCCCTTGGTAACATTTTCTCTGTCCCAGCACAGCCAGGGAGCAGCCGGTCAAAAGGGACACTTCGTTTTGCATTTTCTGACATGTTCTTTCTCTGCATTAGTGAGAACAGGACTCGCACCCACCTCCACATAGAATACAATTCTTCTATAGCTCTTATTTATTTCCCGTTGAATCATGCACTGTCTCCTGTTGCAGGATGCGTGGTCCCAGGGGCTGGTGCCCTGGAGGTGGCCATAGCTCATGCCTTGGTGAAGCATAAGCCAGCTGTCAAAGGAAGGGCCCAGCTGGGGGTTCAAGCATTCGCAGATGCTCTCCTGATTATTCCTAAGGTAGGAAATCTTTTTGGCAAGAAATGTTTGGTTGTTTAGCTCTCCTCCCCTTTGGTATCCTGGCTGCTGTTGTGACACCAGTTCAAAGGCTCTCCCAGTTGTGCAGGGTAGGCACAGGAGAGGACATTAAAATTTGAAAGTGGAGCCTGAAAGCTGAGCCGCCTTGAATGTTGGTGATTTGGTGGAGAAACTCTTTACTTTCTGATCCTCGCAGGTGCTTGCTCAGAACTCAGGCTACGATCCTCAGGAAACGCTTGTGAAAGTTCAGACCGAACATGCAGAATCGGGGCAACTTGTTGGTGTGGATTTAAACTCTGGTAAGATTGGGGTGTTGCACAAACGCAGGCACACTGTACAATAAGTTGGGAGATGACAGTTGTGAGAAGGGTTGGAAGTCACTCTCTTCAGAATGGCAAAAACAGAGAATGGGTTCTGAAGACAACTCCATGAAATAAGTTGATCTGAACCAACCGAAAATAACAACATTCAGACCTTCTCAGTATAAGTGTCCCTGCAGGTGGTGATCTTTGTTTAAGGAGGTGCAAAAGATAAAACCTGCTACATACGCACACGCAGAGTGACACTTCACCTGTATAAGATTGAAGTAGAATTTGTGAAAAACATGCTTTCTGAAGATTTTTTTTCTTATGAGGAGGCTGTTCTTCCCCATTTCCAACTCTTTTAGAGCACCGTAGAAAATTGATCCACTTGGTGTTTAATGTGCCCAGCATTCCTTGCAATTTTGTGTGTCTTTACAGAATTTCAAATCAAGTGTACACACACAATAAAAATAGCCTTGGGGTCTATCTTATAGTATAGTAGATGAATTTAGTCAACTGATCAGCTGTTTAAAGAGAGTGCACCAAATATAAACTCTGCCAGTGCTTTTTAATACTTTTTCTCTTGTGTTTTTCAGGTGAACCTATGATGGCGGCAGCAGCGGGCGTATGGGATAATTACAATGTTAAAAAACAGCTGCTTCATTCAAGGTGAGCACTTAATGCCACGTCTTTTAGCCTCTCAAAACTCCTAGAGCAGTATGGTGGCCAAGGGCTAATGTCCTCCTGCAATTCCCCCACAGCCAGCACTCCCAACAGCAAGCTCAAATACCTCCATTTTCCTCGGCGGTGCCTCTCAAAATGACGTCAGGAAATTACATTCCCAAAGAGATTAATGGGCTTAGATTGCAATGCTATAAATTGGTACTTTCCCGACTTTAGCACACTTTTGTAATCACAGTGTAGGATTGTGGTGGACTGTTTTTCTCCCCAGGTCAGGAGATGAATGACTAAGGCTTGGGCTCCCAAATTGCAGGCTTTTCTGGGGTGGAGTGGTGGGGTTTTCTTCCACAGTATGAAGGTCGGAAAGGACCCAGAAGGCATTATTTCAAATGAATACAGTGCTCCATACTTTGAGGAGCAAGGCTTGGGGGTAGCTCTGTTTAAGCCGGTTGTCCTCCTGGATCAACGCTGACTGCTTTCGTTCCCTGTTTCTTCAGCACGGTCATTGCCAGCAACATCCTCTTGGTGGACGAAATCATGCGCGCCGGGATGTCCTCCCTCAAAGGTTGAACTGGAGGAGAACTCCAAAGGGCGCTTGCGTCTTTGGGATGCCCCCGGAAACCACTTCACGGCCTTCCCTTTTTGCTCCCGATGTCCTTAAGTTGAGTTTTGAGAACGGCCGGAGATGTTGCTCTCCCCGCTTCAGGGCATTTGGCCACTCGCAGATGGCGACGTCCAGCCTCTGCGGCATCAAATAACTATTTATTTCTTGAAGTGCACTGAATTGATAACATCGAAAGTCACTTTTCTTTATACCCAATAAAAACAGTTCCTTGCTCTCTGCTTTAGACTTTGGCGTGGTCCATTCACAACATCCCACAGTGGTTTTGTACATTGTTGAATGTGTCCCCTGTGCCGAGTGTGGCCAGTTTGGCGGTGTTTGCTCCCCAACTTCTTTCTTTCGCAGTCTCAAAGGCGCTGTGTGCCTTCAAGTTGTTTCTGACTTAGGGCAAACCTATCCTGGGCTTTTCTTGGCCAGATTTGTTCAGAGGAGGTTTACCATTGCCTTCCCCCGAGGCTGAGAGCATGCGACTTGCCCAAGGTCACCCAACGGGTTTCATGACTGAGCTGGGAATTGAACCCTGGTCTCCAGAGTCTTAAGTCCAAGGTTCAAACCATGCTACAAGATCCCTTTCCATACTGTTCTAGGTGATGTTGAACTGCACCTTCCTGCATTCTTTGCCATGTCTCCAGCTTCCTGAAGTAATGGCTCCCAACCTTTGGTCCTCCATTTGTTTTGGACTTCAGATCCCAAAACTCCAGGCAATTCAGCCAATGGTTAGGAAGGAGGAGAGCTGAAGTCCAAGGCATCTGGAAGACCAAAGGAACTTGGGAACCACTGATCCAAAAGCCTCCTGCAGGATTCTGAAACATCTTTTACATCAGGGGTGGGCAACTGAGAAAGGGCCACAATCGTAACACACGCACACTCCCAAAAGGGGGTCCCAGCAGCCCCACTTTCACACCTCTGCCACAGATTGTGTGCTCACAACAGAGTTGTGGGTCTCCTCTGGCACAGTCTTGTCGGTCCAGCTTTGGCATTTCCAGAAGCTGCTGTTGGGAAGGAATCGGGTCCAGCCTTTCTGGGAGGCATTGGCCCACTTTACTGGGGGTCTCAGAGACCAGAGCCTGGCCTTTCCATGCAAGAAAGATGGGAGTTGGAGTCCTCTTGGCTGCCTGGAGTTCTGCAGGAGAATCTTGAACCCATGGCCCTCTGGACTTCTGGTTCCCGGACTTTGGCCCTCCAGAAGTTTTGATCTGCAGCTCCCAGCATTCCAGTTGGAGCTTCAGGGAGCTGAAGTCCAAAGCGGCTAGAGGCCCAAACTTCTGGAACTATGGATTTAGATGTTGGACTGCAAGTCCCAGCAGCACTGCCAATGGAGAAGGATGTGGAGAGAAGCGATCTGGCAACACTGGGAGTCTCCTGTGCAGGAAGCATTAGACTGGATGGAGTGGGGAATGTTGTCCTTCAGAGGTTCAAGACTGAAACTCCCATCAGTCAGGGGTAAGAGGTTATGGGAGTTGCAGTGCCACAGCATTGGGGAGGCTGCATTTTCCTCACCCATCTGCTCCCACCTTGGTTGCTGCTTCACCTTTGGCTCCTAGGTTGTAAAAGGAGGGAGGGGAACCTTTGCAATTGCAGCTCCCAGAATCCTCTACCATCTCAGCCATCTGATGGGAGTTGGAGTCCCAAACATCTGACTGACCTGAGGTGCTATGGAGTCTCATTTGAGATGTTGAGGCCAGGATGGAAAAGGGTAGAGATGAGACAAGGAGGGAGTGTTGGTTGGGGGATAATGGGAGCTGCAGTGTTAGAGAGGAACTTCCTTTCGCTGTTTGGGGAGAGACTGAAACATGTTTAAAAAGAGAGTTTTGGTGTGGAAGGTGTAATAAGGATGCCTCACTTACCTGACAGTAAGCCCTGCCAAAACACAAGGGATTTCATATTATTGTTGCTGTTAGTTTATTTATTTCCGAGAAAACTTCCTTCAGAAGCAAAGATGCGTTACATAGTTACACTACAGTTATAAAGCTATATAGTGTAACTACATATAGTTACACTATATAGTCATTACATAGTTACATTACATATAGAGTGTATAGTGTAAATATATATATATATATATATATATATATATATATATATATATAGTGTAACTATGTAACGCATCTTTGCTTCTGAAGGAAATTTGCTCAGAAATAAATGATTGCAAATCCCAGAATCCACACAACAGGAGGAATCCTGGGCAGCAACGAATACAAGCCAGGAGAGAGGAAGGGAAAGGATCACTTTTTTGGGGGGGGGGGGGGACACACCTACAACTCCCAGCATGCCCAGCCACACAGGGTGAGGATTCTGGGAGTTGTAGTCCCCCTCTTAAAAAACACCACCCCCAAGTCTTTTTCAGCCTCCCATGCTCCGCATATTTCCAAACTCCGATCTTGTGCTTATTTAGGATTCCAGGCACAGGATGAGGAAGAGATGGGAAACAGATTGCAAAATGCATTGCAAAATGGGGGGGGGGGGGGAAGAGATTTGGGAGGAGGTGGGTGTGTCCCTTCCTCTGACCCAGGAAGCAGTCCCTCCTTCCTGCTCCTGGCTTGGCTTGGCTTTCCTTTCCTTTCCTTTCTTGGGCTACTGGAAGCCCCATTTGGGCGACCTGGGGCCCCTCGCGCGGCTCCTGAGCGCCCTCATGCGGCTCCTTTGCGCCCTTTTCCTCCTGGCCCCCGGAGCCCTCCTGGGAGACACCCGCCCAGACCCTCCTCCGAGCGGTGAGTCCCCTTTTGAGAGAGGATTGGCCCTTTATTCCACCCCCCCCATGTCCCATCATCCCCAACCTCTCGGGTGGCTGGTGGGACCTGGAGTCCCAAGAGCAGGACTCCCAAGTAGAGGAGAATCCAGTCAACATCTGGAGGTCATGCAAGAAAGCAATGCCATGGCTTTGGTTGTGGTTTCTTCATTTTTCCCAATTAAAAATGGGATGGTTGCTTTGGGGGTTCTGCTTTGGGGGTTCCCCCCACCTCCTTTTCTCATGCTTTTTCAAGGTATGTTTTGCATTTCCTTTCCATCTTTTTTTCTGATTCTTCTGATTCTTCTTGTGTGCCTTCGAGTCGTTTCTGACTCCTGGCCCCCCTCAGACAAACCCTGTCGTGGGGTTTTCTTGGCAAGATTTGTTCAGAGGTGGTTTTACCATGGCCTTCCCCAGAGGCTGAGAGAGTGTGACCTACCCAAGGTCACCCAGTGGGTTTCCATGACCGAGCCGGGAATCAAATCCTGGCCTCCGGAGTCCGATACTCAGATCACTACACCGCATTATATATGTATAAATATATGTGTGTGTGTATATATGCCGGTATATATATATATATATATATATATATATACATACACACACACACACACACACACACACACACATACAGATTGAGTCTCCCTTAACCAAAATGCTTGGGGCCAGATGTCTTCCACATTTCAGATTGTTTTGGATTTTGGAACACCTGTATTCACAGATATGTCCATCCATGACATAGTGGTTTACATGTTGGACTACATCCCTGGAGACCTTTGATTCATATATATATATATATATATATATATATATATAAAATAGTGTTTTTGGTTCATATGGTCTGCCCCTACCCAATAGGGATGATGGGAAGGTACACTCTATAAACCAGGGGTAGGCAACCTTTGTTTCCCCTTTAAGGGCCCAGGAGGGACTTCAGCTCCCAGAAGCCTCAGCCATGTTGGCCTATAATAGTCCCATGTTGGCCTATAATAGCTCCTGGGATTCTGGGAGCTGAAGTCCCTCCTTGGCCCTTAAAGGGGAAAAAAGGTTGCCTACCCCTGCTATAAACCATCACCATTACTTTGAATTGTGTCCAGAAACAGAGCAGTCGCTGGCCAAGCAGTTTCAGCCAAAGAGTTTTGAGCTCCCTGTATCCATCTCTAGCTGTTGCATTTTGCACCCACTGAACTATATTGCATTTTAATGTGCATGCTACCTGTCTTGGGGAGGAGATGGGGTATAAATAAAGCTAATAATAATAATAATAATAGCACTTTCTGCTACTTCTTATTCTTTCTCAGGTGCTGGAAAGGAGGAAAACATGGTCCAGCTGCCTGGGGGGAAAGTACAAATCCGGACCAGTTTAGTAGATAGTAAAAACGGAGAGAGTCCCGCCAGGAAGGTTCGTCCTTTCCTGATGGACAAATATCCCGTCACCAACAGAGATTTTCGGTAAGATTTCTCTTGGGTTCCCGGCAAGTGCGTGCTTTGTGTTTATTCATGGGCTTGTCAAATGGCCATGATTTCTGAGAAGTTGACAGGCCAGGGTGAGAAATCATCCAAAAGGATCCAGAAGATCATGTCAGGATCTTTGGGGATTTCTAGGCTCGGAATCTACTAAATCTATTCCCAACAGGGAGTTTGTGAAAGACCAGAAATATAAAACAGAAGCCGAGGGGTTTGGCTGGAGCTTCGTCTTTGAGGATTTTGTACCGGAAAATCTGAAGAAGAAAGTGACGCAGAAGCTGGAGGTAAAAAGAACAGATCAGGAGATGATTTCTTCCTTTTCTTTTCTTTTCTCTTCTTTTCTTTCCCTTCCTTCTCTTCTTTCTTTCTTTCTGCTATAGTTTTTGCCCTGTCTGGGACACAAGACGACTGAGCAAAAGTTAAACAGATATAGTTTTTGCCATATTTTCTTTCTACATCTCATCTTCTAGTATTCTTAACGGATACATTTTGGGGTCCATTTTGATTTTTATTTGCAGGCACACAGCACGAAAAAACATGGCTGACTAAATAGTAAAATACATAGTATATAGTATAGCTATACATAACCCGTATGAAATGAATTGACATTTATACGAGTGCTTTTAGCTTTTATGTGATAATGTCCTGCGTTTGTTTCTCGAATGTCCTACATTTGCCTGGGCCTTGTCTTCCTTTGGGGGTCTGAGATCTGGTCATCTTGGACCGGAGCCATAAATGTACGATTTCTTTACTTGAATTGTATTCCCACTTTGCAATGCCTTGGGCGGTGGATAACAGAAATGGAGATTTGCAAGCAGTGGGATTTTAAGAAGATTTCCACACTTGTCTGGTCACGATTCGCTCTTGGTCTTGCCTGAGTTTTTGGGGGGAAGGAGACTGCATTTAAGGAATACCATTTCAAAAAGGGAGAAGGAAAAAGAGAGAAACAGTTGGTCCTTTGCTGGAAAAGCTGGGTGCCTCAGGGCTGGTGGGAGTTTTATTTTCTCTTTCTGGTTTTATGATATTTTATTTTGCTTCAGACCCTCTCGTCTTTTTCTTTTCAGTCCGCTCCGTGGTGGCTTCCGATCGAGAAAGCGTTTTGGAGGCAGGTGAGTCTTTATGGCTCTGTCGAATCTTCCTTCTATGGCTTTATACCCTCCAGTATTTCACAGTTGAAAACTGCAACATGTCTGGCCAAGCAGCCTGAGAGTGTAGTCAAGATTGCAAAAGTTGTATTAATGGGGAAGAACAGACAGACGAGGAGAGGCTGCCGCAGTTTGCTTTTGCCTGAGCCGACTGGGAAGAACAAGATTTCACCCCTTCCTCTCTCCCTTGCAGAGTTAATTCAGTGCAAACGCCTTTTGCTTTTGCTTTTGCTTTGGCCAGGCCTCACCTGCGATAATCCTGTGCCCAGTTCTGGTCACTACAATTCAAAAAAGATGTGGAGAAACTGGAGCGTGTCCAGAGGAGGGCAACTAAAATGGTGAAGGGTCTGGAAACCATGAAGCCCTATGAGGAACGACTTAGGGAGATGGGTGGGTTTAGCCTGGAGAAAAGACAGCTAAGAGGGGACATGATAGCCCTGTTTAAGTATTTGAAGGGATCTCAGGTTGAGGAGGGAGCAAGCTTCTTTTCTGCTGCTCCAGAGAATAGGACACAATGGAGCCTCAATGGATTCAAACTCGAGGAAAAGAGGTTCCACCTAGACATTAGGATGAGCTTCCTTATGGCAAGAGGGGTCTGACGGTGAAAGACACTGCTTTGGAGAGTAGTGGAGTCTCTTTCGTTGGAGGTTTTTAAACAGAGGCTGGATGGCCATCTGTCAGGAGTGATTGATGGTGTATTCCTGCATGGCAGAAGGGGGTCAGGCTGGATGTCCCTTGGGGTCCCTTCTAACTCTAGGAGTCTATACTCATAGAAATTTCCTTCCAACAGCCCTCAGGGCCTGGATCCGGCATCAAGGACAAGCTAGACCACCCCGTCCTGCATGTGAGCTGGAATGATGCCCGAGCCTTCTGTGCGTGGAGAGGGAAGCGTCTTCCGACGGAAGAGGAATGGGAATTTGCTGCCCGCGGAGGCCTGGAAAGTACGTACGCAAGTGGACCAAAATGGCCCCAAATGCGCCATCCATTCTTCCGACCTGCCTTGACTCCACAGGAGAGGAGCAGGCAAACTAATAATCTACTTTATTTCTTCTTTATCAGTTAAGATGTATATTTTGCCTTTCCTCCAGTGAACTCAAGGTGGCTATGACTGACGCTCTTCCCTTCCAATTGAGCTTCCACAACAGCCCTGTGAGGTAGGACAGGCTGAGAGTGAGAGAGACTGGCCCAAGTTAATTCTTCACCATCTTGGCGCACTGAGGACTAAGGTCCCCCAGGACACAAAGTCCTCCCAGTCCAACCCTTCAAACATGACACAACCCTGCTTTTATCTCATCTGTTGTCTGTATTCAAGGACCTCAGAGTGATGTAGAAGAAAACCAATTTAAACCATTTAAATTGCAAAACCTACTCAGATTTGAAACTGGTACTATGATGCTCATTTCTTTGGCTGTATTCTGTTTTAATCAATATTACAAGTCGACTTGGGTCCCATACTGGGAGAAAAACAGGACACAAATACAATGAAATATTTTATAATGTTTAATATTTAGTAGGTCATACTGAACCTCAGCTTTGGGGAGAAGGAGGTTAGAAATACACCAATACAAAGACAAATGAAACAGGTTCATATTATTTCTTTTTTCCCCTCCTCTCTTCCTCACCCAATTTTTGGCAGACAGATTGTATCCTTGGGGGAACAGATTCCTGGCCAACCGGACAAACCTCTGGCAGGTAAGAAAGCTGTCTTGGTGGCTTTGCGTGCTGGGGACCCTGGGAACTTTTGAGTTCAGTTCATTTTCTGGGGACCTGGGTGACTGGTTTGAGTTTAAGGGTCCTTTGTGACTGGTGACTGCTCAAGTTGGGGTCCTTGGTGACTTGGCCAGTTCATGTGCTGGGGATGATGGTGGCGTTGTGTGACAAGGGCCTTGGAGACTTCAAATGCTGATGACTTCTGGGAATCTTGGGGACTTTGTCTTCTGGGAGCCTTGGTGACTTCGTGTCCTGGGGACCTTGGGGACTTTGGTGTCTGATGACTTTGACTTCTGGGGACCTTGGTTGATTCATGTCCTGGGGACCTTGGGGACTTTGTGTCTGATGACTTTGACTTCTGGGGACCTTGGTTGATTCATGTCCTGGGGACCTTGGGGACTTTGAGTCCTGGCTGTCTTGGTGACTGGTTTGAGTCTTGGGATCCTTTGTGGCTGGTGACTTTGTGTTCTGGGGACCTTGGTGACTGAGTACCTGCCATTCTCTTTCTCTTCTCCAGGGTGCCTTCCCTGGTGGTGACACATCTGAAGATGGCTACCATGGTGTCTCTCCAGTAGCTGCATTCCCACCACAGAACCGTTATGGTAAAGAGACTTTCCTTGGCATGATTAATTTTTGGGTTTGTTGTTGTTAGCTGCCCTCGCGTCGGTTCTGACTCATGGCGACCCTGTGGATGAGACCTCTCCAGAATCCCTGTCTTGCACTGCAGTCTTGCCCAGATCCTGCAAGCCCTTCCCCATAATAACCCCCCGATGGAGTCTGTCCAACTCGTTTGTGGTCTTCCTCTCTTTCTTCTACACTCTACCTTTCCTAGCATTATTGTTTTTTCTACTGACCCGTGCCTTCTCATTATGTGGCCAAAGTATGATAGTCTCAACTTGATCCTCTTTGCTTCCAAGAGACCCCTGGTCTGATCTGTTCAAGAACCCATTCTTTGTCTTCTTGGCTGTCCATGGGACCCTAAGTCCTCTCCCCAGCCCCACATTTCCAACGAGTTGGTTTTCTTTCTGTCTGCTTCCTTCACTATCCAGCTCTCGCATCCATACATGGGGATGATGGGGAATACAGTGGCCTGGACAAGTCTGACTTTAGTGCTCAGTTGTTATGTCTTTGCTCTTCAGTATCTTTTCCACTTCTTTCACAGCTGCCCTTCCCATTCCTAGTCTTTTTCTTATTTCTTCATTGCAGTCTCCATTCTGGACAATGTATGATCCTAGAGATGGGAATTCTTTATTTCAATTTCCTCGTTGTCTAGATTGAATTTGTGTATTCCTTCTATGGTCATTGTTTCTGTTTTCTTTATGTTCAGCATCAGACCTGCCTTTGCACTTTCATCTTTGACCTTCATTTCTTATTAACTGTTCCAATTCCTGAACGTCTTCTGCTTATATTATGGCGTTGTCCGCATATCTTCGGCTGTTAACGTTGCTTCCTCCTGTCTTCATTTCTCCTTTATCTGATTCTAATTCTGCTTTTCTTATGATGTCTTCAGCATATAAGTTGAATAAGGAGGGTGATAGGATGCAGCCTTGCCTGACCCCTTTCCCAGTTGGGAACCACTCTGTTTCCCCGAATTCTGTTCTAAGAGTGGCCTCTTGTCCTTGGTGCAGTTTCTCATCAGGACTTTCAGATGTAGGGGCACCCCCATGTCTTTGAGCGCGTTCCGTCATTTACTGTGATCTATACAATCAAATGCTTTGCTGTAGTCTATGAAACACATGCTGATTCTTTTAATTTTATCTGGAGGTTCTCAGAAAGAAACCACCCTTTATTGCTGTACCCTAGGGTTGTACGATATGCTAGGAAACACCTGGGAGTGGACAGCATCGGCATTTCATCCAAACGGGGCTGGATCCCGGCAGGCCGCTCAAGACATGCGCGTCCTGCGGGGAGCATCGTGGATCGACACAGTGGACGGCTCAGCCAACCATAAGGCAGAGGTCACCACAAGGTACGGGAGCCCATGGTCATCTCTCCAGGAGCCCTCAGAAAGACCATTGGTATCCATTTGGGTTGGTCCCAGAATCTCTTGTGGATACCAAAATCCATGGATTCTCAAGTCCCATTATATGCAATGTGGTATTATTATTATTATTATTATTATTATTATTATTATTATTATTATTATAGTGGGCCCTTGGTATCCGCTGGGGTTCAGTTCCAGGACCCCCCTGTGGATACCCAAATCCATGGATGTTCAAGTTCCATTAAAAATAATGGAGAGTGAAATGGTGTCCCTTCTCTAAAATGGCAAAGCGAACTTGTAGCACTTTGTTGTGTAGTGGTTTGAACGTTAGGCTACAACTCTGGGGACCAGGGTTCGATTCCCAGTCTGTCCATAAAACTCACTGGGTGACCTTGGGCAAGTCACACTCTCTCAACCTCAGGGGAGGGCATGGCAAACCACCTCTGAAGAAAAGTCCATGATAGGGTTAGGTTGGAAATAGCTTGAAGATACTCAGTAAAACACCACCTTTGTGACTGAGGTCCAAAACACACTGCAGAAATTATCCAGTTTGAGACCTCTTTATCTGCCCTGGCTTAGTTCTAGGGAATTCTGGGAACTGTAGTTTTGTGAAATATTTAGCCAAGTCAGAGAGCTCTGGTGCCACAATAAACTATAATTCCCAGGATTCCCCAGCACTTAGCCAAGGCAGTTAAAGCGGTCTCAAACTGGGTTATTTCTGCAGTTTTGGACCTGTGTGAAAGAAGTTGTGGCATGAGTTTTCATAGACTTTGTGAGTTGCATAGACTTGGGCCAAGTCACATTCTCTCAGCCTCAGAGGAAAGCAGAGGCAAAAACCCCTCTAATAAACCTTGCCATGAAAACCCCATGACAGTAAATCATTGTTGACTTTAAGACCCATAATAGGAATAGGGAATAAAAGGGAACAACAACAAGGAGAGCGGGACTTCCACATTCCCAACTAGGGGAGATGGAAAGTTTCTTTTTTTGCTCTTTTCTAGGATGGGGAATACTCCCGATTCGGCGTCTGATAACCTGAGTTTCCGTTGTGCTGCTGACCGTCTCCCCAGGCAGACAACCTCAGAAACAGTGAGCAAGAAAACAGAACTGTGAGCAAGAGAAGCTTTCCAAAAAAAGGGACCGGGAATGAATTTTCTTCCTGGGAAGCACTGGCCGGCCATCCTTCCATGCATCCTTGCAGAGGCTGGTTCCTTGTGAAAATGAGACCTCGGAAATGTTCTTTCCATGGAGCAAATGTGAACCAAAGAAATAATTACAGAATCAACTGGAAAACCTCCAGTTGGTTTTGAGCAGAGTGCGGGAAAAGAAACTTCCAAGCAATAAGTTACAAGTTAACCATCACAAATCAAAATCTTAAAAAATCATAAAAGGGGGGGGGGAGGAAACACTCATCTTTTACCAGAGCACACCTCCCTAGGAACTCTGTAGATCCTCCAGCGCAATTCTGTGGTCAACCTCTGCCAGAATTTGAACATGGAATTGCGCTAGAAGGCCTACAAAGGCATGGAAAAGGGCTCTTTCTAAGAATCCCTAAGTTCTCCAGCGCAGCGTCTGGCAGACATTGACTATAAAGCCGCGTTGGAGGAATTGGAAATACCTGGAGAGAACATATTAACCAAATATGTCAAAGTCACAAACGTGGAAGGCCAACTGTAATCTAAAGAATCAGTATCTAGAGAGATTGTGTAGCCCCTTTGAGACTCACTGAAAGAAAGAAGCTTTCCTAGACTAAAGTCTACTTCCTCAGATGCATTTGGAAGGAGGTTGGAGTCTAGGGAAGCTCCTGCTGCCAACTTTCTTTCTTTCAGTGAAGTGAGTCTCAAAGGGGCTACAAAATCTCTCTAGATACTGATTCTACAGACAAACAGAGTTGTATCTTTGCAATCTAAGGAGGAAGAGCAGCGCAATGCAATTATTTTTGTGAACTGATGGGAAGAAGAGGAGCAGTATAATAAAAACAAACCTTTACAATCCTAGAATTCTGGCTAACATTACCTATTTATTTACAAGCATTTACATCTCATTGTTCAGTCCTTAAATTCGAAGTTCCCTGCCTGAGGCTTACAATCTAAAGGGGAAAGGGACCAAGTGCAGAGGAGACTCTCTCTTCCTTCTCCATCCATGGCTGGGGCTTGATGCAGCTGGCTCCTTCTCTTCTTCCTCCTCTTCTTTCCCTTTGCAGTCGGACCTTTCCTCGCTTGCTTCTGGGCCTGGAAGGGCTGGAGCTGGCCTGGCTCCTCTTCCTCCTGACCTCCGAGATGGGAGTCTGATGATGGCGCTGGAAGAAAGAAGGCCATCAGAGCCTGCTCCCATGGCCCACCTCCCTCCCAGGGTCAGGCTCCCAGGAGTGCCCTTGGGGCAGGCAATGCTGGCATTTGGGGGGCACCACTCCTCCTTCCCCCCCCCGCCCCCCATTGCCAGGGACTAAGCATCTCTTTGGGGCTCTCTGTGGGGAAGGAGAGGGCAGGAGGATCCTGGAGGACTGGCTGCTGCACTGGAGGGCTCTCAGGGGGACAAACAGTGGGGCTCTCTCATCTCAAGCAAAACCCTGCCTTTGGCCATCAAAAACCATTGAGAACAAGCCACAGAACAAGCCACAGCTTCTAAAGGCCGAGCTCAAATGTGAGCCCACCAAGGATTGCTCCAGAGACTTTGCTCCCACACTCTACAAACCTTCCTAGAAAACTCCATCAGCTCAGACACAAAATCGTATATTTCATCAAGTGTACAGTAGGCCTTCTATAGCCACAGATGGAGGAGGACGAAACGTGGGAAGAGCAGTGAAGGAGGAGGAAGCAGCAGCGGAGGAGGAAAGGGAAGCGGCGGCAGCGAAGAGGAAGCAGGGGCGGAGAATGGGAAGCAACGGCAGCAAAAGGGAAGAGCCATAGCAAAGGGGAAGCGGCGGCGGCAAAGGGGAAGCAGTGGCGGCGGCAAAGAGGAAGCAGGGGCGGCGAATGGGAAGCAACGGCAGCAAAAGGGAAGAGCCATAGCAAAGGGGAAGCGGCGGCGGCAAAGGGGAAGCAGTGGCGGCGGCAAAGGGGAAGCAGTGGCGGCGGCAAAGAGGAAGCAGTGGCGGCGGCAAAGAGGAAGCGGCGACGGCGGCAAAGGAAGTGGCGGCGGCAAAGGGGAAGCAGTGGCGGTGGCAAAGAGGAAGCAGTGGCGGCGGCAAAGGGGAAGCGGCGGCGGCGGCAAAGAGGAAGCAGCAGCGGCAGCAAAGGGGAAGCGGTGGCGGCGGCAAAGGGGAAGCAGCGGTGGCGGCAAAGGGGAAGCGGCGGCGGTGGCAAAGGAAGTGGCAGCGGCAAAGGGGAAGCAGCGGTGGTGGCAAAGAGGAAGCGGAGGCGGCGGCAAAGAGGAAGCGGAGGCGGCAGCAAAGGGGAAGCGGCGGCGGCGGCAAAGGAAGTGGCGGCGGCAAAGGGGAAGCAGTGGCGGTGGCAAAGAGGAAGCGGAGGCGGCGGCAAAGGGGAAGCGGTGCCGGCGGCAAAGGCGAAGCGGCAGTGGCGGCAAAGGGGAAGCGGCGGGGGCAAAGGAAGTGGCGGCGGCAAAGGGGAAGCAGCGGCGGTGGCAAAGAGGAAGCGGTGGCGGCGGCAAAGGGAAAGTGGCAGTGGCGGCAAAGGAAATGGAGGCAACAAAGGAGAAGCAGCGGCGGCAGCAAAGAGGAAGCAGCGGGGGTGGCAAAGGGGAAGTGGCAGTGGCGGCAAAGAGGAAGCGGCAGCGGCGTCAAAGGGGAAACGGCGGCGGCAGCAAAGCGGAAGCAACGGCAGCGGCAAAGGGGAAGCGGCGGCAAAGGAGAAGCGGCAGTGAAGGATGATGAGGCAATTACGATAGAGGAGGAGGAAGCAGTGGAGGAGGAAAAGGAAGCAGCGTCAAAGAAGTGGCAGCTGCAGGAGAAGATACCAAGGGCCAACTGTAGGAAAGAAAATGAGAGTAAGCGCACCAGTTGTCCCTCTGCCTCTTCCCAGCTGAGAGCCAAAAAGAGAAAGAAGGGCTGGGAACACAGACCCTGAAACAGCAGCCAGAGGCACCAGGAGGAACGGAGGGAGGGAGATTGCCTTTGGAGGAATGGGGGCCACCTTCTGCCAGCAATGCCTCTGAGGAAGAAAACTTACCTGAAAGCCGTCCAATTCTACGAAGCCCTACCTGTTAAAAACGAGACTCCTTCCATCCTAAAACCAAATCCCTAGTGGACTAAAACATCAGGAGAAAGGAAGCGAACCACAGCAATTAAAACATAGATATCAAGTTAAACAGTAGCATGGAAACAAAGCAGTGGAAAAAAGCCCAGTGTACAGCTGTGGGATGACCAAGGGAGGTGTCATGGCTGCTTATCCTCAACTCCCAACAAGCCAATGGCTGGCTTTGGAGCCCTCTCTTGCTGAGCCTGTCCTAACTCTGTCTGGGTTTCTGGGAGGAGAACCAGCCCTTCAATGGGAGGGAAGGCTGATGCAGAGAACAACCACATTACCAAGCGTTAAAAGGCTTTGTGAATCAAAATCAGGGAATGCTGAGCAGCAGGACATTTGAAGAGGACCTTCCTAGCCCTTAACAAGTCCTCTTCTGTCCGCAGCACAGTCTCCACAAGACCTGAGGTGCATAATCCTCCCATAAGTCCTCTTCTGTCCGCACCCTGAGGGTATGATCCTCCCATAAGCTAAGCCACTGCTCTGCCAGCCCCTCCATCCTTCCTGTGCATAAATCTAGAGCGCCTGGGACCCCCCTGCCTTCTGGACAAGGGAAGGAGAGGCATGCACCTGGACCACAGCGGCTGGTGCATCCCTTCTGGAAATCAAGCCATGCAAAGTGCAATCTCAGGGGGAAGAGACTAGGGAATGGCGAGTGGTGAAATGGAATTACAAGGCTCACCACCCTGGTTTGGCTATTCTACCATTCATGCATTTCATGCCTTTTAAATAAAAAGGAGGGAGGGAGGGGAAGGCAGGAGAGTCTCTAGATCAAGGGCATTGTGCTACACTTTGCCCGTTTGCAGGATGCTCTAGGCAGCGGGGGTCAATGCTGGAGATCCTGAGCCCCTAGTCTTAACATCTGGCTCAGTGGGTTCCTGCCATCTCTACAAAGGCCTCCTTGGGTGCCACTATCACAGCCTCAGACCTTACCCTCAGTCCCTACCTGCCTCCGCCCCTTCACTTTGGCCTGGACTAGAGAGGAGGGCACGAGATTTAGCTCAGCCTCCATAGGTTGGCGGCATATAGTAATAATAATAATAATAATGATAAGCCACCCCCAGGCTAACCCATGGCCCTCCCGGCTGGCCTTTAAAACGAGGGAGGGCCATCGTCCTTCCAAAAGGAACCGAGGGAGTGTTAAGCACCACACTCAGAGAAGGACAAGGCTCATTCCGAAGAGGTTTAGCCACTGGCCTCCTAACCTTTATTTCCCGCCAGTGGCCTTGGCCTAACTGGAACTCCAATGGGACCCAAATGGAAATGCAGCGCACCAGGAAAGCAGTCCCCTCTCTTCCTCTTTCTGCTCATGGATTCCAATTAGAGAACGCATCATGGCAAAGCGGCTGTTTCTTTTTCCCATCGCCCTTCCCCTTGTTTTTCATCCAAAAGGTCTAGTTGCAGCATAGAGAATGAATGACCAGGGAGGGCAAAAGCCTTTGCTCCCAGTTTGGGGGCACTCAGGACGGATGCCCTTTGGACATCCAGGGTTCAAAGACCTCCCTCCCTCCTTCAAAGGAGGAGAGTCTGCAGCCAGGCTCCTGTCTCTGGCTTCTTCTGCCCAGAGAGAGTGCTGTCTGCCCAATGCAGACCGCAGAGAGCCATTCCTGGCAGAAAGAAGATGCCAAGGGTCCCACCGGAGGGGGAGCAAGGAAAGGCCCCCCTGCCATCGTGGGGAACGCCATGGAGGCCTGCCATGTTGGTCACCAGAGGGACCTGGGCCAGGGATTTTAGGATCTACAAGGGCAAAGGTTAGGGCGAGGGCCAGGGTTGGAAGATCTAGAGGGCAAAGGGCCTTGTAGCACCTTTGAGGCCAATGGAGAGAAAGAGGCATCGTCCAGTTAGTCCCAAAGGTGCCCTTCTGCAAAGGGAGGCAAAAGGCATTTTTTGGTTTAAGTGGGCTTTTAACGTTTAAGCAGGGAAGGTATTGATTGGGATCTTTTATGTTCCTTTTTAAAGTCTGGGTTTTTTAAAGGTGGTTTATTAGGGTGTTTTATCTGGGGAATTTTAATTTATAGTGCTTTATAGGTTTGTTTGTTTTTTTTAAATGAAAGATTTGCAGAGAGAGTCGACCTCTGGGTCTGCAGAGGGTCTGGCCCTTGCCCCAAGGCCCTGCTGGGAACCCAGAGGCCCCTCTGTCTGCAGATCTAGGCTGGGAGCAAGATGGCAGGTCCCCATAGTGTCCCCCACGGCAGCAGAGGGGCCCAAGGTCTCTGGCCAGAAGGAGAAAGGGACAGAAGGGACTGGAGCGCCCTAAAACCGGAGGCAGAGGGTTTCGCCCCCCCGGGGGATTCACCATCTAAGCTGCAAGTAGATGTTTTGGATGAGAAATAATGGAAAGGATGATGGCATGAACAGAGAAGCCGGTTTCTTGGTGTGCTGCACTTACGCACAGAGGTCCCACTGCAGTTCCAATTCCCTTCCTGTCACTGCCTTCAAGGGAGAAGCCAAAGGCCCCGTCTTATCCTCCTCTGATGCAGCTCTTGCAAAAGTTACATTCAAAGCTGCAATTTCCTGGACTCTCCAAGAGGGAGACCATGAAGGCCCCCCAGAACTAGGCTGATGGAGACAGAGTCCCCCCTAAATAAGCATGAAGAATTCAGTTACGAAAACTTCAAGGGATATGAGAGAAATTTGCTGGGGGTAGTCGTTCCCACTCTCTGAGCTGAATAAAATCTGAATACAAAAGGCCTTCTAGCTCAGTCCTCATCCTTGAGAATGAAGCATGTGCAGATATCCACATTAAAGGACGTCTGACAGCTGACGGACCCTCTGTCCTATAATCTCCAATGAAGGAGAGTCCACTGGCCTCCAAGGTAGGCGCCTGAGGCATAGCTAAGACTAAGACTGTGATCCCAACTGTAGAACAATAAGGCTAGAAGGGTCCTCAGAGGTCATAAAGACCAACCCTGACAGAGAGTGCAGGAATCCACATTAAAGGACCCCTGACAGATGACAGAACCTCTGCCCTATAATCTCCAATGAAGGAGAGTCCACTGGCCTCCAAGGCAGGCGCCTGAGGCATCTAATAGGGCATAGCTAATAAGACATTTAAATGTTTCTGCTCGTCTAAGACCTTAATAAAAGTAACGCCTTAATTCATATGCACTAAAACTCTCTTAAAACTCTTTTATGGTTCTGTCATCATCTCCAGCTGCTCTAATAGGGGCTGCGGGTAAAGTCAGAGAGGCTTTGCATATTAATATGCAACCCAAGCCTACAGAGGCCCCCTCCCTTCATTTTCCTACGCCTGATTAACAAATTTTGTTTTCCTTTTAGGACGATTTCTCCCAGTAGAGAGAAATCTTCTTATTGCCAATAGTTGGCCACTCCATGTTTTTTCCAATTTTGCTTTTTCTATTGAGTTTGGAGCGTTCTTTTAGAAGAACCTCCCAAAAAGCTCTTTGGTTCTTCATCTTTGGGGCTGATTAAGAACAGAAGAACCATAAAGCTGCATCAAACTGAGGAAAAGCCTCTGGTACTGCTGCCATTCCTAGGGCTTTAACATTAAGGCAACCAGTACGCTTCTTGGTCTGTCAAATATACGTTCTGTCACTTATTCCAGGAGTGGCACTGAAAGTTTTCATCTTTCCATTGTCAAGCCAGAAGGGATAAGGCTTCAATCTAGATTCACGCAGAGGAAGGAAACGGAGGATGTCTCTGCTACTACTCTTTTCCTGCTCTCTGGCACTAAAGACTAGCTAAAAGTGTGGCAGACTCTGGCAGTGGCTCCTTGCAACCTCTTTCCAAGAACCCCAAAGGGGTTCAAGGCATTTTAATAAGAGATTCCTGGAGTGTGATCTAACCTATGACTAATCTATGGATGGGAGCAGTGTGTGTGTGAGTGTGTGTGTATTTGTGCAGCATCTTCCTTCCTGATGGAAGGCCTTACCTTGTCTTCACTGATTTAGTTGCAGTTCAATTGAAGGACAGAAGACTCAGCCATTCCTGCTTTATCTTCATTACCTTCCTTCCTTCTCTTTCTCTTCCTTCCTTCCTTCCTTCCTTCCTTCCTTTCTTCTCTCTCTCTTCCTTCCTTCTCTCTTTCCCTTCCTTTATTTTTCCTTCCGTCCTTTCTTCCTTTCTTCTCTCATCCTTCCTTCTCTCTTCTTCCATCTTAGACATTCAGGTTTCATTCTGCCTCAAGTCCTGTATTGAGAGAAAAGTATTAAACAATTAAAAAGACAAAAATGTTTAAAATACCATTTCTTAGATCTAGTATCTAAATACATATTACCTAAGTAAAGAAAATAAAAATGCATTTGCCTCATATGCTAGCTTTGCTGCTGCTTCCATCTTTACCTTAGTGCTGCTTTCTCTTCCTTTCTTCTTTCTCCAAAGAGCTTTAGGTTTCATTCAGCCTTGAGTCCTGTGTTGGGACAAAAGTGGGTTATCAACTAAAGAATTACAACAAATTAAAACACCATTATTATTATTATTATTATTATTATTATTATTATTATTATTATTATCCTACTCTTTTCCCAAACTGGGACTCAGGGTGGCTTAAAACATCAAAAAACAGTACAATTAAAAGCATACAAAAATAGTACATTAAAATAGAATTTATTATGATATTAAAACAAATTTAACAACAACCATCAGAAGACAACATTAAGACAAACATTAAAAGAAGGACCCTCCCCTTCCAAAGGCATGAAACCCATTGCTAAAGGAGCCCTAAAAAGGTGGCCATCTTATCTCTATTTGAAAACCTCCAGGGAAGAAGAGAGCCCCCCACTTTCCAAGGCAAAAATGGAGAGGGATTTAAGGGCTGCAAAAGGGTCCCTCTGGTCATTTAGTCCATCCCTGCCCTTTTGTTGGAAACTCTGCTCGTTTATGAACTTCTTCCTAGCAAAGGGAGAGTCACCATTATCAAAAGCAAGTCACATACTCTCAGCCTCAGGAAAAAAGGCGGGAAGAGTCTTTCTTATTTCCCAAAAAGCTGCTTCTGAGATTCTTTTTTCTCACACCTTTTTTCCCCTCATGTCCAAAAAAAGGTGGGAAAAAGGCATATGAATGTCATGTGCCAAAATTTACCTCAGAAAATGGCTCCCTTTTGTGCAAAGTATGAAGTAAAATAATGAAGATGATGGTGATAATAATAATAATAATAATAATAATAATAATGGTGACCAAAGCACATATCTCTCCTCATCCCTAGCAGTAAACAGCCAGCCTTCCAAAAGTGAAGTAAAATAATGATGATGATGATGATGATGGTTCCCATAGCACATATCTCTCAGCATCCCTAGTAGTAAACCTAGAATAACAATGTATTGTAATTGTTATTCTCACAAATAACAAAATAACAACACAGTAAATGCTTCCAATTGGTGGCCTTTCCTGCCTGTCAGGAGCTTGGCAATGGCTGTGGAAAAAAGGCGGGAAAAAGAGCTTGCTAATGGCACAGTTTACCTCAGAAAATGACCCCCTTTTATCAAAAGTGTGAAGGAAATAATAATGATAATAATAACAATGGTGACCAAAGCACATCTCTCTCCCCATACCTAGCAATTAATAGCCAGCCTTTTAGTGTCCTAGCATTGGAAGGGACCCCAAGTGGCCATCCAGTCTTACCCCAATTCTGCAAAATTTTATTAAAGTTGGCTGCCATTCCTGCTTTATCTTCATTTCCTTTCTTCTTTCTTTCTTTCTTCCTTACTTCTCTCTCTCTCTCTCCCTTCCTTCCTTCCTTCTCTCTTCTTCCGTCTTCAAAGACCTTCAGGTTTCATTCTGCCTCAAGTCCTGTACTGAGAGCAAAGTAGAGTATAAATTAAATAAACACAAATAAAACACATTTATTTCTTTATTTCTTTCACTTCTTCCTTATCCCTCACAAAGATACAGAGACATACATTATCTAAATAAACAAGACATATTATCTACCTGTGTTGAGAGAAAAGTAGGGTATAAACTAAATAAACACAAACACAATCAGAATAAAATAAAATTGATTTTCTGTCCCTTTAGTGTTTTTTGTTTTGTTTGTTAAACTTCTTTTCTCTCCATTTTACTATGTTTAAATAAGAAAAACCTTGGAGAAGAGGTTGCCTCTGACTGGACACCAAGGCGGACAGTTATAGAAACTGAGGGGAAAAACTTGTTTGACAACTGTCCTGACTTGGGAAACTCTGGGCTTCCAAAAACTGTCCCAAAATACAACATTTCTTGGACGTGTGAGGAGGAAAAAGGCACTTTTTTCCACAAAATTAGTTATGGACACAGATACACACGTAATATCCAATGGTTCCTGAACTATACCTGTTTAACATGCTCAATGTTTGATAGCCAAACAGATAAATAGATAGATAGATTATATAGATATAGATATATAGATATAGATACAAATATAAATATAGATATAGATATAGATACACACACACACATACACATACATGAACAACAGTGATCTGGTTAACCTATACATAAAAATGGGAAAACATTGAAATTCCAATGGAAGGTGATTTAAAAAGTTGTACTATATGGCTGAGATGGCTATACTGACAAATCTGCTAAACAATAAAACAATTAAACAGTGTGCAAATGAACAAAAATATGTGCTCCCATTATGGGAAAATAAATGGGGAAAGTCAGTGGTTACTTATTTTGAAGGAATTGTTCCCTCCAGCCTTGCATTAAATGGACTAAAATCAATATATTTTACTTGAATTCTGTAGCATAGAGATGGAACAGGAACCAGAATGAAGAATTTCTTAGCTAAAGAAAACTAAATATGAGGTAATAAATGCAGAGTTTATTGTAGAAATGTGAAAAGCTGGAGATTCTTAATTACCTCATACCAAGGTGTCATGCTGTTCAATTTAGGCTGAAAATGTCTGTGTGGGAATGGAATGTGGATATTCATTTTTAATATAACAACAAATTCATTATACTTTTTATTAAGTCATTATTGAAATGAAGATAAACAGGAAAGTGAGAGAATAGCTTGGTGTAGTGGTTTGAGCATTGGACCAGGGTTTGGTTCTCCTTTTGAGCACAAAAACCCACTTGGCGACCATGGGCAAGTCACACTCTCTCAGCCTCAGAGGATGGCAATAGCAAACCTCTGAAAAAAAATGCCAAGAAAACCCTTCGGGTTGCCATAATGACTTGTGTCTCTTTTGTGCTTTTTTTTGTGTTTAAATGAATAAAAATACTATTTTTTCCTAATCTCTGGCTCTTACCACTTCTCCCAGCCACCGCAAAGAGCCACAGAGAAGCAGCATGAGGACTGCCATCTTTTAATGCCGAAGAAAGGGCCTGTCCCCACAATGTCTCCTGAGGGCCACAGTGGCGGCCATGTTGGCCACGGAGAGCAGGGCCACGGTTCCAGCAGCGAGCGACAGCGCACCGTCCCTCCGGAGGCCACCATCTTGGAGCATTTTAGACCCTATGGAGGAAGAAAGAAAAATAAGAGTGTGAGGGAAGGATGTGAGAGGGTCCTGGGTTCGAGAGATGCTTTGGAGGGCCCCCACAGAGCTTGCATCCAGAAACTGGGCCATGGGAAAGAGAAAGGGAAGCCATGTGTGTCAGAAAAAGAATGAAAGGAAAGAGGAAGACAGAAAGAAACAGAAAACCAAAGAGAAACAAAGAATACATAGAAAGAGAAAGCAACATGAACCAAAGGGAACCAAAGAGACAGAGGAGCCAAAGAGAAACAGAAAGAGTAATTACTGTATAAATCAAAATTGTAGTTCAAATAAGATTCCTCCACAGTCCTGAGGGGAAAAACTTGTTTAACAGCCTTCCAAACTTATCAAGAGCTTTGGGGGGGAAATCAGGAAAAGGGCTTGTAAATGGCTCCTATCACACTTTACCTCACAAAATGTCTCCCTTTTGTTCTGGGGCATTTCAAGAGAGCAGCCATGTCTCCCCTCTACCTCTCCTCATAGCTTTTGTTCTCCATCCCTCTCTGAAGTCCCTCCATTCCTTCTTGGAAGCTATAGTTCTTCTTGGTGCCCTTCTCTGAACTCCCTCTGTCCCTTATTGGGGGCTATAGTTCTTCTTGGTGCCCTTCTCTGAACTCCCTCCATCCCTTCTTGGAAGCTATAGTTCTTCTTAGTGCCCTTCTCTGAACTCCCTCCATTTCTTTTTGGAAGCTATAGTTCTTCTTAGTGCCCTTCTCTGAACTCCCTCCATCCCTTCTTGGAAGCTATAGTTCTTCTTAGTGCCCTTCTCTGAACTCCCTCCATTCCTTCTTGGAAGCTATAGTTCTTCTTCATGCCCTTCTCTGAACTCCCTCCATCCCTTCTTGGAAGCTATAGTTCTTCTTAGTGCCCTTCTCTGAACTCCCTCCATTCCTCCTTGGAAGCTATAGTTCTTCTTGGTGCCCTTCTCTGAACTCCCTCCATCCCTTCTTGGAAGCTATAGTTCTTCTTAGTGCCCTTCTCTGAACTCCCTCCATTCCTCCTTGGAAGCTATAGTTCTTCTTGGTGCCCTTCTCTGAACTCCCTCCATTCCTCCTTGGAAGCTATAGTTCTTCTTAGTGCCCTTCTCTGAAGTCCCTCCATTCCTTCTTGGAAGCTATAGTTCTTCTTCATGCCCTTCTCTGAACTCCCTCCATCCCTTCTTGGAAGCTATAGTTCTTCTTGGTGCCCTTCTCTGAACTCCCTCCATTCCTCCTTGGAAGCTGGAATCAAGAGCAATGGCTTCCAACCTTTGGGCCTCTGTTTCTTTTGAACTTCACATACCAGAATCCCCTGCACATTGGCCAACAGTTAGGAATGATGGGAACTGAAGTCCAAAGGTACTTGGAAGCCACTGGTTTGTTCAGAGGAGGTTTGCCATGGTTTCCCCTGAGGCTGAGAGTATGTGACTTGCCCTTGATAATGGTGACTCTCCCTTTGCTGGGAAGAAGTTCATAAAAGAGCAGAGTTTCCCCAAAAGGGCAGGGATGGACTAAATGACCAGAGGGACCCTTTTGCAGCCCTTAAATCCCTCTCCATTTTTGCCTTGGAAAGTGGGGGGCTCTCTTCTTCCCTGGAGGATTTCAAACAGAGATAAGATGGCCACCTTTTTAGGGCTCCTTTAGCAATGGGTTTCATGCCTTGGCAGGAGGCTGGACTGGAGGACCTCTGGGAAGTGGAGGGTGGTGGGGTCTCCTTCATTGGAGGCCTTTAAACAGAGGCTGGATGGCCATCTGCCACAACAGGGAGAGCATGGCAGGAGAAGGGGGTCAGACTGGATGGCCCTTGGGGATCCCTTCCAGATCCATGACTCTATGATTCCAGGAGGAGTTGCAAATCCTTTTGCTTGCACCTGGCAGCCAACTTTAATAAAGCTTTGCAGAACTAAGGTCAGACTAGATGGCCCCTTGGGGTCCCTTCCAACACTAGGACCCTAAAAGGCTGGTTGTTTACTGCTAGGGATGGGGAGAGATATGTGCTTTGGTCACCATTATCATTATAATCATCATCATTAATTTACTTCACACTTTGGGCTAAAGGGAGCAATTTTCTCAGGTAAATTTTGACACATGCCATTCACATGCCTTTTCCCGCCGTTTTTCCTGAGTGGCTGTTTCTACATGATGGGCAGCCCTTGTGGCCAATGGGAGTGGAGAAGGGGCGGGGCAATATAAAAGGACTGCTTCTGAGACAAAATGGAGGCAGAAGCAGCTCTGAGGGAAAGCAAAGGAGGCTGAGGAATAAAAGGCAGGAAGGCTTCCTCTGAGGGAAAAGAGACACTTCTAATTTAAATTAAAGTTTGCCTCTGCCCCAGAGGGACAGTGGAAAGGGAAGGAGAGAGAAGTACACAATTAAACAACAAAATGTGGCTTTTCTAAGAAGTGGTTATTTAATTTATGATCCGATTTTGTCTCAAGGAAGGAACTCTTGAATGGAAAGAAATGAAGGCCCTCAAAAGACTGGAAAAGAAAAAGAAAAAGCAACTCTAAAGTGAAGAAGGAAGAGGCAGCAAAGGCAGAGAGTATGAGGAGAATGTATTCTTATTCTGTTTATTTAGAAAATGTATCTTAAGCACTTTTTCTGTAGCTTTGTGAGGGAGGCAAAAAGAGGTAGAACAAGGAAGGAAGGAAAGATAAATAAGTAAATAATTAAATGTGGGTTGTTTAAAACAGAAAGCTTTTAAAGCAAGGAAATGGGGTGGTGTGATATTGTTTGAAAAGTATTTTTAACATTTTATCTTTTTAATTGTATTTCATTCTTTTAACATGCAACTTGTTTTAATATCATAATAAGTTCATTCTATTTTAATGTACTATTTTTGTATGCTTTTAATTGTACAGTTTTTTAATACTGTGAGGGCCTTTGCAGACTGCTAGAAATAGTGCAAATTGAGTCCACTTTAACTGCCCTGGTTCAGTGCTAGGGAATCATGGGAATTGTATTTTTTTCTGAGACATTGAGTCTTCTCTATCAGAGAGCTCTGGTGCCACAATAAACTACAGTTCCCATGATTCCCTAGCACTGAGTCAGGGCAGTTAAAGTGCATTATTTCTGCTAGTCTGCAAAGTCCCTGAGTCAACCTGAGTTCCAGTTTGGGAAAAGTGAAGGATGATGATGATGATGACGATGATAATTTATTATTAAATAATTTATTGTGTATATTTAGTTTATACTCTACGTTTCTTGCAACACAGGACTGAAGGCTCATTCATTTAGATAATATGTCTTGTTTATTTAGATAATGCATATAAGAAACGTCTCTGTATCTTTGTGAAAGAGGCAAAAAGTGGATAGAACAAGGACAAAATGAAAGAAATAAGGAAACAAATGTGTTTTATTTACTCATTCATTTTTAATTTATACTCTACTTTTCTCTCCATACAGGACTTGAGGCAGAATGAAACCTGAATGTCTAAGATGGAAGAAGAGAGAAGGAAGGAAGGAAGGAAGGAAGGAAGGAAGGAAGGAAGGAAGAGAAAGAGAAGAAAGGAAGGAAGGAAGGAAGGAAGAGAAAGAGAAGGAAGGAAGGAAATGAAGATAAAGCAGGAACGGCTGAGTCTTCTGTCCTTCAATTGAACTGCAACTAAATCAGTGAAGACAAGGTAAGGCCTTCCATCAGGAAGGAAGATGCTGCACAAATACACACACACACACTCACACACACACTGCTCCCATCCATAGATTAGTCATAGGTTAGATCACACTCCAGGAATCTCTTATTAAAATGCCTTGAACCCTTTTGGGGATCTTGGAAAGAGGTTGCAAGGAGCCACTGCCAGAGTCTGCCACACTTTTAGCTAGTCTTTAGTGCCAGAGAGCAGGAAAAGAGTAGTAGCAGAGACATCCTCCGTTTCCTTCCTCTGCGTGAATCTAGATTGAAGCCTTATCCCTGCCGCCTTGACAATGGAAAGCTGGAAACTTTCAGTGCCACTCCTGGAATAAGTGACAGAACGTATATTTGACAGACCAAGAAGCGTACTGGTTGCCTTAATGTTAAAGCCCTAGGAATGGCAGCAGTACCAGAGGCTTTTCCTCAGTTTGATGCAGCTTTATGGTTCTTCTGTTCTTAATCAGCCCCAAAGATGAAGAACCAAAGAGCTTTTTGGGAGGTTCTTCTAAAAGAACTCTCCAAACTCAATAGAAAAAGCAAAATTGGAAAAAACATGGAGTGGCCAACTATTGGCAATAAGAAGGTTTCTCTCTACTGGGAGAAATCATCCTAAAAGGAAAACAAAATTGTTAATCAGGCCTAGGAAAATGAAGGGAGGGGGCCTCTGTAGACTTGGGTTGCGTATTAATATGCAAAGCCTCTCTGACTTTACCCGCAGCCCCTATTAGAGCAGCTGGAGATGATGACAGAACCATAAAAGAGTTTTAAGAGAGTTTTAGTGCATATGAATTAAGGCGTTACTTTTATTAAGGTCTTAGACCAGCAGAAACATTTAAATGTCTTATTAGCTATGCCCTATTAGATGCCTCAGGCTCCTGCCTTGGAGGCCAGTGGACTCTCCTTTATTGGAGATTATAGGACAGAGGGTCCGTCAGCTGTCAGACGTCCTTTAATGTGGATATCTGCACTCTCTGTCAGGGTTGGTCTTTATGACCTCTGAGGACCCTTCTAGCCTTATTGTTCTACAGTTGGGATCACAGTCTTAGTCTTAGCTATGCCTCAGGCGCCTACCTTGGAGGCCAGTGGACTCTCCTTCATTGGAGATTATAGGACAGAGGGTCCGTCAGCTGTCAGACGTCCTTTAATGTGGATATCTGCACATGCTTCATACTCAAGGATGAGGACTGAGTTAGAAGGCCTTTTTCATTCAGATTTTATTCAGCCCAGAGAGTGGGAACGACTACCCCCAGCAAATTTCTCTCATATCCCTTGAAGTTTTCGTAATCGAATTCTTCCTGACCCTTTTAGGGGGACTCTGTCAGCGTCAGCCTAGTTCTGGGGGGCCTTCATGGTCTCCCTCTTGGAGAGTCCAGGAAATTGCAGCTTTGAATGTAACTTTTGCAAGAGCTGCATCAGAGGAGGATAAGACGGGGCCTTTGGCTTCTCCCTTGAAGGCAGTGACAGGAAGGGAATTGGAACTGCAATGGGACCTCTGTGCGTAAGTGCATCACACCAAGAAACCGGCTTCTCTGCTCCTGCCATCATCCTTTCCATTGTTTCTCATCCAAAACATCTACTTGCAGCTTAGATGGTGAATCCCCCGGGGGGGCGAAACCCTCTGCCTCCGGTTTGGGGGCGCTCCAGTCCCTTCTGTCCCTTTCTCCTTCTGGCCAGAGACCTTGGGCCCCTCTGCTGCCATGGGGGACACTATGGGGACCTGCCATCTTGCTCCCAGCCTAGATCTGCAGACAGAGGGGCCTCTGGGTTCCCAGCAGGGCCTTGGGGCAAGGCCAGACCCTCTGATGACCCACAGGTCGACTCTCTCTGCAAATCTTTCATTTTTAAAAAAACAAACAACCCTATAAAGCACGATAAATTAAAAATCCCCAGAGAAAACACCCTAATAAACCACCTTTAAAAACCCCAGACTTTAAAAAGGAACATAAAAGATCCCAATCAATACCTTCCCTGCTTAAACGTTAAAAGCCCACTTAAACCAAAAAATGCCCTTTGCCTCCCTTTGCAGAAGGGCACCTTTGGGACTAACTGGACGATGCCTCTTTCTCTCTGTTGGCCTCAAAGGTGCTACAAGGCCCTTTGCCCTCTAGATCTTCCAACCCTGGCCCTCGCCCTAACCTTTGCCCTTGTAGATCCTAAAATCCCTGGCCCAGGTCCCTCTGGTGACCAACATGGCAGGCCTCCATGGCGTTCCCCACGATGGCAGGGGGGCCTTTCCTTGCTCCCCCTCCGGTGGGACCCTTGGCATCTTCTTTCTGCCAGGAATGGCTCTCTGCGGTCTGCATTGGGCAGACAGCACTCTCTCTGGGCAGAAGAAGCCAGAGACAGGAGCCTGGCTGCAGACTCTCCTCCTTTGAAGGAGGGAGGGAGGTCTTTGAACCCTGGATGTCCAAAGGGCGTCCATCCTGAGTGCCCCCAAACTGGGAGCAAAGGCTTTTGCCCTCCCTGGTCATTCATTCTCTATGCTGCAACTAGACCTTTTGGATGAAAAACAAGGGGAAGGGCGATGGGAAAAAGAAACGGCCGCTTTGCCATGATGCGTTCTCTAATTGGAATCCATGAGCAGAAATCGGAAGAGAGGGGACTGCTTTCCTGGTGCGCTGCATTTCCATTTGGGTCCCATTGGAGTTCCAGTTAGGCCAAGACCACTGGCGGGAAATAAAGGTTAGGAGGCCAGTGGCTAAACCTCTTCGGAATTAGCCTTGTCCTTCTCTGAGTGTGGTGCTTAACACTCGCTCGGTTCCTTCTCTGCCCTTTGGAAGGACGATGGCCCTCCCTCATTCTAAAGGCCAGCCGGGAGGGCCATGGCTTAGCTTGAGGGTGGCTTAGTATTATTATTATTACTATATCCCGCCAACCTATGGAGGCTGAGCTAAATCTCATGCCCTCCTCTCTAGTCCAGGCCAAAGTGAAGGGGCGGAGGCAGGTAGGGACTGAGGGTAAGGTCTGAGGCTGTGATAGTGGCACCCAAGGAGGCCTTTGTAGAGATGGCAGGAACCCACTGAGCCAGATGTTAAGACTAGGGGCTCACGATCTCCAGCATTGACCCCCGCTGCCTAGAGCATCCTGCAAACGGGCAAAGTGCAGCACAGTGCCCTTGATCTAGAGACTCTCCTGCCTTCCCCTCTCTCCCTCCTTTTTATTTTAATGACATGCATGAATCTTAGACTAGCCAAACCAGGGTGGTGAGCCTTGTAATTCCATTTCACCCCTCGCCATTCCCTAGTCTCTTCCCCCTGAGAATGCACTTTGCATGGCTTGATTTCCAGAAGGGATGCACCAGCTGCTGTGGTCCAGGTGCATGCCTCTCCTTCCCTTGTCCAGAAGGCAGGGGGGTCCCAGGCGCTCTAGATTTATGCACAGGAAGGATGGAGGGGCTGGCAGAGCAGTGGCTTAGCTTATGGGAGGATTATGCACTTCAGGTCTTGTGGAGACTGTGGTGCGGACAGAAGAGGACTTGTTAAGGGCTAGGAAGGTCCTCTTCAAATGTCCTGCTGCTCAGCATTCCCTGATTTTGATTCACAAAGCCTTTTAACGCTTGGTAATGTGGTTGTTCTCTGCATCAGCCTTCCCTCCCATTGAAGGGCTGGTTCTCCTCCCAGAAACCCCGACAGAGTTAGGACAGGCTCAGCAAGAGAGGGCTCCAAAGCCAGCCATTGGCTTGTTGGGAGTTGAGGATAAGCAGCCATGACACCTCCCTTGGTCATCCCACAGCTGTACACTGGGCTTTTTTCCACTGCTTTGTTTCCATGCTACTGTTTAACTTGATATCTATGTTTTAATTGCTGTGGTTCGCTTCCTTTCTCCTGATGTTTTAGTCCACTAGGGATTTGGTTTTAGGATGGAAGGAGCCTCGTTTCTAACAGGTAGGGCCTCGTGGATTTGGACGGCTTTCAGGTAAGTTTTCTTCCTCAGAGGCATTGCTGGCAGAAGGTGGCCCCCATTCCTCCAAAGGCAATCTCCCTCCCTCCGTCTCTCCTGGTGCCTCTGGCTGCTGTTTCAGGGTCTGTGTTCCCAGCCCTTCTTTCTCTTTTTGCCTCTCAGCTGGGAAGAGGCAGAGGGACAACTGATGCGCTTACTCTCATTTTCTTTCCTACAGTTGGCCCTTGGTATCTTCTCCTGCAGCTGCCACTTCTTTGACGCTGCTTCCTTTTCCTCCTCCACTGCTTCCTCTTCCTCTATCGTAATTGCCTCATCATCCTTCACTGCCGCTTCTCCTTTGCCGCCGCTTCCCCTTTGCTGCTGCCGTTGCTTCCGCTTTGCTGCCGCCGCCGTTTCCCCTTTGACGCCGCTGCCGCTTCCGCTTTGCCGCCACTGCCACTTCCCCTTTGCCACCCCCGCTGCTTCCTCTTTGCCGCCGCCGCTGCTTCCCCTTTGTTGCCTCCACTTCCTTTGCCGCCACCGCCGCTTCCCCTTTGCCGCCACTGCCACTTCCCCTTTGCCGCCGCCGCCGCTTCCTCTTTGCCACCGCTGCTGCTTCCCCTTTGCCGCCACCACTTCCTTTGCCCCCGCCGCTTCCCCTTTGCCGCCACTGCCGCTTCGCCTTTGCCGCCGGCACCGCTTCCCCTTTGCCGCCGCCTCCGCTTCCTCTTTGCCACCGCCACTGCTTCCCCTTTGCCGCCGCCACTTCCTTTGCCGCCGCCTCCGCTTCCTCTTTGCCACTGCCGCTGCTTCCCCTTTGCCGCCGCCACTTCCTTTGCTGCTGCCGCCGCTTCCCCTTTGCCGCCGCCACTGCTTCCTCTTTGCCACTGCCGCTGCTTCCCCTTTGCCGATGCCACTTCCTTTGTCACCGCCACTGCTTCCCCTTTGCCGCCACCGCTGCTTCCCCTTTGCCGCCGCCACCGCTTCCCCTTTGCTGCCGCTGCCGCTTCCTCTTTGCCACCGCCGCTGCTTCCCCTTTGCCGCCGCCACTGCTTCCTCTTTGCCGCCGCCGCTGCTTCCCCTTTGCCGCCGCCGCTGCTTCCCCTTTGCTGCCACCGCTGCTTCCCCTTTGCCGCCGCCACTTCCTTTGCCGCCGTCGCCGCTTCCCCTTTGCCGCCGCCACTGCTTCCTCTTTGCCGCCGCCACTGCTTCCTCTTTGCCGCCGCCACTGCTTCCCCTTTGCCGCCGCCACTGCTTCCCCTTTGCCGCCGCCGCTTCCCCTTTGCTATGGCTCTTCCCTTTTGCTGCCTTTGCTTCCCATTCGCCTCCCCTGCTTCCTCTTCGCTGCCGCCGCTTCCCTTTCCTCCTCCACTGCTGCTTCCTCCTCCTTCACTGCTCTTCCCACGTTTCGTCCTCCTCCATCTGTGGTTATAGAAGGCCTACTGGACAGTTGATGAAATATACTCTACTGCCTCCTCCATTTTGTGTCTGAGCTGATGGAGTTTTCTAGGAAGGTTTGTAGAGTGTGGGAGCAAAGTCTCTGGAGCAATCCTTGGTGGCTCTCATTTGAGCTTGGCCTTTAGATGCTGTGGCTTGTTCTCGGTGGCCTTTGATGGTCGAAGGCTGGGTTTTGCTTGAGATGAGAGAGCCCCACTGTTTGTCCCCCTGAGAGCCCTCCAGTGCAGCAGCCAGTCCTCCAGGATCCTCCTGCCCTCTCCTTCCCCACAGAGAGCCCCAAAGAGATGCTTAGTCCCTGGCAATGGGGGGCGGGGGGGGAAGGAGGAGTGGTGCCCCCCAAATGCCAGCATTGCCTGCCCCAAGGGCACTCCTGGGACCCTGACCCTGGGAGGGAGGTGGGCCATGGGAGCAGGCTCTGATGGCCTTCTTTCTTCCAGCGCCATCCTCAAACTCCCATCTCGGAGGTCAGGAGGAAGAGGAGCCAGGCCAGCTCCAGCCCTTCCAGGCCCAGAAGCAAGCCAGGAAAGGTCCGACTGCAAAGGGAAAGAAGAAGAGGAGGAAGAAGAGAAGGAGCCAGCTCCATCAAGCCCCAGCCATGGATGGAGAAGGAAGAGAGAGTCTCCTCTGCACTTGGTCCCTTTCCCCTTTAGATTGTAAGCCTCAGGCAGGGAACTTCGAATTTAAGGACTGAACAATGAGATGTAAATGCTTGTAAATAAATAGGTAATGTTAGCCAGAATTCTAGGATTGTAAAGGTTTGTTTTTATTATACTGCTCCTCTTCTTCCCATCAGTTCACAAAAATAATTGCATTGCGCTGCTCTTCCTCCTTAGATTGCAAAGATACAACTCTGTTTGTCTGTAGAATCAGTATCTAGAGAGATTTTGTAGCCCCTTTGAGACTCACTTCACTGAAAGAAAGAAAGTTGGCAGCAGGAGCTTCCCTAGACTCACACCTCCTTCCAAATGCATCTGAGGAAGTAGACTTTAGTCTAGGAAAGCTTCTTCCTTTCAGTGAGTCTCAAAGGGGCTACACAATCTCTCTAGATACTGATTCTTTAGATTACAGTTGGCCTTCCACGTTTGTGACTTTGATATATTTGGTTAATATGTTCTCTCCAGGTATTTCCAATTCCTGCAACGCGGCTTTATAGTCAATGTCTGCCAGACGCTGCGCTGGAGAACTTAGGGATTCTTAGAAAGAGCCCTTTTCCATGCCTTTGTAGGCCTTCTAGCGCAATTCCATGTTCAAATTCTGGCAGAGGTTGACCACAGAATTGCGCTGGAGGATCTACAGAGTTCCTAGGGAGGTGTGCTCTGGTAAAAGATGAGTGTTTTTTCCAGTTTTATGGGGGCCCTGCACCCCTAATGCCATATTTTATGCCACTGCTCCCACTTTCACTGCCATGGCTCCTTCCTGTAGAAACCTGGGATGTGTAGTTTGCTGAGAGCCCCAGTGCCGTGTTCCAGGGGAGTGGACTAGTTTGTGCACCTTGTTCCTAGTTTAGGTCAATTCATCTTAGAAAGCCAGCATAGTGCAGTGGTTTGAATGTTGGATTATGACTCTGAAGAACAGGGTCAACCATGAGACCTGGTGGCTGATCCTGGGCAAGTCACACTCTCTCAGCCTCCAGGGAAGTCAATGGCAAAGGCCCTAAGAAGAAAGCAGTCAAGAAAGCCCCACGAAAGGTTTGCCTTGGGGTCTCCATAAGTCAGAAATGACTTGAAGGCCCCAGCAACAAAGGTGGACCTCTCACAGGGTTTCCTTGGCAGCATTTCTTGAGAGGATGTCTGTCCTTGTATTTCGCAGAAGCTGCTGAGAGAGTGTGACTTGCACAAGGCCACCCAGTGACTTTCCATGGCTCCCCAGAGTCCCAGATCCAACACAGACCTCTAGAGAAGGCGCAGGGCCTAAAGGATGCACAAGATGGCGCTCAGGATCCATGCAAAGGGCTCCCAGGTTGCCCATATAGTTACATTATATAGTTACACTATGTAGATATATAGTTATAGTGTAACTATGGGACACATCTTTGGTTCTGTAGGAAGTTTGCTCAGAAATAAATAAACCAGCAGCAGCAACAACAACAAATCCCATGTGTTTCAACAGGGCTAGAAAAGGGGGTCCCAGCAGCCCCACTTTCACACCTCTGCCACAGATTGTGTGCTCACAACAGAGTTGTGGGTCTCCTCTGGCACAGTCTTGTCGGTCCAGCTTTGGCATTTCCAGAAGCTGCTGTTGGCAAGGAAGGGGCTCCGGCCCTCTCAATGGGCATTGGCCCACTTTACTGGGGGTCTCAGAGACCAGAGCCTGGCCTTTCCATGCAAGGAAGATGGGAGTTGGAGTCCTCTTGGCCGCCTAGAGTTCCGCAGGAGAATCCCAAACCCATGGCCCTCTGGACTTCTGGTTCCCAGACTTTGGTCCTCCAGATCTTTTGGACTGCAGCTCCCAGTATTCCTGACTGTTGGGGCTTCAAGGACGAGTCAACAGTGTGATGCAGCAGCTCAAAAGGCCAATGTGATTCTAGGCTGCATTAATAGAAGTAGAGTGTCTAGGGAAGCAATAGTGCCACTCTCTTCTGCTTTGGTCAGGCCTCCTCACCTGGAATAATCCTGTGTCCAGTTCTGGGCCCCACAATTCAAAAAGGATGTGGAGAAGCTGGAGCATGTTGTATTACTAAAGTGGTGGCTTCTACATCAGGGAAGACAATGAATTTGTCCCTGGTTTTAGTCCGAATTTTAGGAGGAGAGGGTTCAGCTCCCTTGGATGGAGATTTTAAAGTTCAGACTAAATTTTAGAGCAGTGGATCAGAGTCTCTGGTCCCATGAAGGTGGATTACTAGGACTGAAGAAATCTATGATAGATTTTAAAAAACAAGGCCATTTCCAATAAATAAAGCACATTTATTGAGGATTAAATAGATGGTACTTTTACAAAATTGATACTTCTCCCCTCCCAAATGCGTAAATGGCAATAAATATTCTGGAGTGATATGAAGCCATATCAATATTCCCTTCGATATTAAGCATATCCGCATTGATACTGATAAATTTACAGGTTGAGTCTCCTTTATGGTCCAAAATACTTGGGACCAGAAGTATTTGGGATTTTGGAATATTTGCATATAAATAATGAGAAACCTTGGAGATGGGACCAAGTCTAAAGACGACATTCATTTATGTTTCATATGCCTGAAGGTAATCTTATACACAGTATTTTAAATAATTGTGTGCAGGAAACAAAGTTTGCGTCCATTGAACCATCAGGAAGGAAAGGTGCCACTCTCTCAGCCGCCCATATGGACAATTATGGATTTTGGAGAAACAAACTGTAAGAGATAATATTCCCATTATTATTACGTTTACAACCAGAGCCTCACCTGCTAAAACCCACAAGAGTCAGACATGGAGATCTTACAAAGAAATGAGGTTTTAATAATTAGTTTTACAATGAAGTTACATCTGAGAAGAAACACAGTGAGAGGAGATAAAAGGTACTGTTCAATAAGAGACAGAATCTATATATAGGTGATCCATTGAAACGATTGTTGTCAACACATAGGTGATCCACTTCATTCAATGGGTCTACTCAGGTCAGGCCTATCAATTGGGTTTTCTAGTTACCTTTTGAGAGCCGTTTTAAAGAGATATTTAGAGACGGATTTCCCAGGTACTGTGCATTGCAAATAAACAGAATAACTTTTTAAAAAGTGGCCCTTTTAACCTTGTACCAATGAATTACTGTTTCAACACGATGATTAATATCTGAAGCATTGGTGGTTACTCCAGTGAATGAATAATCTGATTTTTATCCCTTCCCTTTGCACCCAGTTGGGACCCAATCTCATCTTGTCTGTACATTCAGATCTGATTTGCAAGATTATATTCTTTGCATTTGACTAACTGGACTGCGACTATAATACATTTTAAGCATAAATCAATTCGCTGGTCCCAATAAGGGCATGCTCTCCAACGTTTCACAGAGGAAGACTGGGACACGTGTGGCCAGGCAACATCAGAACATGGTCAAGATGGCAAAAGTTATTAATGAGGAGAAAGACGTAAGCTAAGAGAGGCCGCAGCAGTTTGATTTTGCCTGAATCTACTGGGAAGGGAAAGATTCTGCCTCTCCTCTTTTTTCTCTCTGTTGAGTTAAACTCCCTTTGCAATTTCATTTCATTTTGAAGCCACTGAAGTAAACTGAGGGCAAAGTGGGAAGGTGGGCAGAGGAGAGGGAAGCCAGGACATTTTAAAAGCAGCTGTGAAAGTGGGATGGCAGAGGATTAATTGGAAAAATTTGGCAAGCGTGCGAGAATAGACCTCTGGAAGCAGCCAACACTTCTGTAAACCCTTTAGGCCTGTTCTTTGCAGGGGACCAGCAATTGGATTTTTGGGTCTTTGCCGTAAAGGGGGAACCGCAGGACTCCCTGAAATCAGAAGAGCTCCTCCTCAGCGGCCAAACTGAGCAAGAAGGCTTTGGGGGTGTTTTCGAAGAGGGCCGCCCGGTTCTGGGCTTCTCCCTTCTTCACCCAGTGGCCATAGATCCGGAAGGCGCAGGCATCGATCAGTTTGCGGACGGGCTTCAGGCCGTAGGGATCGCGCTGCATGACTTCCCGGGTGATGGGCTTGACGCTGCGGTAGTTGAGGTAGATGCGGACGGAGGCCAGGACGGTCAGGCAGATGACCTGGGAAAGGGGACCGAGAGGCTTAGACGGCAGGCGCCGAGAGCTGTTGTTTTATTAGGATTTTATTCATTCATATCCCGCCTTTCTCCCAATAATAGGAATACTTTATAATGAAACGTGCTACATAATGTCCAGGGAAAGATTCAATGGTTAGATCGAGACATTATGTAGCAGGATATGTATGAAGTTACTCTGTAATCATATCACTAGCATGATGGTCAATGTAATGAGACATGTTAGTGACAGATGCAATAAGACATGTGCAAAAGATGTACATTTTAAATATTTTATTATAAATTATTGTCTTCTGGTGAAATATTAGGTATATAACTACTCATGAGGAGCATATTCTATTGCAGGTTCAAGTGAGAAAGATACTGTATTATGTATATTGTATATTCATTGGGTACCAGCGCTATTTGTATAGTGCCCTTTACAGAGGTTATCATGAAATGTTTATCTTTTCCACGTGTCTTATTGCATCTCTGTTACTAGCATGTCTCATTATATACAATTGTAATTTACATTGACCATCACACTAGTAATATGATTACAGAGTAGCATTATACATTATCTTGCTATATAATTGTGAGGCTCAGATTATTACTATACCAAGATCGTTAACGTTTGTGCATTTATTATTGGGTTTTCTTGTTGTTGTTTAGCACATCCTTAGTCAAGCAACAATTTACTGTTCATTGGGATTTCAGGGCCTTCCTGCACTGTATAACTTCCAAAGGAAGATCCATATTTGCAAATCAGAAGTGGACCTCTGGCTTCTCTGGTAGGGTTGTGTTTTTCCTATGGTCCATTTGGCCCTAGAGGGTCCCAAGGCATAAAAGCTGCCCACCCCTGACCTAGGATAAAGGAGGAGAGAAAAGGTGGCATACCCGAAATTTCCGGAAAGGGCTGAAGTGCCGGACTTCCTCCACCACATACTGCTGGAAGAAGGGGTGAGCGAGGGCATCCTCAACGGTGTAGCGATCCTTTGGCTTCACCACCAAGAAGTGGGCAATCTGGAGGCACGAGAGATAAAGCAAAAGTTTTGCAGAGAGAGAGGGAGGCGCTGATCCAAGACCAGAGCTAAACAAGGGACCAGGCCTGCAAAATTCATGGTAGGCGGCTGGTGTGCCAGTCAGAGCCTGCTGGCTCCAGATGGTGGGCTGCCATGTGCTCCACAACCCCTCTCCTTCCTCACCTCCATTACGTTGGCTATGTAGCCTTCCAGACTTAACCCAACCTCATCTTCTCCACCGTTTCCTCCGTCTTTGCCTCCTTCACTCCCATCTCCCTTCCTTCATCATCTCCTCAACCATCTCCTGCATCTCCATCTGAGCTCCACTGCCTCCACGGCCACATCCTCCTCATCTTTTCCCTCCACCTTGTCCACCTCCGTACCTTCCACTTCATCCTTCTCGTCTATCACCCACAGTCCACCATACCCACCAGGTCTTTGACGGTGTCCGACCGGTCGTCCCACTCTGGTGACCCAAACTTGTAATCTCCGTTCATGATCATCCTCAACATCAGCATCTGTTTCCGGTGCCAAAAAGGAGGCGATCCAGCCAGGAGGGTGTACATGATCACTCCCGTACTCCACCTGCAAGGAGCAACCAGCCCTTGAAGGCATCGGCTCTCTCAAATACCTTCATACCTTCCTTCCTTCCTTCCTTCCCCTTTCTCCTGTTTTTCTGTCCTCTCTCCCTCTTCTATCTGTTCACTTGATCTATCTCTTTATTTATCTCTTTACTCCCTTTTATTTTTATTTTCCTCCTCTTCTCCCTTCTCTTCCCTTCCCTTCTCTTTTCCTTCTCTCCTTTCCCCTTTTTTCTTCCACTATCTCCAGCTTCTTTCTTTCTTCTGCAATCTCTCTCCTTCTCCCTTCCCTTCCCTTCCCTTTCCCTTCCCTCCTTCCTTCCTCTTCATTACCTTTCTATCTTTCTTCCCACGCCTACATTCCTATTTTTCTCTTTTCTTTCCTCCTGCTTCTCTGAAATAATAATCAGCATAACTTGCACAAGAACTCACATTTGTTAAAAGCCACCATGCTGACTGAACCATTGGGTCATTCCAATACTGCCAGCCTCCCTCCCCATCCATGAGAAGTAGGCTGCCTTCTGCTTACATGTCAACTTCCTTCCCATAACCAGGATGGTCTGGATCCATAGAACATTCTAGTATTTCTGGAGCCAAATAGCCAGGAGTTCCACAGATCTCTGTGGGATGAAAGAAGGAATGGGGATTTGCTTTTGGTTGTAGGCCAGTGGAGATAAAATACAAAATGCTATTTTAAAAGTACAAAATATAATATAGCATAAAATACAAGTGCAATATAAAATAGGTAGGGGTGGACTAGTTTGAGAAGTCTATTATTACTATTATGATTACTGTTGTTGTTGTTGTTGTGTGTCTTCAAGTCCTTCCTGATTTAGGGCGACCGTAAGGTGAACCTATCATGGGGTTCTCTTGGCCAGATTAGTTCAGAGGGGGTTTGCCATGGCCTTTCCTTGAAGCTGAGAGAGTGTGACTTGCCTAAAATCACTCAGTGACTTTCATGGCTGAGCTGAAAACTGAACCCTGGTCTCCAGAGTCATAGTGTTATATTGTGCCTTCACATCGTTTCCAACTCATAAACACCCGCCTAAGGCGACCCTACCACAGGTTTTCTTGGCAAGAGATATTCAGAGAAGGTTTTGCCTTGGCCTCCTCTGGGGCTGAAAGAGTGTGACTTGCCCAAACTGAGTTTCCATGGCTGAGCAGGGATTCAAACCCTGGTCCCTGAAGTACCGTATTTTCCGGCGTATAAGACGACCCACGTATAAGACGACCCCCCCCCATTTTTCCAGTCAAAATATAGAGTTTTAGCACCTCTATCCTCATTATCCTTATATCCGGCATATAAGACGACCCCCCCCCCACTTTAGCCACAGATTTTGCAGGTAAAAAAGTAGTCTTATACGCAGGAAAATAAGGTACCTTTTAGTTTCTCGCTTTCCTTCAGCTGGCAGGAGAAACCAAAGTCGGTCAGTTTGATGTTCATGTCGTCATCGAGAAGGATGTTCTCCGGCTTGAGGTCTCTGTGGACAATGTCCATGGCGTGGAGGTACTGGATCACTTCCAGGAGAGCCCGCATGATCTTCCTGCCAAAACGGAGGGAAAAGAGATTTCCAAAGCTTGGACTCAATACAGACACTGTATTCCCCATTTGAAAGGGAATGACCCAAAATGGCTGACCTGGTTTCCTTCTCACTCAGGGTCACTTTCTCTGTGAGATAATCAAAGAGTTCCCCTCGCTTCATTCTGCATCCAAGAAGGGGGAAAAAGAAGAAAAATTACACATTCAGAATAATCTGAACAAGGACGGTAGGAGCAGAGCTTGGAAAAATTGCATTCTTTCAGGATTGCAACTCCCAGAATCCTCACTAAATGCCTTTAATGGGAATTACAATTTTCAGGAATTGTTTACTGGTAAATGGATACAGATCTATCTATATTACCTTCCTGGCTTGCTTACTTTTGATAGGATATAATGGTTGAGTCTCTCTTATCCGAAATGCTTGGGACCAGAAATGTTTGGGATTTCAGATTTTTTTCAGGTTTTGGAATATTTACATATACATCATGACAAATCTTGGAGATGGGACCCAAGTCTCAACATAACATTTCATTTATATTTCATAGGTACCTTATACTGTACACATAGCTGTCTTTATACAGTATTTTTAAAATATTTTTGCGCATGAAACACTATGTGAACATTGTTTATGAACAACGAACATCAGCCACCCACGTGGACCTTTTTGGATTTTGGGATATTTGCACACACTTCATGAGATAGCTTGGAGGTGAGACTAAAGTCTAAACAAAGAAATTCATTTGTGTTTCATAGACCCCTTACACACATATGCTGGAAGTAATTTTATACAATATGAAATACAGTTTGTGTAATTTGAGCCATCAGAAAGAAAACAAAGTTGTCGCTATCTCAGCCATCTGTGGAAATAGTTTTGGGGTTGGGTTTTTTTGGGAATATTTTGGAGTTTGGAATTGCAGATAGGAGAGACTCAACCTGTACTGTTTTTGATAGGCATCTTGTTTTATCCCTGCTTTGTTGTTCTGGGGCTTCTTTCAAAGGAAGGCACCCTCCGGTTAGGACTGGAGTCCCGGGGCATAAAAATAGAGTCCAGATCCTTAAGCAAAGGTTACAAAGAAATGTGAGCCCTCAGCCCAAGGAGGGCCAGAGCCAGAAGAGGAGGGACCGGCCGGGGGCAGCTGTTGCAGCCAGCTCTTCTCCTTCCCTCCTCCTCTTTCGCTTGAAAGGAAGAAGGTAGTAAAGAGCTGGATGGGGATCAGCAGTCAAGCGAAAAGGGGCAGAAAATGCCCTTGCACTGGGCCAGTTTGGGGACCAGGACCTTCATCCGTTGGACACATGCTATTGGCATGTACAGAGGCTAGATGGCCATCTTTCAGGGGTACTTTGATTGTGTATTCCTGCATGGCAGAATGGGGTTGGACTGGATGGCCCTTGGGTGTCTCTTCCAACTCATTCTATCATTCTATGATTTTATCCACAGGGATAAGTCCAAAGCCCAAGGAAACAGATTTGGGGTGCTGGAAACCATATTTGGGGGTCTTAGAAAATAGATTTGACTATCCTGGGAAACAGATTGGGGGATTCTGGGAAATGGATTTAGAGGTCTTTGGAAAGAGATTTGGGTGTCTTTCTAAAAATTATTTGGGAGTCTTGGATTTCAGATTTGAGGAATCTTGGAAATAGATTTAGGGGCCCTGGAGAACTTATTTGGGGGCCGTGGGAAAGAGAATTGGGAGCCTTGAGAAACATATTGGGGTCCTGCAAGAATTATTTGGAGGTCTTGGGAAAGAGATTTGGAGACCTGGACCAAATTTAGGACAGTTTCTGAGGACTCGAACTGGGGACCTTGAGGAACAGATCCAGAGCTCCCAGGAAACAGCTTTGCAGGCTGGAGATATTATTTCCTGGCTTAGTTGGATAGAGCTTGAAAAAGTTAGCTCTTTTTAGACTACAGCTCCCAGAATACTCCAAACAGGATGCCCACCAAGCAAGCCGGGTGGGGAACGCTGGGAGTTGTAATCCCCAAAGGTCACATTTCCAAATTATGGAGACCAGAACATAAGAGAAGAGCTCAATTCAGTCCTGCTTCCTTCTTTCCACTATGGTCAAGCAGAGGTTTCTGAGAAGCTGGTGAAGATGAGGAAGATGCAAAGGAAACAGCCTATTTTATTCAAAGGTAGATTGCTTTGGTACATGGAGGCTCCCTTTTGCCATCATTTCCCATCAATGGCCAGTGACTCTGCCGTCCATGACTTTAAATCCTCTCCAAGTTGGCAGTGGCCACCTTCAGTCAAAACAAACAGATGTTTGGTACTTACAGGTCAAAGACCAGGAAGAAGAAGGTATGAGATTCAAAGCTGTCTTTCAGCTGGACTGGAAATAAAACACGGGACTTTAGTGAGCCAAGGAGATCACATTGCAAAAGCCATCCAAAACCTGCCCTCCCTGCTTTGCAAACATGATGGGAACTTTGCTGGAAATCTGAAGAGGAAAAAGAAGGCATCGAGCGGGCACCACTTTAACTGCCAGGGCTCCATGCTATGGAATTCTGGGACTTCTAGCTCACTGTAAAATCATTGATATTTATTTATAAGTAACATGTACTGACAAAGAGCACCTATTATCCATGGCCACTCTTGTGACAAAAATTTCCAAAAGCAAAACAATCTGACTTACTGACATTGGGATGGCCAGAGACTTTTCGGAGGATGTCGATCTCTTTCAGAGTCGCTTCTCTCAGTTCCTGAATCTCTTCTGGAGACAGATTCCCTGCTGTGATATCTATAATTTTCACGGCAAATTCTTCCCGGGTGACTTTATGAATGCATCTCCGCACGATGCTGCTCACGCCTCTGCAAAGGCAGAGCAAACAAGAACGGTGTTGGGAAATAGGGTCATAATACAAATATTTCTATATTGCGGGTGAAGAATTTCAGGCCCCAAGTGGACCAAATCTGTCCCTTCTTAGCTACATCTATACTGCAGAATTAATGCAGTTTGATACCACTTTAAGACCTGTGGGATTTGTAGTTCTGTGAGGTATTCACAGGCCAAAATTCATTGGGCTTGTCAAAGGAACAAACAGTTGACCATCCAACCACAAGTGAAGCTTGACTTCTTTTATTTCCTACTTATATACAGTAAATGCTTGATAGGATTTTCTCTTTTTGTATTAAAGCAGAGCCAAATAAAACCCTCTGAGTCTTGGCATGCAAAGCCCATCATCCCCAGCCACTGGGCCACATGGCAGAGGATTCTTCTGCTTAAACCTGCAGCCTGATTTTAATGGCAGAATTATTTTCGAAAAATGCATTGAATGGCTTTGAATGTATGCCTCTCGGGACGCATGAGGAAAGCTTTCTGCAACCTGCGCGGATTTCATTTTTGGCTCCGCTCCTGGGACAATCTGCTTCCTCTGTTTGACTTTCAACCTTACAATGAAATAAGATGAGAAGCTGTGCTCTCTTTTTATGAGCAATAAATCTTTCTACGAATGATTTCCTGGAAGAAAAAAAGGAGCTCGTTTCTAAAATTGGAAATGTTAATGAGAAAAAGGAGAAGAAAATCCGCACCTAGTCTTACAAATTCCAAAGGGAACTTCCAAAACGCAGCCATCATAGGATTGCATTTTGGGGATTAGAATGATATAATCATAAAGTTGGAAGAGAGCCCCAAAGGCCATCCATTCCAACCCTCCTCTGCCATTCAGGAAGACACCCGTCAAACAGTTCTTACTGTCAGGAAGTCCCTCCTAATGTTGAGGTGGAATCTCTTTTCCTGTGGTTTGCCTCCATTGCTCCATTGTGTCTTATTCTCTGGAGCAGCAGGAAACAAGCTTGCTCCATCCTCAATATGATATTCCTTCAAATATTTATCGTCACAGATTTCGAACCCATTACCTTCCCAGGACTTCCTTTGGCTCGTATTTCTCGTAAAACTCCCCAGAAGTTTGGCTCTCTGGCAGTTCCTCCGCTTTGGTCATCTTGGTGTAACTTTCCCTGGAATCCTCTCAAGGTTTACTTCCAGCTGACCAGAGGCTGCAAAAAGAAGAGAGAGATAATCCCGAACATATCAGGGGCATTTGATGGCCTCCATTTTAGTGTGTGTAGGATTCACACAGTGAATCTGCTCTGGGTTTTAGTCTGAAATTTAAAGAATTCCACAGCACTGTGCCGTGGTAGTTAAAGCAGTGTCAAACTGCATTAATTCCACAGTGTAGATGCATCTTCCCCAGTCATGGCTAAGGTGGCCAAGAAACTAGGCTCCTGAATCTGGCTCCCTTTGAATCGTGCATTTTAAAACTGTTTCTTTTAAAAAGAAAAAGTATCTGAGTTATCCTTTTTTTGGGGGGGGGGAATTAACTGTTGTGCCTCATTTTGGGGACACTACAAGCCTCAGAGGATAAACTCTTGTTTTTGCTGTTGTTGTTTTTAAACATAGTTAAAAATTAACAGCATACAAAGGTTCAAGGGCATTTAAAGCATCCTAAAACAAACTCGTTAAAATAATAATAATAATAATAATAATAATAATAATAATTTTCCCACTATTCATTGATTCCTGGATAGAATCCAGATAATTGATGGTCCAAAATGTTTGTCAGTTTCTCTGACTAATAATGATAATGATAATATCATCCAGGAATAGTGGAATAATAATAATTCAAATTTCCACTAGTCCTGGATAGAATCTAGATCATTGATAGTCCAAAATGCTACAGTTAGTCATTGTGATTGTGAAACAGAGAAATAGTGGTAATAATAATAATAATAATAATAATAATAATAATAATAATAATAGGCAGCTCACCATAACCCTTGTCTCCTTGCAAGTAGTTCAGAAGGCAAGCCACCCTTAATCCAAATATTGCCAGAGTTACATGGAAAGCTCGCAGTCGGTGAACAGCGAGCGACTGGGTTGTTCGGCCGCCGGGTGCATTCGCTGCTGCCGGTTGTGATCTTTTTTGCTCTCTCTTTCTCTGTGTGACTGGGCTGCCAAAAATAAAAAGAGCAATGCAACTCCCAGGCCTCCTGCCAAGCTCCCCGGCCTGAACGCTGCAAGGAGGCTGTTTATTCAGGAGTGACCCTGCCTTGAGGTGAAGGCGCCCTTTTAGTGCCACACACTTTTTGGAATGATGCTTTTACATCAGGGGTGATCAGCTGGGGGAGGCTAGGGATGGCACAGGACCTTCCTCAATGTCCTGTAGGCACTCTGCGGGCTTTCTTGCCATGGTTTTAGGGAGACCTCCGCTAATTTTAGGCCTGGGAAATGGATCATTAAGTTCTTTGGATGTTGTTGCATGGCAGTGGAGGGCTGCTGGGACTTGGAGTCCAACAGTATCTGGGAGGCTGCATGATTCCCAGCATGTGGGAGGGAAGGCATACTGGGTGCATGGGTGTCCTCTCTTGGAGATAAAGAAGCCAAAAGTGCAAACTATTTGCAGCAAAAGAAGGAACCAAACACACTTAACCGAAAGGGTGGAGCTGATATCCCTCCCCTCCAGTGTTGTGTATCTATTTCCTTGCCTTCCAACACCTTTTTAAGTGGGAAGGATTTTCTACAACAGATCCACCCTTGGTCCTTCCTTCTTGTCAAGAAAGAGGTCCTACCTTGCAAGCTCCAAACTGCGTTATGTATCCCTTTGGCACAAAACCTCAGCCTGAGAGGAAGAAAAAGTTTCTTCCATCCTGTTCCAGAAGACAGGATCTGAACGAATGGATTCAAACAACTAACAGAAGACTCTGGGTAAAGATTTGAAAGCACTTCCTGATGGTTAAGAGCTGTTCGACAGAGGCACAAACTGCCTTGGAAGGCAATGGACTCTCCTTCATTGGAGGCTTGTAAGAAGAGGATGCCTACCTCTCAGCGGTGCTTTAGCTGTAGATTTCCTAGGGTGGCAGGGAGGGGGTTGGACTACACAACCTTCGGATGCCCTCTAGACATATCTACAAATAACTCACTAGAATATCAGGCAAACTGCTGAGCATTATGTCCGTAATGGTGTGCGCACACACAGACTGTTTTGCTCATAGATGTCTTGAAGATGCAGAATGGTGTGAACTCAAGTAGCTAAGTGTTTTTCAGCAGAGGCGAATGGAGGAAGTGAAAGGGAGAATTTAAACTCTTCACTACCTCATTTCCTTCAGAGCTGGCAATATAGGCTCTCCTCTATATGTCAATGGAATATGACTCCTACCATCTCTGGCCATTCACCAGAGCAGATCCCCGCTCTTCCTGGGAGACTGGGCAAAAACAGCAAAAGATTCCTTTCGATCACATCGGCAAAGAATGGAGCATTTTATTCAGGTGGCTGATACTTAATGGTGACGCCCAGAAAAGTAGTATGTTTTCTTGCTCAATTTCATTCCCCAAAGATCAGAGGATTCCCTAAAAATGTGCTTCAGAGCAGGCACCGCAAAACATTCTCTGGAGAAAAATCAACTTTTATTTTGAGGCTCACACTGGTACAACTACTGCCAGGCACAAGAGCATGGAGAGCGAACACAGGCGATACAATCCCAACGATTCCACGCCATCCAGGCCCACCCCAACCACAATCGATGGCAAACTCCAGCACCATAATCCTTCTTGCCCTGAAAAGCGTTCTAGGCTTTCTTCCTAGGCAGAAAAGCAGTCACAAAAGAAATGCGAGACAGCGGGTTGATATTAAGAGAAGATTTTACTAGTGACACGTCGTTCAGGAACAGAGCTGGGATGTCATCCCGTGGAGCTTAGTTAAGCTAAACCTGGAAATGGAAAAGAGAGAGAGAGAGAGAGAAAATTGCCATGGATCAATATTGGTAACATAAAACATCCAAATATTTAGAAATCAGGAGCAGCCGTGCAGGATCCTGCAGCTCCTAAATTTCATTCTATCTGCCAAATACCTGCACACGCAAGAACGAACTGAACTACAAGGGAATGGATTTCATAACACATTACGGGCAGGACATCCCAAACCAGCCCTAGACATTGGTATCAGCTTACATGTGTAGGCAAATGTTTCTTTTTAATCTTTTACAGAAAATTATTTTCATGTTTTTAACGGTTTTTAATCATATTTTAAAATAACATTGTTATTTCTTCTGGACATCTTTCAGGAGTGATTTTTAATTGTTCAGCCAGCGCGGTGCCATGGTTTGAGTGCTGGACTATGACTTTGGAGACCAGGGTTCGAATCCATGCTCAGCCATGGAAACCCACTGGGTGTACTTGCCAGGTCACACTCTCGGTGTCAGAGGAAGGCAAAGGCAAACCCTCTCTAAGTAAGTCTTGCCAGAAAACCCCCCATAATAGGTTCGTCTTAGGGTTGCCATAAACTGGAAACAACTTGAAGGCACACAACTCTTGGATGGCAGGGGGCTGGATTAGGTGGTCCTTGTGAGTCCCTCTGAACTCTCTGAGTTCACACCGACTCTCACATTCCTGTCTATTTTCCGCAGCATCCTCCTCTGACCCCTAAGAGATTCTAGAAGCGATGAGCCCTAAGCCATGGCTTGAAAAATGAGCCGGTGCACATCACCTACCATTTGCAAAGCGGCATTGCTTGAGCACTTCGCTGAACCCCTCACACAGCTTCAGGTCGGTCTGGTTCTGGGCGCACTCCAGGAATTGCTTCATCTCGTACTGGCAAGGGGTGAACTGGGACTGCTGGGCCAAAGGCTGGGCCCCCTGAGGCTCCTGAGGAACAAGCAGAGCAGAAGCCCCTGAGTCTTTCTTGCCTAAGACAACTCTAGGAAATGAATGGGGCTGCCCTAAGTTGACAGGTGACCAGAGGCCGCATACATACACAGGGCCTCAATACCCAGAGAAAGGCACCAGATCCTGTCTGATCTTAGAAGCTAAGCAGGGCCAGCCCAGCAACTGTATGAGCCACTGCCAACAAATACCAGGTACTATAGATTCTGTTTTGGAGGAACAAACTGGTAAAACTACCTGAGTGTTCCTTGCCAAGGAAAACCCTGTGAAATTCACAGTATCACATTGTATCACATTCTTTTCTGTTTGTTATCCTCTTTCCTTCCTGTCTGTTTATAGGCATATATATTTGATACGTTTTACAATTGTATCACATTGTTTTATATTTGTAATCCCCTTTCCTTCCTGTGTGCTTGTAGGCATATACATTAGATATGTTGTGCGACCATAAGTTGACAGGCGACTTGAAGGCGGCACACACACACACACACAGATACAAGGCACCAAAGTTTCCTTGCTGACTTGCAGGACCCGAGAGCCTCAGGTCAAGGAACGCTCCCTCTCACCTGGTAAGTGATGTCGGGCCTTGCGGCTTCAGAGCTTCCGCCTCCAAATCCTCCCGTCATGGCGTGCCCCAAAGTGTGGCCCACGGCCGAGCCGACGGCGACGCCTGCAGCTGTGGTGGCCATTTGGGCCATCAGGCCAGGCTGCCTGGGGGCCGGAGAAGCCACGGCCGAAGGAGGGGCAGCGGCCGGAACGGGGGCACGTGGCGCCGGTGGCGGGGCAGAGCGCATGGCCGGCGCGCGGCTGCAAAGACAAGAAGCAGACAATCTATGAGCTTTGAGATGCTGAGCGAGAAGCAACCCCAGATGGGAACTAACTGCCTTGGTGTGTCCTCCTAGCAGCGCTTGAAATCTAACTCTAGGGATATGGTCTCATAAACACAGCCTCATTCCTGGGACAGAGAGAGAATAATTTCTGAGGGACGGAGTCTCCTTGCGGGTGAAAAGAGAAAGAGGTGGTTCTGGCCAGCATTTGGGCCCCAGCCCAGCTGAGAGTTGGAGCATCGCCACCTGATTCCCATTCGTGCTCATCCATTCCCCATCTCAGCCTAACCTTTATATTATCATTTACTCAAGTATTTTTGTTCCAAAAGATCTAAGGGCAGAATGCAAATCAAACCAACACTAAGAGGGTGAAACAACAGAAATGACTGAAATGGACTAAATACATATTAAACACATCATTAAAAGAGCCTTCAGGGAGTTGGACTTGTTGGCCCTTGAGGTCTCTTCCAGCTCTACGATCCTGAGACCGAAACAGTTTGAAAACCCTGCGCAAAGCATGGAAGCAAACCAACGAGAGCCAAAGGCTTTGAGGAACAGCCGTGTTTTTTCCTAGGAGCCTAAAGGAGGCCCGTGTTGCTCCACCGAGGGGAAGGCATGCCTCAGTCGGGGCCTCATGGCTGAAAAGGGCCCCTCTTCATAGGACCTGGCCTTCCTCGAAGGGCTCCTGGGAAGATGGTGCAGAAGGATCATGGTCCTGGGTAAAGGGAGGAACGATGCGATAACAACGATACTTTGAACAGACTTTTTGCTCCTTCATGACTGACAGAGGAGAGCAGTGAGGATCAGTGAGGAGAGCCTGAGCCTAAAAATGAATTCTGCAAATGCTTCTGGAATAAGAATCTCACACTTCAAGGAAACTAGGCAGAGGGCTCCGTTCGTGTCTGAAACAGCGGCTATAGCCCTCTTGCCTTCTCTCTCTGGCTGTTTCCACACAACCGCAGTTTGACACCACTTTCCCTCCCGTGATATTTTATCCTACAGAATCCTGGGATTTGTCGTTGAGTGAGGCACCAGCGCTCTCCGACAGACCAGGCTGAAGACATGGCCAGGTATTCAGTCCTCTACAGCGCTGACGGACTTGGAAAGCGCAGGTAATCTGTCCATAGGAAACCTCACAGCGCCGACAATCCCTTTGAAGCTGGTTAAAGATTGACAGCCGAGGAGAGCGGTGCTTATCTAACCTGCCTCCCTCAGCCCCAACAGAAGGGCCAGGAGAGGAAGAGGAGGAGGAGGAGGAGGAGGAGCAGCCGCCTGCCTGCCAAGGATAGCCTCCCTCTCCCCCAAACGCTACTAAAGGCGGAAACAACATGGAGGCATCCGACTAACATCTCCAACGGTTTGCCTCTTGTTTCGCCTGTAACATCTTGCCTGGCGAAGAAGAAGAAGCCCATGGAGCTTCCAAAGCTTGCAACAAGGATAATAATATTGTGCATTTTGGTTGGCCAAGAAAGGTATCGCCATATTTGGAGGGGTTTTGTTTGCATTTGCGAAATGGGACTCTACTCTGAGGTGGCAGATGGGCATTTCATTCCTCTAACTTGCAAAGAAGAGCCAGCAATAGTAATAAAAGACCAGTCCCTCTTTGATCTCTGGAGAGGAAGAAGGAATAAGGGACTATTCATTCCCCGGGATTTATAGACTTCCTTTCAATTCGGAAAGGAGAAGATGCGGCAGACGGAGCCACCCCAAAAGGATACCCAAAGACCTCCCAAGACGGAGACCTTGCCCTCTCGCCTCTTCCTTGTGGATGATGGTTTTTCTGGTCTATGGCCGGGAGGTTTCTTGGCAGGTTTCTTCAGCGGTGCTTTGCCAGGGCCGTCTGTCCTCTGAGGCTGAGAGAGTGTGACTGGCCCACCAGGGTCACCCAAAGAGATGAAACTTCTGGAAATGTTAAAACCATACAAAAGAAAACAAGGACACAATTTTTCCTCGGTGTTTTCCCCCCTCCCCAAGGAAAAAAAGGGGGATTTTTTGGGAAAACTGGGAAAATAGAGAGTTGCAGTGGGAAAGTGTGGCTGAGGGGCCTCGTGGGGCTCCCATGGGGTGCTTTGTTGTTCTTAAATGCCCCCCAAAATAAAATAACATAAAATAAAATATCCCCCACCAGACCAGAAAGCGCTTATTATTTAAAACCTTTTGGCATCATCGATATATTGATATGATCGATAGGACCTGGGTTTGAATCCCGGCTCGAGCGTTAAAGCAACAATAACCAATGGGTGACCTTTGGGCAAAGCCACACTCTCTCAGCCTCAAATGATGGAGATGGCAGAGCCCCCTCTGAAGAAATCCTGCCAAGAAATAGGTCAGAAACGACTCGAAGGTACACAACAACAAGAAGACTGGAGGGGGGGATGATGGGACTTGTAGTCGAGGGATTTGTAGTCTTCACCTGGCCGGTGGCGCCATGCGGGACGTCCGGCTCCGGCTTCCTCTCGGCATGATGGCGACCTCTCTCTTTTTCTTCTTTGCCTCCTCTTTCTCTCACCGGCACAACGCTCCTCCACCTCCCCTTTCTACTTCCGCTTCCGGCCTGTAGTCCCCGCGCTGAAGGTCACCGACTGAGGACGCGCATGCGCATTCTCCGGAAGCGGCGGAGTCAGCGCCCTGGAGGCGGCGCATGCGCACTGCCCTCCAGTGACGCCATAGGTTGAGGGCCGCGTGAGCCGGGAGCGTTGCATCACTATAGGACCTCCCCCCCTTCAATGACCTTGAGCGAAGTTACACTCTCTCAGCCTCAGGGGAAAGACCGTTTCCAAAACATGCTCAAGAGGAAGGACTCTGGCCAAATTAAAAGGCTCTGGGAGGCAATGGGAGTGTAGTGGGCAAAGTCACACTCTCTCAGCCTCAAAGGCAATGGCAAGCCTCCTTTCTAAGAAAACCCTGTGGGCTGGGGGTGGGTTAGATGGCCCCTTGGGATCCCATCCAACTCCAAGGCTCTATTATGGCTCTATTGTGTTGCTTCAGCCCTTAAGGCAGCGGTTCTCAAATAGTGGGGCGGGCCCCCCAGGGGGGGCGCGAGGCTCCATAAAGGGGGGCCCGTTACGGCTGGAGAGAGGGAGATTGTCCCAGCACAGCCCCAGTAGCTCTATCCTGATTGGCCAAACCCGCCCATGTGATCGCGTGGGGGGGGCGCAAAATGTTTTCTTCTTTCCTAGGGGGGCGTGACAGAAAATAATGGAGAAACACTGCCTTAAGGACATCTCTACTTTTAATTCAGAAGGACAATGCCATACGTAATATTATAATAGTAATAATAAATTATTTATTTATAGCCCTCCCAATCACAAGGAATCTGGGGGGGGGTTACAGCAATAAAAGTGCACGGAATACAATAAAATTCGAAAATTAGTCCCTTTCCAAACCCCCCCCCCCCTATGAAAAGATTTAAACAATGGCAGAAATAATCAACTGCCCTGGCTCAATGCTACAGAATTCTGGGAACTGTAGTTCTGTGAAACATTTAGCCTCCTTTGTCTGACAGCTCGGCTGCCACAGTAAACTACAGTTCCCAGGATTCCCTAGCACTGAGCCAGGGCAGTTAAAGCGGTGTTGAACCCGATTATTTCTGCAGTGCGGATGCAGCCATACGGAGTGAGCCCTTAGGGCTTGTTCCAGGACACACACACACACACACACACACACCGGACGCTACAGATCCCAAAATCCTTGGATGGTCAAGTCCCATTTATATGCAACTATGTGCATGGGGATTATGGGGCTTACAGTGGGCACACAGGCAAAGGAAGCAGTGCAGTGGGGATGATGGGGGTTGCAACCCACCCAACTTCCAAACACAAAGGGTCCTGGCAATGGGTGGCCCTGGGGATGATGGGGGTTGCAACAGACACAAAATGTGACACAAATCAGGGAGGCAAGGAGGCAGTCGGACGTTGCAAGGCTTTTATGATGTTCCTGAACGGAGGAGGAATCATAGCAAAGAAAGCGGAGGAGGAGGAGGAGGAGGAGGAGGCTTCGCAGGACGGAGCATCGTCTTCAGTGGATGATGGGAAAACCAAGAAGCCGGGTGTTTCTGCCGCCTGCGGGAAAGCAAAAAGAGCCGTCGTAAATAACAGTTTTCACAGGGCAGCAGGCAATCATGGAAGGCAGGATAATAATAACAATAATAATAATAATAATAATAAAAAGAATATTTCTCAGCGGTGGCTTTCGATCTCATCTTTCTGTGTTGGGAGATGCAGGAATAAAGGAATCCAGTAGCGCCTTTGAGAGCAACCGGGATAAAGGAGTTGGGGACTACAGTTCCCATGCGCCTGATGAAGGGCACCATAATCCACCAAGGAACTTTGTCTTCCTTGTTAACGTCGACAGAGGTTTTGAGTGCTGGGCTAGGAGTCCAGGAGAGATGGATGCAGATCCATGCTCAGGCCTGGAAACGGCCTTGGGGGAGTCACACTCTCTCAGCCTCAGGGGAAGGCAACAGAGGAAAACCTCCTCCTCCTCTGAAGAAGAAGAAGAAGAAGAAAGCCCTAGGATAAAGCAGAGGCCGCTTGGATTCCTTTTTGACAGAGGGCGATAGGCAGCCTGGGGAAGATGGGAGCTGCAACCCACCCAGCCGTGATACACAGAGAGAGAGAGAGAGAGGGGGGGGCCGGGGGATGATGGGAGCTGCGGTGCTCCCAGCGCTCCCTCCCTCTCGCACGCGCAGAGACCGAGGGTCCCGGGCGCACCTAGGAGGAGCGCGGTCCCTGCCGTGCCTGGCGGCGCTTCTTGGCCCTGCTGGCGCGGATCTTGGCGGCGATCTTGCGCTCGTGTCCGGCGGGGACCCTCCGGTTGGTCCTCTGCTCCCGCGAGCGCCGGCTCCGCCCCTTCCCTCCCGCGCCGGGGCCCCGAGGGCCGCCCCGCCAGGCCCGCTCCCTCGGCCGCCAAGCCTCCTCCCCCGAGTCCCCCGCTTCCGCCTCCTCCGCCGCCGCCGGCTTTTCTTCTTCTTCTGCCTCTGCCTCTTCCTCTTCCTCTTCCGGCGGGGCTTCCGAGGAGGGGCGGGGCTCGGGATCTGGCTCCGCCTCCTGCAGCTCCGGCTTTTTCTTCGCCCCGCCTCCTTCGGCCTCTGGGGGCGTCTCTACCGCGGCCTCCGCGGCCACTTGGGACTGGCTCCGCTTCCGCTTCATGGCCCGCCCCCCAGGCTCCTCCTCCTTCTGGCCACGCCCTGCCCATTGGCCGCCGAGGCCACGCCCCTCCCCGGAGTGACGTCACACAGAACATAGCGTCGACCGGGAGACAGGCCACGCCCACCACCAGGCTCCTCCTCCTCCTCACCTTTGCCCCCTCCCTGGCCCCGCTGTTGCCGTGGCAACGGGGCCTGCCCTCAGGCCTTTGGCAATAATAATAATGATAATGTACAATGCATTAATACAATATAATTTAAAAACACATTTGCTTTCCTTTTTTCTTTCTTTTTCTCATATATATCTATATCTATATCTATATATATAAAAGAAAAGAAAAAAGTATAAGAAACCTATATAGTTTATATAGTTTACATATCAACTATGTCTATAGTTTATAGGTATATAGCATATATATATATATATATATATATATATATATATGAGAAGCAAAAGTGAAAGAGAGGAAGCAAACATGTATGTTTTTAAATGATTTTATATTGTTAATAGTTTAATTATATCCATCTATAGATCTATCTATTGATCTATATTATATCTAGGAGAAATTTAAAAATATAGTAAGATATAGAAATATTTAAACAAATATTGCAAAGAAAAACCCATAACAGGTTCCCCCAACCACTATATATATATATATATATATATAGGTTGTTGCATATATGTTTGCAGTTGTTGTGTGCCTTCAAGTCATTTCCGACTTATGGCAACCGTAAAGGGGAACCTATCTATCATGGGGTTTTCTTCGCACGTTTCTCCAGAGCGGGTTTGCCATTGCCTTCCCCTGAGCTGAGAGAGTGTGACCTGCCCAGGGTCACCATGATTTGAACCCTGGTCTCCAGAGTTGCAGTCCAGCTCTGAAACCACTGAGACCCCCACCATTCATTCATTCATTCATTCAACCAAGGGCTCAAAAGCCCCGGCAACCTCCATTTCAGGACCTTGGATAGCTCCCATCTGGTAGACTAGATACTCTCAAGGACTGATGGAAGCCTTTGAAGCTTTATGCTTTACATTTAAAAGGCCATGAGTCTGAAAGTCAGGAGTGAAACAGTATTTCTGCAGTGCGGATGCAGCCCCAGTGTCCCAATTCTGGGAGAAATGCAAGATATAAATACATATAATAAACATAACAACAACAACAACAACAATAAGAAGAAGAAGAAGTGGAGGCATTTCATGAGAAAGAGACTGACAAATCTCATGTATTAAAAACTGATTCCAAGCACATTCGGTAGACAAGACTCCCGAAATCTCTTGCATGAGCAAGTCCGGCTCTTTTAATGCCAGTAATATCACACGTTTTGGCTCCGCAGAATAATTCCGTCCTTTGTTTCGCTGCCCAGTGGCCATAGTCATTTCTCAGTAGCCAGCCCATTAAATTAAATGTTCTCCTTTAGGAGCCTTGAAGGAAGCTGAAGGGCGGCATTCATACCCTTCCAGATGCTCTCAGAGGCCTTTTTATTTTCCGGAACAAAAGAGAGATACAGTACACAACATGGAAAGGCTCCAGAGAGCTCCAGGCAGGAGCAAAAGAACTGGGGACCTACTGTCTGGGTCCAAGTAATACATAGTTGGTGAGCTGTGGGCTCCCATTCATTTCTGACTTATCATGGGGTTTTCCTGACAAGATTTGTTCAGAGGAGGTTCGCCATTGCCTCCCTCTAAGGCTGAGAGAGTGTGACTTACTTAAGGTCACCCAGTGGGTTTCTTTGGAGGGGAGGGATTCAAACCCTGGTTTCCAGAGTTCTCAAACCTCGACTGCCATATATTATATTTATTGTGCATATATATTATACACATAGACATATATATTTAAGTAATAGATTACAAATATATTATTTTTATAATATATAATATTTATATATATATATTATATTGTGTTATAACCTTTTAATATAATATAGTATATGTATAAGATATTATAAATATGTATTATATTATAAAAATAAATATAAATATAAAATTACATTATACCATAAATATATAATATATTAGAAATATATAATATTCATAAATATATATTGAATATTATATTATAACATTTTAATATAATATAACATAATAGAACAAATGTATACTATATTGTAAATATGTAATATTTATGAATATATATTATAAGCATGTATTGTATCATAAACATATTTTATATTATAACATTTTAGTATAATATAATATTATCTCATATTCCAAATATATAATATTTATAAATATATATAATGAATATATATAATTTTATATCATATTCTATTATGACATTTTAATATAACATAAGATGATATTGTATTTCAAATATATAATGTATTTAGAAATATATAATTTGCATTATAGTCACTGTCTCCCAAAGCGGGATTCGAACTCGGTTAGAGAAAAAGAAAGCCACGCCCCCTCCCTCAACCCCGGGAACGGGAGTTAGAGACACCAACTCTCGCGAGAGCTTCCCCTCAGGAGAGCTCGGGGGGCGGAGCCGGCCATAGGCATCGGCGGATGCGATTGGCCGGCGGTCCGCACGTGCCGGGCGTCGGAGAGCGCCACGTCCATTGAGGAGGAAGCGAGGCCGAGGCAGCCGGGCGAGAGGGGGAGGTGGGCGTGGCCACCGGTGGGCGTGTCCCCGCGCCCCGCGCCCCAGAGCCAATGGGCGAGGCGGGCTGCCGGCGCCGGGCGGGCGCGCGTGCGCAGAGCGGGGGCGGGCGCCTGGAGTCTCCTGCCGGGTCCGCCGGGGCGAGGGCTGGGCTCAAGATGGCGGCGCCCGTGCTGCTCCGCGTCTCGGTGCCGCGCTGGGAGCGGGCGGCCCGCTACGCCGTCTGCCTGGCCGGCATCCTCCTCTCGCTCTACGCCTGCCACCTGGAGCGCCAGAAGGGCCGCGACCTCCACTACCGGGCCCTCTGCGACCTCAGCGAGCGCGTCCGCTGCTCCGCCGCCATCGCCGCCAGGTCAGGGAGGCTGCGTCCGCACAGCGGGAACGGTCCCGTGGGGCGCCGCTTCAACGGCCCTGGCTCAGCGCTGTCGGCTTCGCTTCCCTGACAGAGAAGGCCAAGTGTCTCACAAAACGACAGGTCCCAGAATTCCATAGCATGGAGCCACGGCCGTCAAAGTGGTGTCACTCTGGAGCGTTGGCATCCATTGGGGTTGGTTCCAGAATCTCCTGCGGACACCCAAATCCATGGATCCTCAAGTCCCATTATATGCAACCGGGGGGGGGTGCTATTTATTATTATTATTAGAGTGGGCCCTTGGTACCCGCTGGGGTTCGGTTCCAGGACCCCCCTGTGGATACCCAAATCCATGGATGCCCCCAAGTTCCATTAAAAATAATGGAGAGTGAAATGGTGTCCCTTCTCTAAAATGGCAAAGCGATCTTGTTGTGTAGTGGTTTGAGCGTGGGACTATGACTCTGGGGACCAGGGTTCGATGCCTAGTTTGGCCATAAAACCCAGTTGGTGACCTTGGGCAAGTCACACTCTCTCAGCCTCGGGAAGGCCATGGCAAACCTCCTCTGAAGAAATCATCCAACAAAACCCCAGGATAGGCTTGCCTCAGGTTTGAAAATGATTTGAAGGTACTCAGTAACAACTGCAACTTTGTGATTAACTTTAAGTACTGCAACTCCATCCTGTGGAATCCTGGGATTTGTAGTTTTGCATGGTCTCTGTAGGCTTCTCTGGCAGAGTACTAGTGCCTCACCAAACTACAAGCCCCAGGATTCTGCAGGATGGAGCCATGGTGGTTAAAGCGGTGTCAAAGCCGCCTTCTGTCATTTTGGGAAGGAGGAAGGGTGGTGCAGGACTGGGAAAGCCTTTGCCCCCCTGCTCTGACCTCCGTATCCCATCAGCCACAGCCAGTGTGGCCGACAGCATAGTTCTCTTGGAGTTATAGTCCAATGTCACGTGGAAAGGCCGAAGGTCGACCCAACTGTGTGTACAGAGTTCTTCGTTGAGGGCTCAGAAATACTCTCGGTGTCCAGCAAGCAGGTATCTAACACAGAATAGTTGCCATCTAGAGTTATTCGAGTCCCTTGGCCAGAGAGCTCTAGTGCCTTGACAAACTACAAATCCCTCAATTCTGTAAGACGCGGCCGTGGCAGTGGACTCATAGCTTTGCAGTTGTCTTGTGCGAAAGGACTCTCAAAGAGGCTATTTTTTTAAAAAAATGCAAATTGAAAGATAAGTTTAGGTATGTCTGGAAGGTGGTGTTTATGTGGCTTTGGTCAAAAACACATTGCAGAAATAATCCAGTTTGGGACTGCTTTAACTGCCCTGGGAATCCTGGGAACGGTAGTTTGTTAGCCTTCTCTCTGCCACAATAAACTACAATTCCCAGGATCCCCAAGCACTGAGCCAGGGCAGTTAAAGCAGTCTCAAACTGGATTATTTCTGCAGTGTGTTTTGGGCCTGTGTGAATACAAAATTAAAATAAACAGAGATGTTGAAAGGACTGGTTCCTAATAATTTATGAAGACAAGAGGGGCCGGTTTTGTTCAGACGCTTTCTTCAGTTGCGAGAAAGACGAGGTAATAGCTCTTTGCACATGTTCAGAGTGTTCTCTCATAATATGGGGAGGGGGAGATCATGCGTCTAATCATGTCTTTCTAATGTTGTTGGACTGCAAATCCCATCGGCCCCAACCAGGCTAGGTAGCGTGAGGAATGCTGGCAGTTGTAGTCCAGTGACCCCTGGCGCTCTCCATGATTCCTCCTCTCTCTTCTTTCAGAGTGAGCTGAAGCCAGGCTCTTGGCTTATTTCCTTGCCTCTTGAAGAGCTTCTGGTGCAAAGCCACTTGGGCCTCGGAGATAAGCTGCTGACCGCAATGGTGATGGAAATGGGGGGGGGGGGGCTGCGTATGCCAGGAATGTGGAGTGAGCTCAGCCGGACGGACGGACGGACGGACGTGGGCCCGGAGGATCTGTGCAGGGAGGGCGCGGCGCGGCTGCCTGTCTGCCTGTCTGTCTGTCTGTGTGCATGAGGAGAGAAGGAGGAAAGAATGGGGTGAGGCTGCGTTTTCTCCTGTGGGCGTGATTTGGACTGATCAGCTCCTGGCACCGTTCCCTGGCTTTGTGGGTGAGATCCTCAACTTGGAAAAGTTACTTTGTGGGGAAGGGGGTTGCAACTCCCAGAATCCCCTCCCTCAAGCCACCATAGACCCAAAATACAACTTTTCAATGAGTTCAAAAAATAGTTGCAGGGCTGACCCGAATGAATTTCCCGAATGAATGGGGCTTCTCATGGAAGGTGCCTCCCTCCATGTGGCAAAGGAGCCCGTCAGGTCAAGGGGGAAACTGGGCATACCTGTGCTGGAAATGCCAAAGAAGCTGGTTTACTAGGGAGACATGCAGCAGTTTCTGCATTTGCTACACAGCCTGGTTCCTCCCTCCAGCTCAGCTAGTGAAAGAAACCCCAGCAGAGCATGCATTGAGGTATATACATTCATCCCAGTGCTCTTCTTGGGTATCACTTTGTTGGTGCAGCTGGGTTTTACTCAAAGTGTTGAAATCAAACTTTGAACCATTTATTTCCTCTCTAGATACTTTCTGTACTACAGGGCTGGCTGAAGGTAACTAGTTCTCCTCATGCAACTGCAGGTATGTGGAACCTGTCCCGCATTGTCTTGCCTGCTTTTCTGTGGCACCGCTGTTTGGTGGTTTCCCAGCTTTTGTATATTCCCTTGTATATTCCAGTCTGGAAGATCAAAATACCTCTCCTAAGGCTTATGAATTCCTGGCAGCCAGAGCTTTTAGATAAACTGTTTTTTTGCCCTGTCCACCAGTGGAATGTGACCTGAGAGATAACCCCACTGAAGCTGGATTTGGCCCTTAATTGAAAGTGGTTTCTCACCCTTTTGGAAGATTTCCTTAACTGCACTCTGTGCGATTCGTGTCTTAACTTTGATTTTGCAAAGGATCAGAACTGACCACAGATTCAGTTTTATGTGTATGCATTCTCTGATGCTGTACACTTCATAACTGGTGCGTTCTTGTTTTTTCACTGGGCTTCACCTTCAGCCTCCCTCTTTTTCCTGGTGGTGAGCGATTCAGCGAATCCAGTTTACTTCTCCCAAGAGCCTTCTGGCCAGCAAGTCCAAGTTTAAAATACCCTCCTGCCTTCAGTTACTTCAGTGTGGTTTTGAAACAATACTGGGTGTGGGGGGGAGGCATCTGAGGTTGCTGTACACCCAAGGCTTCTTAATCATAAGATCTCTGAAGAAGTCTTATTTGTGTGAAAGGCTTTCTTCACAATGTCAGCTGTTCGGGTGGTTGGTTGTCTAAAGTTTGGGCTGTTCATATTTGTCATGCTGATGTACCGATTAGGAAACTATTTCTGCTGTGCTTATGAGAAGGGGTTATTGTTCCCCAGTGTTCAGAAAGAAGCCATTCTCTCTCAAAAAAAACCCCAACAAAATAAAATCTGGCTCGGTAGTGGAAGAATGCAGGGCAGTGCCAATTTATGTGTGCCATTGTGTGGCATCTTGAGTTGATGGTCCATTGCTCTTGAACCTGAAAGAGATCTTTCGTGCTTCTTCTGTTGAGCACTTCACTTGAAAGTTGGAAACCTTCCTCTCCTCTCCTCTCCACATCTAACAGCTACATCAGGACTCTCCAAGTGTTGTTGGACTCCCGATTTCTTTCATCCCCGAGTTGCAGTCCAGTCACATCTCACCCTCGCCTCCATTAGCTGGTATTCCATTGCTTCTGTTACACTTGGAGCAACATTGGCTGGTCAGTTTTGTTGTTAGTTGTCTCAGGTTGGTTTCCACTTAGGGTGACCCTGTGAATGAAAGACCTCCAGGTCACCTTTTATCCACAGTCCTGCTCAGGTCTTGCAAATTCAGGGCAGCTATGGCTTCCTTGTTGGAGCCCATTCGCCTGTAATGCCAGTCTCCCCCTTTTCCTATTGTCTTCTACTTTACCTATCATTATAATTTTTTTCAGTGAGTCACCTTGTCTCATGATATGTCCAAAGTACAATAAACTCTGTTCAGTCATTTGGGCTTCTAGGAAAAATCCAGGCTTGATATGCTTTTGGACCCATTGATAAATCTTTTTTTTGGGGGGGGGGTGTCCACTGTATCCGTAGAAAACTCTTCTCCAGCTCTCCTCTTGAGCTCCAGAGCCACTTGAAAAGCAGTAAGACTTCTTTCTGCTTTTGAGTGCCTCTTAATCTGAGTTGAAGGAGTGGAGCTCTGAGCACAGAAAGTCCTTTTTCCGAACCAGTTAGGGGTGTGTGTGTGTGTGTGTGTGTGTGGTTTCTCAAAAATATTGGTGGTTTTTAAAATGTCCTCCCCCCTCCTATTGCTCTGTAGGTGTCCGCAAGCTGGGGAAAAAAAACCCTTGGGGGCTACATGCGGTCTGTGGGCCATAGTTTGGCCACCCTCCTTGCAGACAGAGAAGGAGCAGCACAATTCTCTGGATTCCTCTGGACACCTCAGTGGTGTTTGGTACAATGAACCAGAGTATCCTTGTCCATCCTAAAGACAAAGAAGTTTTATTTGGCGTAAGCTTTTGTGGACAGTGGCCCATTTTGTCAGGTGTGTCGGATTAAGTGGACTGAGCTCTGTGAAAGCTTGTGCCAAATAAAACTGGTGTGTCTTTAAGATGCTGCCTCAGTCACCTCTGGTCTAGACTGCTGTTATGTGCCGTATATGGGGCTTCCCTTGAATATAGTATGGAGGATTTAGCTGATGCAAAACGCAGTTGCTTGCTTGGTCAGGCAAACAGAGCCTGCAACACCAATACTGTACCAGCTCCACTGGCTGCCAGGCTGAATCTAAAGTACGGGAGATGCCTACAAAGCCCAGCCTAAATGGTCTGGGCCCAGGTTGTATGAAGTACTGACCACGCTCTGTACGCCTAGGTTTGTATTTGGGCTCCATTCAAGATTTGATGGCGTGCACCTTTAAAGCTCTTGGGACTTGGATACCTTAGGGGCCATTTTTCCTTCTTTCAATAAGTTTGCAGGGACAGATTGGCCTCAAAATATTTCTGAGGCAAACCTACAGTGGGGACCAAGCTGGGAGGAAACATTTCCAGAGACCAGTTTGGGGAGCAGATGACGCAAATTAGCAATTCCATGGGCTAATCCCCAAATCTTGACTGTTCTCTAAGAACTGGATTATTTGTGTGGAAGGCACACAAAGCAGGCTGTATCCTCCCTTTTCTGTTCTGTGTTTGGAGCAGGGGAAAGGCCCCTGGGGGCATTATTGGGGGCATTACATGCCTTCTTAATGCACACAAAGCCTTCCTTGTTGGCACAGAGGTGTATTCACAAATTTAACCACAAGGCTGTGGTTGCATCGTGTTTAAACTACTAAATCTAGCTGTATGTTGCTTTAATGTGCAATCTTCCTCTTTAACAAGTTTGGGCCTGCAAAGAGAGACCAAGGACAAGCAGAGGAGCCCTGGTAAGCCTTGCTTGCTTACCCACAGGTGGCCTGCTCACCTTGGAGAGTCATCTGGCCCAGGCAGGCAGTCTCAAAATTCAGGAATTCCTCAGTTAACAAAGGAGGTATGTTCTTGGGCATGGCTTCTTTAACAGAACATGTGGTACCAGAGGCAGAAGGAACATGCTTGGCATCCCTAGCTTTAAAAAATAAATTGATTTTTAAACCCAAGTAATTCAGTTTTTAGGATCTACTCTGTATAGGCAAAGTGGGTGCAAATGCTGTTAGTTGATTAATTTAGGACAGGGCTGGGCCAGATATGGCCCCATGGACCACATATAGCCCCCAAGGCAGTGAAGGTTAGCTTGAACCCTTAGCTCCAGCATGGGGCTGTGGTTGGAGAAGTTGCCTTACCCATGTGCCCTTCAGGTCGTAGGCCACAGAGCCTTGCAGACAAACATTTGGGAAACGTGGGCAACAGAAGCAGTGATGGAGGGTGGCCACTTTCATCAGAGCCCTTTCCCAGGGTGGCTATTCCAGAGCTGGCATGTCAACACCCATGTCTCACCCCCACAAGGGCCTTATCTTTTGTCACTCTCTGCCTCAGCCCCATTGAAAACTAAACCCAGGGTGGGACTTGGATTAGCAGTGCAATTCTGGGCCAACTGGTTTCGACAACTGATGGCTTTAGGAAGAGAGAGTGCAGTTGGTAATCTGGAGGTGTGACTGCACACAGTTAACTGTTTTATTGCTCTTTGAGCAAGCGGAAGCTGTTGACTGCTGGTCCAGACCCCTCATGGCTCAGGGAGGAGGGACTGTGCAGCCTACCTAGGACAAGGAGCAATGGATGCAAGCAACAGGAAAAGAGACTCCACTTAAAAGAGATTAGAAGGAAAGTCCTGATAGTAAAAGCTGTTTGATGGCGGAAGACATTGCCTTGGAGACTGATGGAGTCTCCTTCTTTAAAGATTTTTAAACAGAGGCTGGATGGCCATCTATCACAGGGGAGTGCTCTGTGTCTTCCTGTATGGCAGAATGGGGCTGGACTGGATGACCCTTGGGGTCTCTTCCATCTCTATGATTCTGTGATTCAGTGTATCAAGGGCCTTTGAGAACCAGAGAGGTACCTGGTATCTTTCTGAGCGTGTTTCCTTCCCACCTCCAGGTGCTGTTCAAACAAGCCCACACTACAATACTGTGTTTTTAAATGTATGCCGCCTTGAATCCCATGTTGAGAGAAAGGTGAGGTATAATTTTAATAATAACTGGTGATGGACACTGAGAGTTGCAGTCTGGCAGCACCCGGAAGACTGCACAATTCCTATGATCCTGTTTGAAATTTTGTTAATGTTTCAGTGATGTTAACATCCACCTGTATCTGTTTTAGTTTTTTCTAAGTCATCTTGAATCCCAGGACTGGGGAAAAGGCAATATATAAAAATGCTGGCTGGGTGATTCTGGCAATTATAATTGCAAACAGGTAACTTTTTCTGAGCTCTGGCAAAGATTGGGTGAGATGTGGCAGAAGGGAGAAGTCACAGAACTGCTTATTCAATGTACTATTGAATATCCCACCTGATTGGCCTTCACGTTACTGTCATTCCAGCGAAAACATGACTGTTTCTGAAAGCCTTGCAGGCCAAGCTGGTTTTCTATAGATCCTCAGATGTGCATGGTTTTGCATTGTTTTACACCTTTTTAACTGGTTTTAGCCTGCCATCTTTTAACTTGTTAACCTGTTTTTCTTGCAGATGGGGTCGTGGGTTTGGCCTCTTGGGTTCCATTTTTGGAAAAGACAGTGCAATAAACCAGCCGAACAGCGTCTTCGGTCTTGTCTTCTACATACTACAAATGTTACTTGGTAAGTATCACTTTATATCAGGGATGTTGTGCATCATTTACTTTGCTGGCTCCCCTGCATAGTAATGTCACAGCATCTCCTTGCTCTATATTTGTCAGCCACCTTGGGTCCCCTCCGGGAAGAAAGGCGGGATATAAATCAGATGTATGTATGTATGTATGTATGCATGTAGTGAAGCTACCCAATTTTATATTCTTCAGATTTAAGTTCACTTTCAAATATGTTAAGTTCTGAACTGAATTCCAGCCGGGGTCTGCAAATCCTGAAGCAAAATTCTTAAAGTCTACCAGTTACGAGGCATTCAAAATACATGTTATTTTTCTGGACTGGGTGGGGATCATCCATGTGCAGAGGTTTGGGAGAATATCTATCTTGCATAAGTAGTAATCCATTTATCATCCCCTTTATACTGGAAATCCCCTCCTCAAAACCCTATGTGGAGTGAACTTTCACCTCAAAACCCACCTTTTCTGTCAAGCTCCAAGTTTCTTCCTTAGTCACCAAATGCAAGAAGTAGTCTCCAGATAACCAGGCTGGAAAGTTTCTGTAACGAAAATAAACTGGCCTTTTGTTTTTTTACTTTGGGCAGTGGCTATGCAGAGGTACTCAGGATGCTAACTTTTGTGGGATTTCTTGCAGTCTGGAGTATGCATAACTGTCTTTGCTCATGTCCACCCCCCTTTACCCCTCCCCACTGCCCTCGCCTCACTCCTGTCCTCCTACTCCATCTGTTCTGCTCTCCTTCCCTTTCTAGCTTCAGGTGGTAAATTCTTGGGGGCAGGGACACCCCCCCCCACAAGTCACCTGCATGCGCTAAGAACTGCCATGCATGGCTTTGGTGCTGTATTAAATAGTTATGCAGAAGACTTGTCCATCTTCTCCATGGAGAGACCCTGGAGCTGAGCCTACGGGGAGAATGTGTGCGTTTCCCTACCGGAGTCCCAGAACTTCAATTGCAGTGTTCTGATAAAGGTCCAGAATCTTTTGGTGCTGAAGTATTTTTTCCTGATCTGGAAAGGGAGCAGGGAGCTGCGCACACAGCTACAGTAGGATCGCCAAGAGTAGAATCTCATCTTTTACAGCTCAAGCTTTATTGCATTGTTTAGTGCTGACACAGTGCTACTAAACAACCCAACACAGAAAGTCTGTCTTCCTCCAGTCCTCCTTCACCAGCCTCTTAATGCCAATGCTGCAAAAAAGCGTCCTGCTAGGCAGAAGAAAAGGGTGGGGGAGTGTTGGGCTGGGCTCCCATGAAAAGACTTTGTAAAAGGAAGCTTCTTTGTCAGAGGTTTTGCTAATGGAGGCATGCCTGTTTATGAGATATTGCCAGAATGACTTAGCAGCCATTTTCCTGGTTCTGGCTTCTTCTTGGTAGAGAAGGCTTAAAACAGAAACGAGACAATAACCAGCTTTGCCTTCCTCTCCTTCTAGGTATGACAGCGAGTGCGGTGGCGGCACTAGTCCTCATGATGTCCTCCATCGTCTCTGTAATAGGATCCTTGTACCTGGCCTACATTCTGTACTTTGTGCTGAAAGAATTCTGCATTGTCTGTGTTCTCACGTACTTGCTGAACTTCATTCTCTTAATCATCAACTACAAACGACTAGTTTACTTGAACGAGGCGTGGAAAAGGCAGCTCTCGCCCAAACAGGACTAAATCCCTTGGAATCTTTTGACTGACAGCCTGAAGGACCCCAGCATCCATTTAACTTTATTTTCACAGAAAAGGAAATTTAATTTTTTTTTTAAAAAAAATTCTTCATATCAAAATCCTTTTTTCCTGAGATTCATTGACTGGTCCAACTACAATGATTAGCAACAACAGCAACCCTTAGGTAACTGGTCTGCTTATAAGTTCGTTGCGCCAAGAGAGTATCCAGGGAAGTCCTGGCATGATCAAAGACAAGCTGCAACTCTACTGCGAAGGAATTCTGAGCTGCAAACTCACCATCTTTTTCTGTTTTTCCTCCCAACCTGTGCTCCTGTTTTGAGTTTGCTAACAGAGGCTTTGGAGGCCTCCTGTCTGTGTGTGTGAATTCAGTTTTGGGGTGGGGGAAAACTCCTGGGAGATCATGGTAACTGTGTGCTGGACTTTATAGGTACTGTACGAAGACCTTGCCGTGTTTACATTGTGTGTATTTTTAGCTGCGGGATCTGAACCTCCCCTGTAGATGAGACTAGGAGACTCATCCTGCCAAGAAGGGGATGACCGCAAAATATACCGTGAAGCTCCTGGTAAGCCCTGGTCCCTTGAGAGGCTGAGCAACTTGAAGAATCCTTCGTCTTCTCCTTGGGAGATTTTTTGTTGTTGTAAAAAGAATTATTTTTAAACAGCTTGCCCATGTCTCCGGAGAGCTCGGATGCAACAAGGAATTAGTGAGCGGAAGTTCCTTTTTTTCTTTTTTAACACACATGAAGAAAACGGGAGTAGAGACGGTGTTCAAGCAGCTAGAGCACTCTTCTGGATGCTTGTGTGCAGCCATGGAAAGATTGACATGACAGTTAGGAAACATGTAGAGAATGGGGATCGGCAAGGGGTGGTGGTGTTCAGTGGACACAAACCAACCGGTCGCACTGCAAATCTTTATCAGGCAGCCAAGTTGCTGATTCCAGTTTGAGTTCTCCATCAGGGCCGCTGGGCAGAATAACAACTGTATACTGGATCCCAGAGACCTGCTGGCAAATTGGTGTGCAGGAGAACCAAGCCATACCTCCACTGTATGGTCTCCGCATGAGTTGCCCTCCCAAATGAAAGGGGATTTCCCCCTCTGTGCATCCCTCTGGACCCTTTCCCCTTTGCTTTGGTGCGGCGCTTGCAGGAAGACGTCACCATGGATGATGCCTGTAGAGGTGGAGCAGTTATGGGGTCTCTCTTGCAGGCGTTGGGGTGACGTTGAGGGTGGCTGACCCATTCTCTCTCTCTCTCTCTCTCCTTGCCCCAACAGGGAGGGCAGGACAGGGCATTAGGCCAACTAAATGTCCTGAGTTGCAGTCACAGCTCTTTGCGAAATGATGTGCTTGAGGAAACGGCAGGTCACTCTGTTTTCCCTCTCCTCCTTGCCCAGTTTTCCATTTCCCGTCATCCTAAAAACTCAGTGTTGTTTTTTGTTTTTTTAAAGAAGTGCCTTCTGTCTTACAAACCAAATAATGTGGGGGGTGTTTGAAAATGGCAGGCAGAAGAGTTTTTGCGCTACAGTCCCCAAACGGCTTCACCCGGTGAATTTGGTTTTGGGCGGAAGGTGGCGTAGTTTGCCCAGGAACAGGCTTTTGCAAGGCAGTGAGGACTTTAGCAGCGGTTTGGGGTCTGGCTCAGTAAGGTTGGTATATTTGGGTCCAGGCCTTGTGTCTGACAGATGGCACAGGGCACTAGTATTTGTTAGAGGGTGCCATGTGAGCTCAGCTTTGGCATCACAGCGTCTGTCGCAGGGAATCCCGTGGCTCATCTCTCAGGTCGCACGGGACGGTGAAATGTCTCTTGTTCACTTTTGAATGTATCTCATCAACACTGGGAGAAAGAGACACACAAACACACTAACTAAAAGCCCCGTCTGTGCGTGTCCCCCCCAAAAGCGTCTTGATGCCAAAATGTGAGTCCTGTGGTTTTGTTTTTTTTGCGTGTTTTTGGGTGCTGGGCTTTTTCTCTTGCCTTCATGTCTGACAGGATTTCCTTTTGCAGAAAGGTTTTCCCTTAACAGATTCCATTCAGTCCGTCTCTTAACTATTTCCTTCTCCCTTCCTGTAAGTCTGTGTAAGAAATTCTTGTTTTGGTGTGTTTTGTTTGTCCTGGGTGGGGGGGAGGAGAACTGACATTGAGGTATTAGCAAAATTCTCTTGTGTTTGCATAAAAAAGTGTGGCCTGTATTAGCGGCCTGGGATGGAAACACAGTATTTAAAAATGCCTGCCAAAAGAAACAGTCCAGCAACTGGGGTGTGAACACAAGAGGAGAAAAACCTGTATTAAGAGTACTGTTTGTTTTTTAATATATATATCTATATATGTATAAAAAGGAGTCCCTAAACCTGCTTGTTGTCTTTGTCAGAAAATTTCTCCAACTACATCTGATGTTGACTAGAGTGCAGTTAAAGCTTGTCTCGATTTTTGTCCTTAGAAAGGTTGGGTGGTGGTGGGATTAGCAATGTTTGGTGGGAGAAAGTGCCCTGTTTTTGTTCTCACTGAGATCTTTTTTATTTTTAACTTTTGAAACATCCACATGACGGTTAAGATGGGGTTTGTTTTGTCTGCCTTTGAGGCCAAGGTGAGAGGTTTTGCTGGTCATTTACTTGAATCTCTAACAGGTAAGAAGAGCTTGGTTTTGGGATTGCGGCTTTTCTGATCCCTGTTTTTTGGGACTAGATTTCCCCAAAATTCCCTCTCAGGAGGGCTTCATTGCAACCTTGAATCGCCCATTGTTGTCTGCAGAGCTTGAGAAAGTTCCTTATTTTGGACTCCAACACCCATGTAGTCCTCTCTTCTTTTTTTGCACTAGAACATTGTGGATGTTGTGGTCCAAAAATCCCCAAGAATTTTCTCAAACTGTGATAAAAGCTCAGGTTATTGAATTGTGCCAGAGGTTAGGTTAATTCTCTCCTTCTTTTCTCCCCCAAGAGAGTAGAGATGCAGTGGCTTGAAATATTTCAATTTTCCTGCCAGGTTTCCTGTATTTCGCTTGGCCAATTTGCTGGTTCGGCAGACGTTTTTGTATCTGTTGTGATTTTGGTGGCTGGTCAGAGATACTGATGCATTAAAAGAAGAAATGTTGGTGATGGGGCAACTATGTGTAGAGATTACTCCAATGAAATTGGCATCAGAAAATCTTTAGGAATAGACAGTAATTATTTCGCTGCTCAGTTCAGACTGACCCAAAAGATTCCCCTCTTCTGGGATAGGTTTTTCACAGGTTTGTGGTTCCCGATGCATGTGAACAAAACTAGGAATCAAAACCAGATTAAGAACATTTGCCTGGGTTTGATTTAATGCCCTTTCAACCTAGCAAAGCAAGAGTCCAAAGAAAGCAAAGTATTCTGTTACCATTAAAACCAAGTCTGTATTAAGCATGGTCTAATTTTTCAGTGTGTGTTCTGTCTCGTCTGTTCGACCTGACCAAAACAAAATAAAAGCGATTTCTTTTCCCCCCTTACAAGGTGTTTCGAACTCCAGCCCCATCTGCGCCTAAGAATTGGGAGTCATTCCTTTTTTTTATGTTCTGACCATAAGACTGCGACATTCTGAGGTCTAAGCATCCAGTTTTGCTAATGGGAATCTCAAAACAAATAAACAAAAATGATGTAAATAATGTAAGAATGTTTATTCGTTGCACATAAGTTTTTTGGTATAAAAATAAATGTAGAAATTACCTGTGGATGTCTTTGCTGTTTGCTTTGTAACTTACACCGCTTGGTAACCAACTCTCATTGAAAGAACCTTGAGTTCCAGATTTTTGGTTAGCAAACTTTACTGTTACTGGAGCTAAAGCCAATTCACGGTTTACTTTTTAAAACTACAAAAGGCTTTGAATACAAAATGTTTAGGGTATCCTTCAAGAGACTGAGCTGTAACTTAAGGCAGTCCTGGGTTCAAATGTTGACTCTTGCAATGCATCTTTCTCTCTGGTTTACTGTGCACAACAAGGCTGGCGTCTGGTTAGTGGCATACGCAAGTGTAAGTTAACCTTTACACCTGCGTAGGTCTAGTTTTTGTCGCTGCAGAGGTTGTTGTAGGGGGTGAAGCAATTTGGGGTTCTGGAAAGTACAGCCATGTTTTTTCCAGATCTCACCAGGGCCCCTGAGAGCGTACAGAGCCCTGCTTTTGTTTTTTAAATGTTACACATTTTTAAAGCCAAATGTCACAAAACCACCCATCCAAATCTGGTGCTTTTGCTTCCTCCGTTGCTCAAAAGTGGCCAAAGCATCACTTTTGCTTCCGGAAAAAAACCTACCTGTAAGGCTAAAAACTGTCTCCTCTCTTCCCAGTGTGATTGCTTGAGTCCCCATGTACATCCATCATCTTTGCAAACCATTTCCAAAAATAAACGGATAAACTTGTGTGCACGGTGGATCCTTCAGTTCTAAGAGCATAGCTATGGCACATTCACCAGCTTCTAACAGCTTTACTGCTCTGGACTTTGTGCCTCAAATGTGTTTGGTTCTTGTAAGAGGCAGTAAAAATTCATTCCAGGTTTCTAAAGGAGCTGTCCCAGGTGCTGAGCTTCCTTCCTAAATAGTTCCTTTAAATCTACCCAAACCCTGGCATGGATCCTCTGCCCCACTGACATGGAAGAAGCCTCCATCTTCCTCTGGTTCTTGTTCGTCTGATCCAAGAAGTCAATCTCTATTTATATTCTTTGATCAATGAATCTCTCAAATCATTGGATTTCCTATGTAACCACTTGATAATATCTGCAGCATTTCAGAGGAGGAATGTGAGCCGGTTAAGACCTCTTGAATTGCTGAGCTGAAGGCAGACAGACGTCGTCGTATTTGGGTGGTGTGAGACACAAGGATTCGTTGGCCAATTTCCAGTATCTTTCCTTCAGCAGAAAGGCGGCCGATTTGGGTTGCCGTTGACGGGTGAAAATCCCTTTCTTGTTACCCAAAACCCGCGTTGTACCTGGAAGCAGGAAAGTAGGAAAGTTAAAAAACAAGGAAAGAGCAACGGCATAATTTGATGTCATTATCATCCTTTTAAAACTGAAATTAAAACTAAGCTTCTAGATCTTGTAACCACATAGGATGTCACATATGGACAATGCCTGATGAAATCCTCCAAACCCAAACCTTCACCCTTTGAAATTAAAATAAAAGCTAGGCTTATGTCATGTATGGGTAATACCTAATGAAACCCTCCAAACCCAAAAGTATTGAGGATTTCTAGAAGTTCAAGACTTGGAGCAGGACCAAACTCAGAAAAGTTCTTCTTCTTTTGGACTATAACCCCCCCCCCCCAAATCCCCCATGGAGATTTATAGTGCAAATGGAGACATCCATGGAGCTTTAGTCCAAAAAACCAAAACAAAACCAGGATATATAGTGAAGGAATGTCTTTGCCAGCATTTCCCAATCCTGTCTTTCAGGTTGCAAAGTTAACGGTTCGTTTTTAAAGTCTTGTTTGCCTCCTTGTTGACTTAATTCCTTTGCAGGCATCTCATAAGCTGTCAGTTGGCAAATACTGAAGGCCACTGCCTTCAATAACCACAAAAACCACGTTGCATGGCCTCCATCAGATCACATATGCCCATTTTTAACTTCAGTACCTACAATTTGCAGACAGCAGACATTTGGTGAATACTTGGTGAGCGGCAGAAGATGAGCATTTTCTGATAAATGTGACAAGATTGTTCTGAAGGGTATTTGGAAAAGCAAAAATATCCAAAGTTAAAGGAACATTTCAGCCAAAACTAAACTCCTAAATTCTGCTGGAGGAGGGCAAAGCATATATTTAACTCTCCTTTGGAATGAAAGACTGTCAAATATACTTAAATTTAAACCTGACCTGTGTGTTTATGATAAAACCCATCATAACTGTACCTTGGTTTGTCATAAAATCGGCAAAATTCCAGATGAGTTCTCCAATGACATACTCCTTCCTCTTTTGGTCCAAGACGGCGTGATATTCCTTCAGGACGGCCGACTGGTATTCCTCGGAGAACATGAGAGGTGGGTCCTATGGAGGGAAAGAAGACCAAGTTCAAGAATAGGACAGCAAGATCTGTTACCTAGAGGCGGTTGGTTGGTGGTTCCCATGTCAGTGGGACTGCAAATCCATTCCAGGTTTCGGCTTGCGCCTTTCAGAAGTCCTTGCCGCCTGTGTTAAAACCTGAAATCACTGCCCCACTGACAAGGGACCCCCCAGTTGCTCCTATCTGTTCACTGAAAAGATCTGGGATAAACTGGAACTGACCAAAACTTGGACACAGGAGAGCAGAACATGTTCTTTGGACCGTACAAAATCCACTTAGTTCATGGACAAGCCCAGTTTTCCATCCCAGTGAGCCGACGAAGGCTACACCGACTCCTCAAAATAAAATTCCCCCTCCCCCTTTTCTGTTTTATTTTTTCCAAAACAGGAAATGAATGGAAATTCATTTCACGTTTTGAGAAAGCACAATGCTTCCTTCCGTGACACACAATCCTTCCTTTAGAAAAGAAGCACCATTCCTGGAGTCACAATTCTCCTTTTCTGAATGACGTGTTTTTGAGAGATGTGGATAGGGGTGTCCAAGGCTGGGAAAATGGGCTGGGGACCCCTTTCCTATTCACATCTGTCCCAATCCCTTGTTGAGTGCGGGGCACCTCTTGGGACCATCTTCCTTTGGGGTTTTTGCAAATAAATATGTACTAGTTGCATGAACTTGTTTGCTATTGCTCCAGAGGTTGGGAGCCAAAACAAAAGACTAAAATGATTACAAAGGAGGAAGCATTTTGTTAAGGTAGTTGGATGTCCTTGGAGGGTTGGTGGACTCTCCTTTGTTGGAGGTTTTGAAGTGCCCACCTTTCAGGGACCCCCAATAGTTGAGGATTCCTGCATGGCAGGGGCTAGATTAGATGTTCTTGGGGTCCCTTCCAACTCTGTGATTCTTTAATTCTGTGTTCTCATCCTCTCCCTTCCAGAATCCGGTTGGACTTACCGTATGGAGGCCAGCAATAGTGTCAGCGCCATATTCACTCTGGATAATGGGTTTCTGGTGCATTTTATACCAGTTCTCAAACTGTGAGTTGAGCTGCAGTTGGATGACTTCCAGGTGGCCGGGATCGTGGTACCAGGACAAGTAGCTGTTGACGCAGATGACGTCCACGTACGGGGCCTAGGAATATGGGAGACCTTGGCATTATTTCTTTCTCAGCTGAGCCTCAACCAGATGTTACTAACTGGAGTTCTGGTATGTCAATTTTTCCATGGGTATGTCAGTGAGAATATTCTTATTACTGATGTGTTGGTAGGGGATAAATATCCTAAAGCTGCCAGATCCTGTTTGATCTTGGAAGCTAACTAGGGTCAACCCTGGTTAGTAATTGGATGGGAGACTAGCAACAAATGCCAGATACTGAAGGCTACATTTCAGAGGAAGGAATGGGGAAAACCACCCTCTTGAGTATTCCTGGCCTAAGAAAATCCTGTGAAATTCACAGGCTTGCCATAGGTTGACAAACTTAAAGGCATGTGTTCACATAGATATTGTTATCAGACACGTTGTTAAGTAATATCTGTGTATAGATAGTTGGAACATGTTCAAGAGAGAGCACAAGGCAAAACTGTTATAAAGCCGAGGCCAAAAGGGAAACCATGCTCACCCCCTGATCGCGATTGTAGTTGGCGTTGGAGACGTACGTTACAGGCCGCGTGGCGTCCAAGGACTTGGTGTGGGCAATCACCGTCCTGCGGGGGTTAAAAGTGTTGAAAAACGTGTGTTTCTTGCACAGCAAAAGGAATTCATTCAAGTGGGGTTCCTCCCTTCATGTCCCCATCTAAGAGATGGGACCCCACCAGTTCCTCTCTCTTTCAGCATGCTTTTTACTAGAGGGCCCCCTCTTTTACCCCGGCTGATTTCTGCCCCGGGTGCGAATCTCCTCCGCTCATGGCCCAAACTCACTTGAAGTAGTGGCCAGCTGGGGCAAGCTCCGAGGCCGGCTCATTGGCCACCGACCACATCACGACCGAGGGCCGGTTCTTGTCCCGGCGGATCAGCTCCTCCATCACGGCGAGGTGGTGCTGGAGAGTTTTGTTCCCAAAGTTTGCGCTGGAAAAGAGGAGGGATGTGACCCATGAAACAGCTATAAAATGAGTGTTGGATGGTGACTTCTGTGTTAGGGAGGTTGAAATCGGGGATGCTTTGATTTTGAGTTCCTGCATGACGGGGTTCGACTGGATGACCCTTGTGGTCTCTTCCAACTCTATGATTCTGTGAAATCCAGACTGTGAAGGAGGTGTGTCTGTGTTGTGTGCCTTCAAGTTGTTTCTGACTTACGGCGATCCTAAAGAAAACCTGTCCTGGGGTTTTCTTGGCTAGACTTATTCAGAGGAACTTTGACATGACCTTTCCCTGAGGCTGAGAGAGTGTGACCTGCCCAAAATCACCAAGTGGGTTTCCATGCCCAAGCAGGGATTTGAACCCTCGTCTCCAGAGTCGCAGTCTAACACTCAAACCACTGCAAGCAAAATCTTAAGATCTGCATCAGTAATTCAACCAAGAAATTAAAATCCCAGGCAAAAATTCCCAACTTCAGCATCCTGGATATCCCTCAGCTGGTAGACTAGATACTCTCAAGGACTGATGATGCTATGTAGGTCACAGCCACTAAAGACATTTTTTACATTTAAATTTACATTTTCCATGGCCAACCCTGGTCTCCAATGCTCCAAGCACTACGCCACGAGGAGCTTGTCCCTTGAATAGGTTCCAAACCTTGGCCTAAAGGTTCAGCCTAAAACCCAGAGTGGATCCTGGGCTAGATCACCGGGTAGATCTCCATCTCAGCACCCACCTGTCCTTCATGCCCACCGCAGGGCACTCGTCGATCACAACTATGCCATAGGCGTCGCAGAGGTCCATGATCTCCTCGGCGTAGGGATAATGGCTGGTGCGGAAGGAGTTGGCCCCCAGCCATCGCAAGAGGTTGAAGTCCTTCACCACCAAGGCCCAGTCCAGCCCCTTGCCACGGATCTGCAAAAAGAAAAATAGCCACGCGGGAAGACCTCCGTGCGAGGGAGTGAGACAGGTGAATGAAGGCTTTGTTCGACTGCAACTCCCAGCAGGCCTCACCATTGGCTTTGCTGGGCTGTTGGGAGTTGCGGCTGAAGCTCCTCTAATGGGCGGCATTCGTCTCACCTCACTTCGGAGCCCAAGTGGGAAACCTATAGCCCACCAGGTCTTGGTTTAGGGAAGGGCGCATGGAAGGTGGACAAGCTATTATTTTAATGCACTGTTTTCCATTGCAGTGGATGCAGGGAATTATTATTATTATTATTATTATTATTATTATTATTATTATTCCCAGTATCCACCCCAGTGGGGGAAAAAATTGCATTAAAAAGGTCCATTGGGTTCTCATTAGCTTCTGAGGGTTGCGATTTACCATTTAAAAACGATTCCAAACAAAGAGGAAGCCTGGTTTTGGCCATAAATATCATTTTCAGAAACAAGAAGCCAATTTCTGGTCACTTTCGGTCCAAGACAGAGAGAAAATGGCTCTCGGACCCTCCAGAATTGGGCACTGCTGGCTGCAAGGGTGTGTGGTGCTTTGCAAATGGGCCTCTCTCTCTCTCTCTCTCTTGCAAATCTCCCCCTTTCTTTCTTTCTTTCCTAGAGAGCTCAAACATCTGGGCAAGGAAAATGCTCCGCTGGCGCCCCCTGATGGCAAGGTCTTAAAAAAGGCACCCATGGCCGACCCACTCACGTCGGCGTCTTCGTGTTTGTTGACCCCGTGGAAGTAAAATGGCTTCTCGTTGATGAGGAACTGGTTTGCGGTGACACGGACGGTCCGGAAACCCACCGTCTGGGTGTAGCTGTCTTCGGAGATGGCGCCGTCCACCTCGGCAGAGAGCATGACCTGCAGGGCAAGAAAGACCCCCCTCGGTGTCCATTTTTCCAGAAAGGACCTCCTTGACCTCCATTGTGGGTCAACTCACCTTTGTGTTGTGTGTCTTCAGGTTGTTTCCAATTTACGGCGACCCTAAGGCCAATCTATAATGGGATTTTCTTGGCAAGTTTCTTCAGAGGGAGTTTGCTATGGCCATCCTCTGAGGCTGAGAGAGTGTGACTTAGGGAAAGCAGAGAGGCGCGTGGCGTAGTGGTTTGAGTGTTGAACTATGACTCTGTAGAGACCAGGGTTCGATTCTCAGCTTGGCCATGAAACCCACTGGGCAGGTTACACTCTCTCAGCCTCAGGGGAAGGCAATGGCAAACCCCCTCTGAACAAACCTGGCCAAAAAAACCCTGCGATAGGTTAAAGTTAGGGTCATCATAAGTCTGACATGGCCAGAAAGCACACAAGGACAACAAGAGAGGGGCATGTTACCTTCAAGTAGTAAAGGTACCCGGGGCGTTCATGCATCAGGTACGGCCACCAAAGGATGGGACTGGGCACTTTCAGTTCGCCGGCCGACCCGTTCCCCGCTGCCACCGCCTTGCCATCTCCATCAAGTAAAGTCAGGCTCACAGAGTAGCGTGGGCTTCCTCGGACCGACACCAAATACTGCAGCAAGCCTGTCCCGAAAGAAGCAAAGCTGTGAGGGAATGAGGATTTGCTATGGGCAGCAAGCATTCCTTTCTCTTATCGCAGAGAATCATTTACAAGAGGCAGGTCCACTTCTGGGGCTCACAGTTCAGGAAGGATACTGACAAGCTGGAATGGGTCCAGAGAAGGGCGACCAAGATGGTCAAAGGTCTGGAAAGCACACCTTATGAGGAATGACTTTGTTTAGCTTGGAGAAGAGAAGATGGAGAGGTGACATGAGAGCTTTTTGGAGAAGAGAAGATGGAGACATGGCAACTGTCTCTAAATATCTGAGGAAATATCACATAAAGAGCAACTTGTTTTCTGCTGCTCCAGAGACTAGAACACAAAGCAGTGGATTCAAATGACAAGGAGCGAGTTTCCATCCAAACATTAGAAAGAACATGTTTACTGTAAGAGCTGTTCAACCGTGGAGCAGATTGCCTCAGAGAGTGTCGGACTCCCCAACTCTGGAGGTCTTTAAATAGAGGATAGATAGGCATATTTCAGGAGTTGTGTTAATTGTGGACTCCTGCACGGCAGGGGGTTGGACTAGATGGCCCCTTGGGATCCCTTCCAGCTCTGGATTCTATGATTCTCCTTACAGGAGCCTCTCATGACTTAGGCATGCTTTGTACCACAGCTCAGCTGCTTGTCACATTCTGATATTCATGCGTTTTTAAGCGAACTCAGGTGGGAATCATGCATGGCCCTTGGAGAGCTCTAGTATGAAGGGCCCTTGGAGCCCTCCTCTCAACAAAAAAAATCTGGCCAAAAGGAGTCCATAGATATGGAGGGCTGACTGTACTTTAACAAGTTGTGGGGAGTGTCCTCTGCAAAAGTCCATTTCTGTTCCCCTGAATTAGTTCTGCCTTAACTTACCAATGTTTCCGATCAAGTCAGTGGTCACCGTAATGTCGTCAATGTAGGCGGACGGAGTTGTGTAAAGCAGGACCGGCCGATGAATCCCAGCGTAGTTGAAGAAGTCGAATTGTGTGTTTTGGACAAAGTAGCCTTTGGGATACCTGAAACAACATCAGGGATCAAAACATGGAGGTGGAAAAAATTGCAGAGGGGGATGACCCAGCTTGGAAATAGCACATGCCAAGGGTCGTATTCAACTGTTTCATATCCCTGTTTATTATAGGCCCAGTATCTGGAGATATGACTGGGTTTGGGATTGCGGACATGCAATGTCTGATAGTACAGTATTTGATTGTGCTATATATAAAGGGGCCCAATATCTGCTTTCGGCAGATGTGGATTTGGGGTTTGGATCGCTGACATGCAGTGTTTGATAGTATTGGATTGTGCATGTACCGACACGCAACTGCCCCTCTCATAATATTTGGAAACCAACCTCTGTACAGATTTTTTATTTTTAAAAATTGCAAAACAGAACACTTAGGCTTCTGAAACAAATCGGCAACGTCTCATGCGCAAAGCATGCAAACTGAACTCGGGAGTTTAAAAACCAGCATGCAAAATCTGAACGCTTAAGAAAATAATCTTTTTCGATTTTGCTGCAGATGTTGCCCCCCGCTCCTGAAATTGCTCAAAACAAAAGCAGCGTGGTTGCTACTGGCAAACCCACAACGAACAGCACCAGAATAAAAAAGGCAACGGCAATCTTTGCAAGACCTTCTTTGTCCAAGGGAAATGGCCCGGAAACTTTGGCCGAGGGCTACTACTGCGTCCTTCCGACCCGGGGCCCACGAACTCACAGGGATCTGTCCGTCATGTACTGGATGGTCCCCGGAGGCAGAGTGTTGGGCGTCAGGGTGTTGTTGATGGCCAGCGTGATGCGACATGGCTCCCCGGGGCTCTCTGCCAGGAGGTGGCCAATCTCAGCTTCGAAGGGAAGATGGCCGCCCTCGTGCTCGGCGACCCGCACGCCGTTGACCCACTGCAAGGGAAGGAAAGGGAGCTGCCATCTATTTGAGTCCCTTCGTCTGTCGGAGCCTCCTTCCCAAAGGACTAAAAGGCAGCGGTGGGATTCGAACCCACACCATTGAAATGACTGGAACCTCAGGATTATTACAGGAAGGAAGAGGCTGTTGGAGATGCTCTGGGTGTGGAACTAGACCTTTGGGTTGGTCTCCAGTGGAAGATTTGGGCTGACCCAAGATATTTTGCTGATCTGGACTTCGAAGGGAAGGCAGCGAATAAGATGGCAACCACCCACTCTGCCTAAAAAAGCCAAGTGGACCGCAGTTGATTCAGGCAGGCCTTGGGTTTATCCCTGAGAGCTTTCAATGGGGTCCTTTATATTTTTAAACTACATTTTAATAGTGTACAGTTGGCTCTTCTTCGTATCTGTGGCTTCAAGCATCCACGGCTTGGAAATATTCCTCAAAAGTATAACTTCCAAAAAGCAAACTGGATTTTGCCATTTCATAGAAGGGGCCTCATTTAACTGCGCCGTTGGATTTAGTGGGATTTGAGCATCCACGGATTTTGGGATCCATGGAAGGTCCAGCGGATGGATCCCAAGGGATACCCACTTATTTTTTGAAGCACTGACTGCTGAAAATTGAGCCTCTGTCTGGAGAGACGTTTCAGTCTTTGAGAAGGAGACAAATAGCTAGGCAAAACAGGGGAGCCACAAAATGGCGGTATCATGGGGAAGAAGGTATCAGTTTTGGCCATAAAAGAGGCCATTGGAATGGAGGCAAATGAGTTTTGGGGAAGCCCCAGTTGCCACATATGGCCCCAGGAGAGCCAGATCTGGTCCCTAGGGCCTGAAGTCTCCCCATGTCTCTCTTACCGGTTCTGAATTCGAGTCCACATCCAAGCAACCATCAACCTGCAGAGAGAGATGAATATAAACCCATAGGCCCTATGGCTTCCCCCCAACAGACTCACCACAATGGAGTAGTAATGCGCGCTGCCAATCCGAAGCACCACCCGAGTTCGAGTCTCTGGCAGAAGCCACCGGGCCGGCGGCAGGACCTCCTTCTCGTACCAAACCCAGCCGACGTATCGCCTCAAGTTTGGGTCTTGGGTGATTTCGTTGAAACTGGAAGGCACCGGCATCTCCATCACCGGCCCTGACTTGGAAGCATGAAAAGAGGCCATTAGAAGGGAGCCATCATCGTCTTTAGCTTTCGACAGATCTTGCCCCCAGAGGTTGCCAACTGTTTTCTTCCTTTCTGATCGGTGTGTGGAAACGCTGGGAGCCACGCTTATCCTAGCGCTAGAGATTAAGCTTGTACGGACTGCGTCTCCCTTCTCTGGACTCCAAAATCCAAAAGAGTGCAAAACCCAGTGCTTTCAACATCGAAGCTGCAACCTGTTTCCTGACTCAGAGGCATGTGAGCCTCATTCTGGCTTCCTCATCCCTCTCCAAGCTTTGCAACGAAGAAGAGCCGTTTCCTTTGCTGGCAAAAATTGCCGAAATTTCCAAAGCCTTCCTTCACTTCCCTTTTTGGCTGCAGCCGAACAAGGAACAAACTGGAGCTTTGCACCCAAAAAAGCCCCTCCGAGGGCTCCACCTCAAGCCTTTGCAAACTCATGCTAACAAGGCCTTCCTTTCTCCTAAACAGTCTCCAGGTGTTTTGGACTGCAACTCCCAGAAGCCCCCAGCCAGCTTGGCCAGCAGCCAGGAATTCTGGGAGCTGAAGTCCAAAACATCTGGAGGATCAGAGTTTGGGACCCATTGTGCTGCTACAAGATCCCTTTGCAGACTGAACAGCCAGGAGGATCACAGGTCCCAGCATCCCCCACCCCCATGTAGTGGCCTCAGAGCATTTTCTCCCCAGCCTCCTGACTCAAGAATCGTTGTGGTCTGAGTCCAAAAAAACTGGAACTTTCCAGGCTCTGAGAGAGGAAATTTCCAAAATAGACAAGGAGCAAATAAATAAAATAAAATAAAATCTGCTGAGTTGCAGTTCTCATGCCACCAACTCCTTCCTTTCAGTTAGTCTCCAAGGTGCCCTACTGAACAACGAGGAGGACTGCAGGTCCCAGCATCCCCTCCCCTAAGGATTCTGGGCTATGTAGTCCCCCCCCACACACACACACACAGCCCCCAAATCCTCCTAGATCTTTGAGGTTTCCTGCCTGTGTTTTTGCAGAATGCAAGGCTGGCACCGTGGCTTTGGAAAGGGGTCTCTCACCTGCCGGAGGGGTTGCAGGTACCATCGTCCTGCGAAGCCAGCGTCCCTCTGCTCCGACCAGTCTGCCCTGAAGCCCCAGAGGCCCCCCAAGTCCTTGACTTCCCTGGAAGAGGACTCTTTGGGGCAGAGCAGCCCTCCAGCCCCGCAGAGGAAGGCCAAGAAGAGCCCCAGCCTGGTCCTTGCCGCCATGCTGGGCTCCAGAGGCGAGGAAGGCCAGCAGCTGGGGCACAGCTGGCTCCCAGCAGCCCCTGCGCCTTGGCCACGTGGTCCCCCCCCTCTCCCTGAAGCAGGGGCAGCCATCTTCCTTGAGGGCAATGCCAGGACTGGCTGGCTGCCTTTGCAGGAGCTGCAGGGAAAGGAAGGGGAGGTTGGAGCAAAGGGGTTTGCAATTGGTTGAGGATGATGATGATGATGATGATGCACTTGGAGCCCATTTGAAGTGCTGCAGCCCCATCCTATGCAATTGCAATCCTCCTGGGATGTGTAGTTTTTACACAAGATCTTCAGCCTTCCTCTCTTGCCCTGGCATTGAACTGCTGTGCCTAGGTCCTACAAGATGATGGGATTTGGAGTTTGGTGAGGCACCAGCCCTCTTTGGCAGGGAAGGCGGAAGGCCTTGCAAAGCTACAAATCCCAGGCTTCCATGGGATGGAGCTGCGGCACGTAAAGTGGTATCAAACTGCATTATTTCTACAGTCTTCACTGCAGTTTGGCCCCGCTTTATCTGCCACGGCTCCATGCTAGGGGATCCTGGGATTTGTAGTTTCCCATGCTTTCTGACGCTGAAGGCTAAATAGCTCACAAAACTGCAAATCCCAGAGTTTCATAGCATGGCAGCGTGGCAGTTAAAGCGGTGTCAAGCGGCATTATTTCTGCAGTGCAAATGCAAGCCGTAGATGCGCCCAGATAATAAACTTGAAAAAGTTCTCTCTTTAAAAATAAAAAAGGATCCCAGAATGTCTGGGGATTGTGGGCATTGTAGTTTTGGAAAACTCCAGGTTGTGTGTGTGAGAGAGACATGGGGTTGGGTGCCTTAGTCTGTTGCAACAAAAGATTGGTATTTGTGTATTGCAGAGACATCCTGAGTTACAAGCAACAGAATGACAAAGAGTTACAACCATGTCTAGTTCCTTTACAAAGTTACTTGAAACATTCCTGGGTAAATAAATAGACATTCTCAAAGGATCTCCTTTCACCCCCATCAAAAAGTAACTGAAAACAATGGGAAAGTAACCAGAAATTACTTGTCCTTGTCCTTGCAACAACAACTCACCTTTTTGCATACTGTAGCTGTGTGTAAATGGGAAATTGCTTTAGTTTTTCTTTTTTGTTCCCCACAAGCAACAAAGCCAAAATGTCTTGTAGACCCTTTAAGGATGGATGTGTATAATAAGTTTTTGTTGTGGGCTGTTATTCCCTCTTTCTCCTCAGATTACTTCCATTGCCGGAAACTTGAGTTTCAAGTACAAAAGTAGTTTGCACTCATGCCTGATAAAGATTGATAGTTTCCATTGTGCTTTTGGTCCAAGAAAGGAACTTTTCCAAGCTTTGAAGAGAGGAAACTTCCAAAAGGGACCAGAAACAAAAGTCTGCTGGTTTGCAGTTCTTTAGACCAGGGTTGGTGGAAGAGAGACCTTTTGGAAGAGTTGGACTTCGATGCCCATCATGTCTCACTATGCTATAGGCTGGGGGCTGATGAGAGCTGTAGTCCAAATGGATCCACTCCACATTTGCTCTGGATGATGGGTTTCTTTTGAGCTGGATTCCAGATTTCCTACCTGGGCAAAGGGTTGGACTGGATGACCTCTGTTACAGGGTACCTCTTAACTCCCAAGATTTTGCAAAATGAATTCCCCAATCTGCTAGATCTGATAAGTTAAGCCCCTTCTCTTTTGCCATTTGTGTAGGGAATTAAGGCTTTTAAAAATATCTGTACAGTTCCTGATGGTTTGAGGTCCTTTCCTGCTCCGTTTGAGAAATGCACTCGCCTTTTGTGGGGAAGCACACTCTTTCTAAATGCCCTCCTGGGGACCATTTTTCATTGTTACGCATGCAAGGGAAGGGGACATACATATGGAGTTGTGTGACAACAGAGCTTTTCCTATACTCTCCAGTGAGGGCTAAAGTTATGAATGAGGAGGAAGACACAAACCAGGAGTGGCTGCAGCAGTTTGCTTTTGCCTTGGAAAGGCAAGATCCTGCCCCCCTCCCCCTTTGCTGCTGCTGTTGTTGTTGTTGTGTACCTTCAAGTCATTCTGACTTACGGCAACCCTAAGGTGACTCTATCACAGGGGTTTCTTGCAAAGATTGGTTCAGAGTGGGTTCCCCTTTGCCTCCTTGTGAGGCTGAGAGAGTGCACCTTGCCCAAGGCCTCAGAGCATGGCAGTGGCAAAGCTCCCTCTGAACACACCTTGCCCCAAAAAGCCCCCCACAAACCCCACGAAATGGTCTTAGGGTCGCTATAAGTCAGAAGTGACTTGAGAAAGTTGTTCAGGGCCCAAAGAAGAAAGAACCAGGCAAGTGTTTTTCAGTGAAATCCATACAGCACTATATTTATTAACTCTGGGTTAAACATGATGCGCAGAAGCCCGCCTCCGTGGGGCTCTGGCCTTTTCCTCTCCCACACGCCAAACCTATTCCTTCTGCTTCTTCAGGATCTCCTTCAGCAGCTCGATCTGGGCGGTCACGCTGCTCTTGGCCGTCCCTCCGGCCGAAGTGTATTGCTCCACGCTGTTTTGGGGGCTCAGCAGCTGGGAGATCTCGGTGCTCAGCAAGGGGCTGGATGGATGGATGGATGGATGGAGAAAGAAAGAAAGAAAGAAAGAAAGAAAGAAAGGAGGAGATTCACTTGAAAACGTTGCATTGCATCGCATCCCTCCAACCTTCCCAGGATCCCCGCTCGCTCGGCAGAGGCAGCCCTGGTTCATCCTCTGCTGTCCCTCTGCCAACTGTTGTGAAAATGTCCTGGGTTTTCTCTTCCTCCCCTTTTGTCCTCAGCTTATTTCAGTGGCTGCAAACTGAGCTGAAAGAGCACTTCGAGGGAGGAAGGGTTCAAAGATATAGCCATGTTCGTCTGTAGAATCAGTATGTAGAGAGGTTTGTAGCACCTTTGAGACTTAACTGAAAGGAAGGAGTTGGCAGCATGAGGAGCTTTCCTAGACTTCAGTCTACTTCCTCAGATCCATTTAGACATGAAAGCTCATGCTGCCAACTTCTTTATTTCAATTAGTCTCAAAGGTGCTTCAAGATCTCTCTACATACAGAGAGGAAGGGGCAGTCTTGTTCTCTGCTGCCCCAGAGAAATGTCCTGGTTTCTTTCTGCTTCCCTCCTTCCCCCTTTTTCCATTACTTCCATTGCTGGAAACTGAGTTCCAAGTACAAAAGTAGTTTGCACTCAGTTAATTCAGTAGGAAAGGAGAAGGAGGCTCAGGCAAATTTTCTTCGCTTTGGTGTTCTTCCCCCTTAATAACGTTTGCCATCTTCACCACCCTCTGATATTGTTTGGGTCTCTCCTTTTATCTGTGAAACATTGGGGATATAATCTCTTAATCATGCTTCAGAGTGACCAAGGAACAGAAAATAAAATGTTATTCTGTTACGATCTGGTTTTATGATACCCTTCTGGCCCAAGGTTAGCTGCAAATTTCCTGGCTGAGTGGGGATTTGAACCCGGGTCCCCTCACTCTCAGTCTCTGACTCTAAGCTTGACAAACAAAGAGAAGTCCAAGAAGTCCTCCCTCACCACCCCAAATCTTAATGATATGCATTTTTAATTGATGTACATTAAGGATATTTGAAAGGACTAGGCATTTCTTGTCTTTCCCTTTGGGTTCTACAGGGACTTTTCCCTCCCAAATTTGTCAATGTGGAACTGACCAAGGGGACCTTTAAAGATCCGCTAGAAGGTTTACAGCGACCTTCAGATGCCTTTAGTGTGATCTGAGTGGGTCGTCTTGGTGGATTCATAGCCCTTGAGTGGGTTTAGCGATGCACTATGACTCTGGAGACCAGGGTTTAAATCCCTACTTGTCCATGGAAACCCATTGGGTGACCTGGGGCAAATCACACTCTCTCAGCCTCGGAGAAAGGCTATGGCAAAACCTCTTCTGAACAAATCTTGCCAAGAAAACCTTCTTATAGGGTTGCCATAAGTCAGAAATGACTTGAAGGCACACAACAATAACAACTACTACTACTACTACTACTTTGGCTTGAAACTTGGCTATCTACCATATCTCTCTTGTTTGAGAGTGAGTCAAACCGAGATTTCTTTCCAGTGGTCTCGTGTCCCTCAATGCAAGGGGAGACAGACAGACAGAAGAATTTGGGAGAGTTTGGTACATACCTGATGCTCTTGAGGTCATCTGCGGAGAGTTGGGTTATTGCCACCCCTTTGCTCTCGGCCAACTGGATGGCCTTCCCCACGGCGGTATGGGCTTGTCTGAAGGGCACCTGGCGGTGGAAGGGGACACAGCTCAGAAAGGCCCTTGATACTTTCTCTTTGGAGATATATATATATATATGAGATATAGGCCAGGCTTTGACTTGTAGAGTAAAAAAGAAGCTAGTGTTCTGCGTGGGTCTTACGGCTCCTGCTGTCTCCCTGATCATAGCCAGAAGACCAGAAGACAAGTCTTGCAGCCTCTGTCTTCTCCTCCCAAGGGTCGCCCTGGTGTTATAATTTTGTACAAGGGTCTGTTGGTGCAATGGTGTCCAGTGGCCTGAGTGATGCCCCATGGCCTGCTATGCTTTCCAAAGGACATCCTGACCCTGGCTAGGAAGCGCCAGAGCATAACAAGAGTGCCCCATGCCGTGTGTTTCGAGTGGTAGGCTGGATAGGATGCTCATGCAAGAGGCAAAGAGCCCCGCTCTCTGCCGAAGCAGCCCAAAACAGAAACAGGTGGCCAGCTTATCATGGCAACCATTATCTGAGGCCACTGAGAGTTAATGCCTTCCAGGCTGAATGAAGAAAGCGTGGTGTGACTTTCTAATTTCAGCCCTGGGGATACTGAGTGCACAGGTTTCCTTTCCTTTCCTTTCCTTTCCTTTCCTTTCCTTTCCTTTCTTTTCTTTAAATCTTTACCTTTATTAGGCTCTTCTAATGCTCTTTTTAATTTAATGAGTTATTAGCAATATGATGCAGTGACATAGAGTGGGGCCGTGGTACCTGTTGGGATTCGGTTCCAGGAATACCAAAATCACGTCCCATTGTATACAGCGGCCTAATATAATGGTGCCCCTTATATAAAATGACCAATTCAAGGCTCCTTTATAATTCCTTTGAATATTTTCAAGCTGTGGATGCTTGAACCCAGGGATACAAGAATCCATGGACACAGAGGGCCAGCTGTACATACATACAGTGGCCTAGTAAAATGGTGTCCCTTACATAAAATGGCAAAATCAGAGTTTGCTGATTTTCAAGCCCTGGATGGTTGAATCTGTGGATACAGAGGGCTGACTGTAACGCAGCAAGGAAGGCTTTGGATCGGATGGCTTGCAGGGCTCCTTCCAACTCTTTTATGATTTTCTTTCTCTTTCTCATGCAGCCGAATCGTCCATACTCACCCCTTTGCGGACCAAGAGGTTGGCCAGGTCAGTTGCCAGCAGCTCAGGGGTGAGGGCCTTCTCCATGGCCTCCTTGTTGATCTTGGAGAGGGAAGGAAGGAAGGAAGGAAGGAAGGAAGGAAGGAAGGAAGGAAGGAAGGCGTTACAAGAGGCAAAGAGAGAAGTCCCGAAGAAATGGCTCCTATCTAGCAAAACCTCAGTGTGAGTACGGGAAGGGGGCAGAGGGCAAGCAAGTTCCCTTTTTAAAATTGTATTTTTTAGTCTTTTGCATCTACAGCTAACCTAGAATGCCCCTCGCCAACCACTGGGAGTTCTAGGCTGCGTATAAGAGAAATAATCAAGTCTGACCCCCACTTTCTTTAACTGGCTCAATGCTATGGGACAACAACGTTGTGGCACCAGAGCCCTCTGACAGAGAAGGCTGAATGTCTCACAAAATTACAGTTCCTAGAATTGTATAGCATTGGCCCATGGTAGTTAAAGTGAGGTCAAACTGAATAAAAGTACCTCCAGTCTATCTATGTGTATAAGGTGTGTATGAGGCAGAAATGAATTTTATGTTTAGATTTGGGTCCCACTTCCAAGATGTCTCATTAGGTATTGATATGCAAATACAGCTGTCTTAAAATCCCCCCAAATCCAAAAATCTGGTGCCAAGGATTTGGGATAATGTAATTTACTTGTTCAGGAAAGAACTTTGAAGGTCTTAAGTCAGAGTCCACTTGGTTCCGGATCATTCAAGAAACAGATGAGCTCAACTTACTATCAGGCTACGTTCACGAACCTTAAAGGGTTTTTAAAATTTCCCCTTTAGGAGTTTTCTTTTTAAAGAAATGAGTTTGGGAGGGATAGTGTCAAGATCCATCCTTCAACTACAACTACAGTGCAGGCTGGGTTGTGGAAATAACGCAAGGCTAATTTAGTGGTGAAATTATTGGGATGGGAAGCAGGAACTGGAAGAAGCAGAGCCTGGGAGCACCCTGACCCTAAATCCTCACCGTCAGAGTGGCGATCACAGTGTTGGCCAGCTGAAGGACAGCAGTCAGGGTGTCAACCACATCCAGCACCGCCTCCTTGTCTTCCTGTTTGCAGAAGGAAAATAAAGCAATTCAATAGGAATGGCTCTGCAAGAAGGACCCTGTAGGATCAAGACACAAAGCTCTCTTTGGCCCATCCGAGCAAGATTCTCCTCCGGTAAGCTCCCAAGCTGTGCTTGAAGAGGATAGCCATTCCTTGCCATCTGTCTGCAACAGCTGGGTGCAGAGGTAGACTGCTCTGAGATGTGGGGGCTCATCTCACAAGAATCGTAAGAGTTGGAAGGAACCACAAAAGCCATACAGTAAGACACTAATTCCTTTGTTGTTGTTTTTCATAGGTTGCATCTACACTGGAGCATTAATGCAGTTTGACACCACTGCTCTGGCTCCATGCTATGGAATCTTGGGATTGGTAGTTTGGTGAGATATTTAGCCTTCTCTGACTGAGCCCTGGTGGTACGGCAAACTACAGATCCCAGGATTCTGCAGGATGGAGCCATGGCAATTAAAAGAGTGTCAGCCCGCAATAATTCTGCATTGCGGCAGCAGCTCTAGACAAAGTGCAAGGTCTCTCTAACCCAAAGGCATTCATCTGGGCCCAGCATTTACTATTTCTTGGGGTGCCAAGGATGGAGGCATAACAAGAAGGAAAAGGGATGGAGCTCTAAAGCGCCAACTCTTTGGTCTTCAGGCTTTGTCTGCCAGTAAGTGAATCTTAGGGGAGGCACTTTTAACCTTCCAAAATGGACAGAGAGGAGGCACAGTAGAGGAAAGCTTGGAAGCTGTCGGATGATGATGGAAGGGAGCGTGGCCACCCAGGAAAACATGGAGGGTCAAGTCAGGAATTCAGGAATCCAGCCCCAGGTTCCCCTCCCTGGTCTACCCTATGGCAAGAAGCCCTCAGTCCCATCCTTGCACCTGCAGATCCTTGTTGTAGGCACTGGGAAGCCCTTTCAGCACCACAAGAAGTTGGACAGTCTGCAAGGAAAAAGAGAAAGGAAGAAGCCATGTCAGGGGGGTGAAGAGGCAAGATGGTTCCTCCTCCTCCTCTTCTCCTCCCAGTTCTTTTGATTTATGCACCATTCAAATAGGACCAGAACAGAGTTTGCACAGCACAGAACTTTAAAGGGGAGCTGGAATTTATATCCCCTCCAAAATAGGAATAATGCCTTTAAAGTTCAGGCTCCAACTCAGAAAGGACTGGCCATCCCCGTACGTAGGCGACTGGGCACCCGGCCTCACCCGTCCGATGACAAGGCCAGTCTTGCTGCGGATCAGCTCCAGGCTGTCTGGGTTCTTCTTCTGGGGCATCAGGCTGCTCCCGGTGCTGAAGAAAAAGAATAAGAATAAAGAATAAGAGATGTTGCTTTCAAACTGGGATGGGGGGGAGAGGAAAAGGAAAACGTTAGAAGGAACATTCGATAGTAAAAGCAGTTCGGTGGCGGATCCGTTTGCCTAAATGGGTCTCCCTCTCTGGACATCTTCAAAAAGAAACTGATCTTATGGCAATCCCATGGGTTTCACAGGGTTTTCTTAGGCCAGGACTCCTCACAGGTGCTTTTTCCATTTCCTTCCTTTACAGCACCTGGTATTCATTGCTAGTCTCCCATCCAAGTACTAACCAGGGCTGACCCTGCTTAAGATCAGACAGGATCAGGTTCCTTTAAGGTATTTAAGCATCTATCTAAGCACCCTACAGATTTATATATATATGTATGTATATATATATATATATATATATATATATATATATATATATAGGATACCCAACATTATCTGTAGAGGTGATGGGAAGGGGACTTCCACTATTGTTTGGCATTCCCTGAACTCCCCAGGGGTCGAAACAAGGTTTTGCAAAATCCTCATCCTCATCCTCATCATCCCCCCCCCCCCTTCAAAATGCTCTCCTTAGGATCATGAAGGGCCAATAAAATTGGGGAGAATGTCTCCCGGAGCATTTGCTTCATCCAAAGAGTGGTCCCCGCTTCTGCAAATGTTTCACCCCTCCCTTGATCTTTAGAGACCCAGGGCAACTGTCCAAGAAAAAGGCCACCGAATTACCAGAGCGAATCCGAGATTGTGATGAAGCCAAACTCCTTTGTGGATAAAATGATGAGATCTTCAGCTAATCTGCTCAGGTGAATCATGATCAGGGAAGCGGCAGAAAGAAGCTCCACTGCGGAAACCAAGAGAGAGAGAGGAGAGAGAGAAATGTCTGTCATTCCTTCCAAACTGCAAGCAGTTCCAAAAACAGTCTTCCAACTTTGGGCTTGATTCAGATACCTTTCTTTTGAGGCCACAAATGGTGTTGTCAGCCTTGCACCCGTGCAATTGTAAAACTGAAAGAGTTGGAAGGGAACCCAAAGGGCCATCTACTCCAATCCCCTGCCATGCAGGAATTCACAACTAAAGGACTCCCGAAAGATGGCCACTCAACCTCTGTTTAAAGACTTCCAAAGCAGGGAGAGGCCATCATACTCCAAGGCTGTCTATTCTACTCTCAAACCGAATTAACAGTCAAGAAATTCTTCCTAATGTTTAGGGGCAGAATCCCTTTTCTTGTCATTCAAAGCCATTGCTTTCTGGAGCAGGAGAAAACAAGATCGCTCCATCTTCTGTGATAGCTTTTCAGATATTTAAATATAGAAAGGGAATAAGAAAAGGGAAGAATGGAATGAAAAAGGAGAGAGGAGAAAGGAAGCACATACCCACAAAGTCACGGTCACCCACGGCGTCAATGCTGTTGATGCTGATGGAAGCCATATCCAGCTCTGTGATATTTAAAGAAGGGGAAATTGAGGAGTTAAGAAGTCATGGCAGGGACACCAATCCTTTTATTGATAGACAAGCTTTGCTGTGAGCAGCTTTCTAACTTTTGTTGGACTGCAACTTCCAGCAGCCCCCGTAGTCAAGAGTGAGGAATGCTGGGGCTTGCAGCCCAACAACATTGGAGGACTGTTGGAACCAATTGTTTTTATCTTAAGCGTTGGGTTCGACTGAGAATTAATAAGGAAAAGCAAGTTTTGTTGGCTAGGTTGCAAGTCCTTCTCGCTGTTTTTCCAACCCTGAGACCTCTACAGATGCTGTTGGACTCCAGTATCCATCAGCCCCACCTAGCACAGGCAATGGGAGCTGCAGTCCCATGGAGCAGGGCGCAGGTTGTCCCTCATCCAGATTTAGCCATTTTGCACCAGCCTTCCCATTTCTTTGGAGTCAAGGAAAAGCCACAGAGGTACAGAAATTCTCTAGGGCAAAGTTAACAAAGACAACCTCTGAGTGCATACAGAGCGCATCTCCTTCACTACCAGGCACCAGCAACCTCTTCTCCCACCCTCTGAATTAACAAGTTTCAGCATGCTGGAGAGGTCCTTTAGAGTTCAGACCCAAACCCGAAACGGATACACTGGACATGAGCGCTCCAGCTGCCCTTAGAGGCACAACGACTGACCTTTGCGAAGGAGCTCACGGTCCAGTCCAAGAGGGTTTCCGGCCAGGGCTCCGCTGCAAGAGAGAGGAGGCTTAGCAAGAACGATCCACTCCACACACAAATTGGCAGCTTTCTTTGAACCCTCTGCCTCTATTTTTCTTTCTTTCTTCCTTCCTTCCTTCCTTTCTTTCTTTCTTTCTTTCTTCTGGCCTTCCTTGTGTTGTGATCCTATGGCTGGCAAAGTAAGTATAGCACCCTCCCACCGGCCGAGGAACATCTGCTCCTCTGCCAGAAGAAAAATAAAGAATAAGCTTACCTCCCCAGAGGCAAGACATTGATCCTTTTCTTCACCTCGCTGAGGCGTTCGACATCGCGGGTCAAAGCCACGGCATGGCTGTCGAAAGTCAAAAAGGAGAGGAGGCTGAGCAGGAGAACAACCCATACATCTTGTTTTTAAAAAGCTGGGCAAATCGGATGAGAGCGGGTTGCATTTGAGGCATGCACACAGACACCCCAGAAGCCGGACCGCATTTCCCAACATAGCCGAAATAGGTGCTGGAGTCGATGCAGAAATTCAGTGGCCAAAAGTGGGTCTTTACGGTGCAGGAGGATGGCCAGAGAGTCAAGCCCCATTAAAAACAGTGGCATAGAAATGGTGCCCCTTATACAAAATGACAAAAGCAAAGTCTGCTTTTTGGAACTTATATATTCTGATATTTTCAGACTGAGGATGGTTGAATGTGTGGATAAGGAATCCATGGATATGGAAAGCTGGCTGTAGATGGATTTGACATATAAAGAGGGGACTCAATGGAAATCAACCATCATAGGTTAGGATAGAAAGGTTATTATCTACCAGTATACGAATGTATGCAATTTATGCACAGATATGAAAGATAGAAAATGCTCTATATATAAATAAATGTATCACTGAGAGTATCAGCCACACTCTTCAAGCTTGGAAGTTCTTAGAAGGAGGAAAATAACTAGAAGGCTACAATAGTATTTCAATCCTTGACTTGTTCTAAAGCCATTTGTCCAAATGTGTCTGGCTTTACAACAAGCGAAGGACTGAAATACTTCTGTTTACTTTCCAAAAATTTTGGCTTGTAGACTAAAGTCTAGAAAAGCTCATGTTAACATGTTCTTTCTTTCTGTTAGTCTCAAAGTTGATATGAGATCCGTTTGCATACTGTCTCTTGAAGAGTGCGGTTTATATTCTTAGGACCTTATCACATGGGGTCTGAAGCAAAGCTAATCCAAAGGGCATCCACAGCTAATACATATTATTCCCCCGTGTTTACACACGACGCTGCCCCAGAACACGGAGCTAATCCGTATTGTCCCCCCGTGTTTACACACGACGCTGCCCCAGAACTCGGCAGAATACGGAGCTAATCCGTAAGGAGTAGGGAGATTTTGACATTCGGTTTGTAGAGGAAGTACCTAGGGAGCCTTCGCATTCATTGCGAATTGGTGGGCAGGGCGAAAATCCCAGCGAGGGGAAGGGATTGCCTTGGCAAAAGGCAAACCGGATTGGAAAGAAGAGGAGGAGAGGAAGAGGGAAGAGGGAAGAGGGAGGCGATCTCTCTCTCTCAAACCATGGGCTGCCTTCCCTTCTCCAGTCCTCCAGCCCTCCTCCTCCTCCCCGGTTCCCATGGCTGCCTTTCCTCCCGGCTATTTGTGACGGGAGAGAAGGGAGCCTTGGTATTAATTGCGAAATGGCCAAAAGGGCGATATTCCCTTCGTTTCGCTATGGAACCGAATTTATTCCTACTTCGGTTAGTCTTCGCTTTTTCTTTGCTTCGTGGCCAGCGTTTGATAAGGCCCTTAGTAATACGTTTACTTGCATGTAGAGGATTTTGTACCTTTTATAACTGTGCAAAATTTTTACAGAGCCGTACCTTGATGTATCCTAACTTTTGTATCCTAACTTTCCACTGGATGGATTTCAGCTTGCTGTGATGGTGGAAGTGATTTATTCAATGGGAACTTCAGGAAAAATAATTGCAAGGGAGGGGTACCTGGGATGGAGGGGTGGAACAGGGTTACCTGAGTAAGAGTTGGCTCAGTCTGATTGGCTGGGCCCTTTGCAGGTGAGTGTAACCAGGAAGGATGATCTCGATTTCGCTGCAAGAGAAGCAATGGTTAGAGACTCCCATTTCAAGATGACTTAATATAACATGTTAACAATTCTTAGGACACCATCCGCCCTTTTGCAACTGATTAAAGTGGACTACCGCCTAGGACCAAGAGCTTGGGATAGTGCCTTTCTTCAAGGGACTGCAATTCCCAGAATCCCCCAACCATGGCAGAGAGCGTCCTCTTACGTAGCAGCGCGCTCTACTAGGGTCCGGATGAGCTGCTGCAGGAGAGTGGTCAGCAAAGTGACGGAGCTCTTCAGCAACAATCTCAGGTCAGTCACAACCTAGAAAGAAGCCGCAAGGCAAGAGAGGAGGAAGAGCATGTGAGCATTTGGGGGGAAAACATTAGCAAGCCAAACCCACTCCCCAGAAGAATCAAGGGGCGAACTACAAGGCACCTCTTTCCACTTCTGTTTCGGCTGATGTCTGTTGTTTGTTAGCCGGGGAACGTGGTTCAGAACCAGAACTCAGAGAAAAGGGACTTTTTTGGATTGCAGCTCCCAGAATTCCCACAAAAAAGTCCCTTTCCTGAGCTTGGTTCCAAATGGAGTGCAGAAGGGAGCCATTTTTAAAACCATGTAGGTTCTACTGAATGACTCTTCTGGTGGGGACTTCTTTGACCGAAACAATCTCACAGAAGGACATTATGGATCAATGCTTTCTTTTTCACGGGAAAATAAAAGCCTTGGCGTTTGGGCTTCCTCCCAAGGCATGGAGGAGAGCAGAAAACAAAATGGCATCATGATGCTCAGCCACTGGATGGGAAGTGGGATATTCGGTTTGCACCCTGGTGTTTCCCAGGTCAGTGGGAGCAGGGAATCCACTCCAGAATTTAACCCAGGAGAGCCGTTTTCATTCAAGCTCAATGCAGCCTTTCCGAGCTATCTTTCCATACTATAGATAGAAGCTCTCAATATTTGTAATAACTTTTGCATCTCCTTTAGCTTAGAATGGGTGAAGATCAAATCCTTACCCACTAAAATCCTTCCTCCTTTCTACCCAGGTTTAGATATTTTGGTTGTACTATTCATTTTACAAGAGCCAGGAACTTAATTTAAAAAAAAACACATGGTTTTCCAGCATTTCCCAAACTTTGATCCTCCAGATGTTTTGGACATCAGCTCCCAGAATTCCTGATTGTTGGTCAAGCTGACTTGGGCTTCTGGAAGGCGAGGTCCAGAATGTTTGGAGGACCAAAGTTTGGGAAGCATTAATCCATCTCCTTTTGCATTTGCACCGGGAGTCATGAAAGAGAAATAAAAAGAGGAGCAGTGGGGCAGCTGGTGTCTCTCTCTATAGCTATATTTTAAGCCCTTCTGCAGTGTCCCTACTTGGTCATTTCTGCTGCGTCCGGTGTGAAGCTTCCCAGCCACGTCTCCAATCAGTTCCTGGGAAAAAGGAGAGAAGGAACAGTTTTGTGAGTCTGATGGACAGCCAGAGTCCTTCTGTGGCAGCCTCCTTGCATGTTTAGGGTTAGTCCCTCGAAAGTGTGCAGATTTCTCAGGGAGAAGGCTGTCTTTGAAAACAAAAATGAGTATCATGAGAACTAGTCCCTTTATTGGCATCTTTACATAAACGGCCATACAAAATGTAAGTACTTGAAACTGGTGGCAGTTCTTCTGAATCTTTTGGGGGAATGTTCTTCTTGCCAGCACCATTCTGCTGCTCTGAACTATATGAAAAGTTTCCTTCACTTCTAATTAATGCTACTCTTACTATGGGTCCTTGGTATCCATTGAGGTTTGGTTCTAGGACCCCCCGTGGATCTCAAAATTAATGGATGCTCAAGTCCCATTAAATACAATGACAGAGTAAAATGTATAAAATTTATTTTTATCCTGCCCCTCTGCAACACAATTGCATATATATATATATATATATGGCAAAATCAAGGGTTGTTTCTGGACTATTAAAATATATACTATATCTTCAATCCATAGATGGTTGAATCCATGAATGCAGAATCTATGGATAGCGAGGGCCAACTATATCATCATCATCATCATCATCATAATCATTTATTAATATCATGCCTTCCTCCCAGAATTGGGACTCAAGGTGGCTTGCAGCTTAAAAGACCAATACAGTTAAAAATATACCAGAAGGGGAACGTTAAAATTGAATTAAACTTCTTTGGTTCCTCCACTCCCAGCAGTTAATTTATTTGGTCTCTGGACTCAAGCAAGGATTTCTGTTCTCTTACAGAAGCTGTACCTGTTTCAAGAAGCATCCTCTTTCTTCACCCTGAACAGTTGGAGCATTTGTGAACTTGCCATAGCGTCCCGCCAAGGGCTGGAGGAAGCTCACCCAGAGCCAAATATTGGCTCAGAAGGTATGACTAGGTACTCACAGCCCCAAAGGGCATTGCCATGGACATGCGTAGTAGGGTTTTTGAATAGGGAACAACTAGCATCAAGGGGGTCCGGAACTCCTATGGAGAAGATGTCATGACTGTACTGGGACAGAAAAGGCCAATGATGAAATATTTGGAGCATGGGCAGCCACCCTCTTTCAGCCAGAGGGCCCAATTCAATTTAAAATACATTGCTGAGGGTCCTATTCCAAGGCTAGGCAGGATCAAAGCTCCAAAAGGAGGAGAGCCAAAACTAATGGCATGCTTTAGCTTGAAGCTTTTACTGTCCAGAACTAATCCTTGGGAAATTCAAAGACATAGCCATGTTGGTCTGTAAAAGCAGTATGTAAAGAGACCTTTGAGACGAACTGAAAGAAAGTCCTTGGCGGCATGAGCATACGTCTGCAAACGCTCATGTTGACAATTTCTTTCTTTCAGTTAGGGCTCAAAGGTGCTGCAAGATCTCTATACATAATAATTCTTGAAAAGGTGTTTCAGCTTTTTTACAAGGGTGGATAGAGACCCTTTACCCAAATTTATAGCGAAGGCGCCTGGGGAAGCTGAGACGGGCCAGATGTGGCCCATTGGGAAGGCCAGGTGTGGCCCAAGGACTGCGTTTCCCCATCTCTAATTTAAAAATGTGTGTTTCTGGGAACTCAGACATGGGAGAAAGAGGCACAGAGCTGAGCTCACAAAACCGACCTTCAGCCTGCGCTCGATGGTGGTGTGGATGTCTTCATCAGTCTTCAGGATGACCAATTCTCCCTTAGAAATCTCCTCCAAAATCTGCAACGGCAGCAAAAGAAGCCTAGTTAGCCATTAACAAGGTCTCCTTGCTGCCCAGCCATAAAAATAGTTAGAAGGCCAGCCATGTGTTTAACAGCAATGAGAGTCCATTTGGGAATTGTGTTTCTTATCTTGTTTCATGGAGGGGGAAGATTTGGGGAGCAGAGGCCAAGCAGAAGTGGGGAAAGAGCTGGAGTATCAACACTGGAAAGCATTTCGTTATCAGGACAAAACAGGAATTGAGGATGCTGCCACACTCCAGAAATAATCCAGTTTGACACCACTTTAACTGCTGTGGCTCCATGCTATGGAATCTTGGGATCTGTAGTTTGTTGTGGCACCAGAGCTCTCTGACAGAGAAGGCCAAGTACCTCACAAAACTACAAACCCCACAATTCCCTCACACTAAGGTTTAATCTGTTTGATGCCACTTTAGCAGCAACATGGATCCATGCTATGGAATTCTGGGATTTGTAGCTTTGTCAGATATTTAGCCTTAGAACTCTGGTGCCACAACAAACTACAAATCCCAGAATTCCATAGCATTAAGCCATGGAAGGTATCAAACTGCATTAATTCTGCAGTGTAGACACAGCCTCAGCACTCCACAGGCTCTACAGAGATTTTGCTCGTTCCATCAACCCCATAGGAATGAATGGTGACTCCCAGGTCTTTGCTAGCTTGAAAGGACCTCTCCAAGGTGCTGAATGTATTTAGGAAGAGGGTTCATCTCTTAGGGGATAATTGAAGGAAGGGGGGCTTTCACCCAAGTAAGGGGGAGAGTTGAAGGATCAAAGCAAGCTCCTTCCTCCCCCAAATCCTTCTGATCAAAATGGGATGGGTCCTCTTCCCAGTTTGTACCCAGATGATACACACTGGCTCCTTCCAAAAAGATATTCCTACATTTGGGTTCCTTATCCTCCCTGTTTCTTCCAAGAACTAGAGCAGGGATAGGCAACCTTTCCCCTTTAAGGGCCGAGGGACTTCAGCTCCCAGAAGCCTCAGCCATGTTGGCCAATAGTCCCATGTTGGCCAATAGCTCCTGGGATTCTGGGAGCTGAAGTCCCTCGGCCCTTAAAGGGAAAAGGTTGCCTACCCCTGAACTAGAGAGTGGGGCAGATATGGTCTTCCTGGGGTTGTTGGATTGCAGTTCCCATCACTTCCTCACCAGCCTGTCTGGGGCATTAACAGTGTGGTTTAAGGGGAAATTTCAAAATCCGCACACAGGCATTTCTTAATAAATGGGAAGGATCTCTCAGAGGGTCACAGGTGGCCCATAGGCCAGATTATTCTGCTTCATGGTGATGTCTGTCTTCCCACCTTATGGATATACCTTACCTTCTCTAGACCCCCTATAATCTTCTCCAGCTCCGATTTGGACAGAATGCCAGCCTTCTCCAGAGCCTTGGCATAAGCAATGCTAGCCTGGACATCCACCTCGGACAAGCGCTGGTCGATCTCTATGGAAGAGTTCAGTTGCTCCAAAATGGGATCGATGGTTCCAGTCAGCCTCCCGCTGTACAGTTTCTCACCCTGAGGTAAGAGAGAACATTCCTTCCAGGTTAGCAAGAACGTGAGCATCCTTTGGTCCCAAGTTTCTCGGGCCGCCATCTTGAAGAAGTCAAGCACTTTTCAAGATGGCGGCCCAATAAAGGAGAGCAAGGATGGCAGGATTCGTGGGTGGGTGGGTGTTGGGGGAGATTGTTCTTAGCAAGAGTGAGCATTTAGCTTAAATCTGCAGCTCCTAAACTTTGGTCCTCTAGGTGTTTTCGACTTCGACTCCCAGACACCTCAACCAGCTTGGCCAACCGTCAGGGATTATGGGAGCTGATGTCCAAAACATCTGGTAGACCAAGAACTGAGACCATTTGAGACCAAGAACCATTTGAAATGTTTCCACTTCACTCCATATATCTGAGGAAGTAGATCAAGTCTACGAAAGCTTGTGCTACAACTTCTTTTGCACAGTTAGTCTTAAAGATGCTACAAAATCCCTTAACAGCTGATGTTCCAGATTAACACGACTATGTCTCTGCATTCTACCTCCGTTAGATATGGCCGTACCCTCTGGGGCATCCTTCTCCTCTCTATGACAACCCTTGACATTTAAAGAGGGCCGTCATGTCACCCCCTCTGCCTTCTCTTCCCCAAGCTGAACATGCCCAGCGCCCTCCTTTTTGGAGACATCTAGAGAAGGAGAGCCCACCATTTCTCTACGCAATTGGCGCCATTGCCAAACTGTTCACACTGTCAAGAAGTTCCTCCTAATCGAAGCTGAAACCGGCCCTTCTGTATCATCCCAGCATTTCTGACTCCTGATTTAATTCATGCTCAGAGTCACGCATTGGGAACCACCATGATGTAGTGGTTTGAGTGTTGGACTATGGCTCTGGAGACCAGAGTTCGATTCCCAGCTCAGCCATGAAACCCACTGGGTGACCTTGAGCAAGTCACCTCCTCTCAGCCTCAGGGGAAGGCAATGGCAAACGCTGAACAAATCTTGCCCAGAAAACTCCACGATTGGGTTGCCTTAAGTTGGAAAGAACTTGAAGGCACACAGCAACAGACTCACTCACTTTTCATGCTCCACAGCAGCACCTAAACATTTAAAAAAGGGGTATTTACTTATTCTGAAACAACAAGAGAACCCCACAATGTGATGGCAAGGAGAGAAGAGTCTGAAACGCATTTTCCTCCAAATAGCCCAGGAGTTTGCTGTTGGGCCCCATTGGTGGGATTTCTCAAAGCAAATATGAAGCCAGCAGGTCACGCGTTTCGGCTGCTGCTCAATAGCCCAGTCAAAGGTCACTGGATGGGAGCGAGAACGAGAGAGAGAGAGGCTTCTCTCAGGGCCAAGCCAAAGTAAAGTCTGCCAAGAGTTTTGGGGGCTGGACTTCTCCGTGGCCCAAAAGCCGTTCTGGGAAAGAATTTCACCCTGGAGACTCCCCTCTTACATTTCCCCCTTCTTTTTCAGAAAGCAAAAAGATCAGAGAAAGAAAGGGCTGCGAGGCTGGGAAAGACAACCTCCACAGTTCCAGGTAAGAAAGAAGGCTGCCTTTCAAAATGTATTTTGGTGCCTTTTGCTTGGCCCAAGAAAGGAGCTCTCCAGGTAGCTGTAGTATAAGTAAGGATTATGGAAGATGAAGATTGCAGTTTAATCACTCTGGAGAGCTCCACATTTTGGGGAGACTGAATTAGGCAGCTGGGTTCTGGACTAAAATGAAAGGAGTCAGGCAAAGCTACAGGTAAGCCTGAAGAGAATTATTTTGGGGGTGAGGGTCAAGCGACTCACCATTATCATTATTTCTAGACTAGTATTCTGCCTGCAACAAGCCAGATATTTCTGGGTGGTCAAAGGTCGGGTGTATTGCAAAAGTTGTTGCCTGGTTGGCTTTCAGCTGCACTGTGGCAATAATGCAGTTTGCCACCCCCTTCGCTGCCATGGCTCCATCCTACAAAATCTTGGGATGCGTAGTTTTGGACAGAGAAGGCCAAAAACCTTGTAGAACGACAGGTCCCAGGATTGCATAGGATGGTGCGACAGCATTTCAAGTGGTGTCAAACTGCATCATTTCTACAGTGTAGATGCAGTCAGAGATAACACTGCCCCAAACCGTGGAGGGTTGGTCCATTTGGCTCCTCTGGCCTCACAAGTGGTTAGGAGGGGATCCAGATACAAGTCACTTTGAATCCTATTTTGGGAGAAAGGCAGGATATACATTCAATCCAATCCAATCCAATCCAATCCAATCCATCAAATGGCTCTACAGTGTGGAAACACACCACCATCTCTACCAGCCCTTCTCCTAATGTTGCCTAACTAGCAAAACCCCGAAATCACTGCCTTCCCATCTGCTGCAAGCCCTTCAGGGCAGAGACTTCTACTGCTAAATCATCATCCTCATCATCTTCATCCTCAGCCTTTTGCGGCGTCTGATGCTGCCACTTAAATGTCTTTAAGCACCACTCAACTAAAACCCTGGGCAGCTCTTGCACTAAACTGATTTTTAGTTTTTAGCAGAGGTGAAGGATCAGGAAGAGAAATTGGATTTTATGGGGACAGGAGTGGGGAAAGGGGGAATACAGAGAGGGGCTTAAACTTTCCCCCAGCTCACCTCAGAAGCCATGTCTGGAGACGTCGTCGTCCTTCTCCTCCTCTTTCCTCCTACTTTTTCTCTCTGTTCTGGAAAGAAAGAAAGCAAGAAAGAAAAGAAACTTGGCGAAAGGCTTGCAAGACCTGAAAAAGACAGCAGGGAGGAAAGGAAGGAAGGAAGGAAGGAAAAAGAAATGCAACTTTTTTTGCAAAAAAAAAAACTTTTTTGTAAAAAAAATTTTTTTTGCCAAAAATTTTTTTTTTGCAAAAGTTGCAATCTCTCCATGAACTCCTGCTGCCGCCGCCACCGCTGTCGCCGCCTCCCATCTTGGGACTGGGCCGCCCCCCAGCCTCAGGCAGCCTCCTGGGGTGCCTCCTCACCTGCTGCAACCCAGCCGATCTCTGCTGCTCCAGCTGGCCAGGGGGTCCCCTTTTCACGGGGAAGCCCCCACAAAGCCACGCCCCCAGAGGGCGGGGCTAAGGGCGCATGAATGGAAGGCCACACCCCCTGGTGCTCTGCATGCCTTTGTGTTTTGTTTTAAAAAAAAGGAAAGGAAGAGAAATGCAAAATAGAAAGAAAAAGTGAAAGACAGCAGGAAAAAATAGAAAGAAAAACAAAGAAATTACTTCTGATCTTCCTTGTGGCAATTATAAATGCCTACAGAATGCACTTATATTGTAGCATCTTTAGATTGTATATTTATATTTATGATGTAGCACATTGTTTCATACTTAAATGCAGTATGCATTTATATTGCAGCACCATTATTTTTTTAATATTTATACTGTAGCATATTTATATTGTTGCATACTTAAATACAGAATACATTTATATTGCAGGACCTTTGCCTTGCATATTTGTGTTTATCCTGTAGCATACCTCAATAAATATGCACTTATACTGTAGCACCTTTATATTGTATATTGTATATTTAAATTGTTTCATATTTATATTGTTGCATACTTAAATGCAGGGTGCATTTCTATTAATGTTTATACTGTAGCATACTTAAATACAGCACCTTTATATTGTATATTTATAATTTATATTGTAGTATTTTTATATTGTTGCATACTTAAAGATGGTACCCATTTATATTGTAACGCCTTTTATATTGTAAAGCTACGAGATTTATTTGCATACTAATATCCCATTAGCCTCTGAATTAATGCATGCAGTTATTCATAGTTTCACCATCTACAAGCCTATATTTGCAGTATTTCTAATCAGGAAATTTATTTTTTTGTGGGGGGGCGGAAGTGTTGGTGTGAAGCAATGTGATTGAATTTAACCATTTTAAAAAATAATGTTACTGTTTAATTCCTTACTGACTTTTGTAAAGGAGTGATTTTAGTTGAACGTTTTAAAAATTGTTTTCCTATCTAGGGGTCCCAATCTCTCTGCTTAAAGATCTCCAAAGAAGGAGACTCCATCACTCTCTAAGGTAGTCCATTCCACTCTCAAACCCTTCTTACAGTCAAGACATTCTTCCTAATGTTGAGGTGGAATCTCTTTTCCTTTAGCTTGCATCCATTGGGGCTCCATTGTGTCCTATTCTCTGGAGCGGCAGAAAACAATCTTCTTCCCTCCTCAATATGACCTCCCTTCAAATATTTAAACAGGGCTGTCATATCACCTCTTAACCCTCTCTTCTCCAGGCTAAACAGACCCAGCTCCCTATGTCTTGGTTTCTAGGTCTTTGACCCTCTTGGTCACCCTTCTCTGGACACCTTCCAGCTTCTCAACATCCCTCTTGAATTGTAGTGCCCAAAACTGGGCACAATATTCCAGGTGAGGGCCAACCCAAGCAGAACAGACTGGGACTTTTGCTGTGGTCAACTGCTGTCAAGTCGATTTCAACTGACAGCGACCCTATGAATAAGAGACCTCCAAGTCACCCTATCCTCAGGCCAGAAGGGGATGCTCTACCACTGGACTGAAGCCCAAGGACAGGGGTGGGGATCATGGATATCCTTGGATTGCAAGTCCCAGCATGCCTCTGCATTGGCTATCTCTGCTAGGGCTGCAAGAAGCTGCCATTCAACAACATCTTGACAGCCGCGGGATTCCTATCCCTGTTCTAGAGTCTTGGACAATGTCTCTCTCTGTGTAAGCCCTTTTATCATTTCTTTTATTCTTATATTTGTGTATAAAAACATGATCAAAGTTAATGTAAAACTTTTTTACTGAAGGGAGGGAGGAACAATGTGGGTTTTTTATTTTAAAAAAAAAAGAGAGAAAAGGGCCATTATGCATTTCTGTGAAATGCACAGTCAGCTACATCGGTGCGGAGCAAAACTTGTACGAAGCAGGAATGAAATGTTATGCTTGAAAACAAAGAAAAGAAAAGAAATTGTGGTGTATTTAATGAAGATGGGAGGCTAAAAAATAGGATCAGGGTTGCTGAAAGAGCGAGAGAGGGCGAGAAAGAAAGAAGAAAAGGGAGGAAGGAAAACGATTCTGTTTCGGCCCTGAAATTGCTGGAGAAACACACTCCATCAGCTGAGTTTGCATGAAGAGCTGGTCATCCTTTATTTGAGTCTTTTTAATACCAGTCCTTTCATGAATAGGGGATGTGTGTGCTTTCCTTTCCTTTCCTTTCTCTGTATACACACACAAAAGGACACTTTGGCGTGATCAGCAAAACGCTGTGCGAGGTAAACATCTTTCATGACAAAGAATACAAACACATCGGCAGATCTGCTCACAATAGCCATGCCTGGGCCTTCTTTGCTTTGAATAGTTCATACTAACTTGCACACTGACTCTCTCTGTCTCGCACACACACACACACACACACTTTTGCAGCTTCAATGGAAGCATTGCTATGCTGAGCACACTTTCTGGGGATGACGATGACGACGACAACAAGGGAAGAACAGTCCACCTTTGTCCTCCCTGTTGTGTCCAGCACACCGTGACTGCTTTGGGAATCGGGAAAGTTGCTTTTTCTCTCCCAGAGACGTTTTGGAGTCAGAAATCCACCATCTGCAAGGTGTATCTTGCTGCAAACAGAAAAGCTATACACAATGCTGGAACTAGCAGGATCATGGGATATGGTTGAGATGGGATAGCCGCCAACATTTTCTGCAGAGTCTCTTCTTTGCCAAAAAATAACTGGGGCAAGTCTCACCAGCCTGTGAACGAGAGAGAAGGTTTTATTCCAGGAAAGAGAAAACACACATCCCACCCAAGAAATATTTGTCCGCCCAGCTTTGTGTTGTCAGTTGCCCTCAATTTGACTTCAGCTTATGGTGACCCTCTGAATGAGAGACTTCCAAGTTTCCCTGTTATCAACAGGTATTGAAAACCAGGGTCACCATGGCTTCATTCTCTGTGTGTAGAACAGTCTCCCTCTTTTCCTTCCGCTGTTGTTGTTGTTGTTGTTGTTGTTGTGTGCCTTCAAGTCAGCAGTGATTTTAGGCTGCACCAGTAGAAGTATAGTGTCTAGATGAAGGAAAGTCATAGTGCCACTCTATTCTGCTTTGGTCAGGCCTCACCTGGAATAATCTCTAGGTCCTTCAGGGTTAAACAGGACTATCATCTCACCCCTTAACCATCTCTTCTTCAAGCTAAACATACCCAGCTCCCTCAGTCTCTCCTCATAAGGATTCATGGTTAGCGGGTGACATGAGGGCCCTGTTTTAAGTATCTGAAGGGATGCCATCTTGAGGAGGGAGCAAGCTTCTTTTCTGCTGCTCCAGAGAATAAGACATGGGGGTCAGCGATATGAACAGACAGTATTATTATTAAACTATAAAGCCCTATGAGAAGAGACTTAGGGAGCTGGGTATGTTTAGCCTGGAGAAGAGAGGGTCAAGAGGTGATATGATAGCCCTGTTTAAGTATCTGAAGGGAGGTCATTTTGGGGATGGAGCAAGCTTATTTTCTGCTGCTCCAGAGAATAGGACACAATGGAGCCTCAATGGATGGAAGCTACAGGGAAAGAGATTCCAGCTCAACATTAGGAAGAGTGTCCTGATGGTCACATCTGTTTGACAGTGGAATGTCCTCCCTTGGCGAGTGGTGGAGTCTCCTCCTTTGGAGGTTTTTAAGCAGAAGCTGGATGGCCATCTGTCAGGAGTACTTTGATTCTGGTATTCCTGCATGGCAGAAGAGAGTTGGACTGGATGGCACTTGAGGTCTCTTCCATTTCTATCATTCTGTGATTCACTGACCAGTTCTCGCATCTGTATACAAGTGTCCCTCCAGCGGCTTTGATTATTCACGGATTTTATTAATAGGTTCTCTCTAGGAATATCTAGGTCCTCCAGCGCAACTCTATGGTCAACTTTAACCATAAGTCACACTGAAGGACCCAGAGATTCCTAGAGGGGCACTCCACTGGACATCTGTAGCTCCTTTAGCGCAATTCTGTGGTCAGTGTCTGGCAGATGTTGACCAGAGTTGCCCTGGAGGACCTAGAGAGGACACTCCACTAAGCTTTTGTAGCTCCTCCACTGCAACTCTATGGTCAATGTCTGGCAAATGTTGACCACAGAGCTGCCCTGGAGGACTTAGTGATTCCTAGAGAGAACGCTCCACTAGGTATTTGTAACTCTTCCAGCGCAACTCTATGGCCAATGTCTGGTAAATGATGACCACAGAGTTGCCCTGGAGGACCTATAGATTCCTAGAGAGGCGTTCTCTCAGGTAAAACCATAGTGTTTTGTGTTAATTGGTGGTTTTTCCCTCATTCACGGGGGCCCTGTGCCTCTAAACCCAGCCAAAATGGAGGGAGGCGTGTATAATGTTGGTGAATGCTACGGTTTGTGGGAGGACTCTGGCTTTAGTGCTCTCAGTCAGTCAGATACAAGGAGAGGCTCGGGAAAGGCATTGTGGGAGTGGCGGTTTCCGGCCGCCATTTCCCTCCCGGGCGGACTTCCGCCTTCCTCCTCTTCCTCTTCCTCTTCCGCCGGACTGAGCCTCCAGGGAAGGAGCCAGAGGGAAGGAGGATGGAGCTGTAAGATGGCGGACCTCGCCAGGGGAAAGGGAGGAGAGGGGGAACGGGTATCCCTCAGAGGAAGCCATGCTAGAGGACACTGACTCCCAGAATCCTCCAGTCTTGCTGGGATTGGGGGTGCGGGGGATTCTGGGAGTTGTGTGTCTCTAGTCCAAAAGACACACTGCCTAAAAAATGATCCAGTTTGGGACCTGGCTCAGAGCTAGGGGATCCTGGGAGTTGCAGTTTTAGCTGCCTTGGCTCAGGGCTAGGGGATCCTGGGAACTGTAGTTTATGGTAGGGGTATACATTGTATTCAGGGCAGGGGTATATGCTATACTAGCACTAACTAACCATGGAGAAGAAGAACATGAGAGTCTCATCACTGTGGTTCAAAACACACTGCAGGAATAATCCAGTTTGGGACCTGGCTCAGAGCTAGGGGATCCTGGGAGTTGTAGTTTTAGCTGCCCTGGCTCAGGGCTGGGGAACCCTGGTAGGGGTATAAATTGTATTTAAGGCAAAGGGGTATATGCTGTCCTAGGAATAACCATGGAGAAGAAGAACATAGAGTCTCATCATTGTGGTTCAAAACTGCCCTGGCTCAATACTAGGGAATCCTGGGAACTGTAGTTTATGGTAGGGGTGTAAATTGTATTTAAGGCAGGGGGTATATGCTGTCCTAGGACTAACCATGGAGAAGGAGAACATGAGAGTCTCATTATTGTGGTTCAGAATACACTGCAGAAATAACCCACTTTGAGACTGCTTTAGCTGCCCTGGCTCAATGCTAGGGAGTCCTGGGAATTTTAGTTTGTTTTTTTAAAAAAAACATAATCTTTTATTGAACACGTAACAATTATAACAGTTATAACATATAACAAACATTAACTTACAAAACCACACACCCGCAAATAGACATTGTTAAACTAAAAACAAAACATAAACATACCTTCGCATTGTTTCCAACTTACGGCAACCCTAAGGCTAACCACCCATCATGGGGTTTTCTTGGCAAGATTTGTTCAGAGGAGGTTTGCCATTGCCATCTTCTGAGGCTGAGAGTGTGTGACTTGCCCAGGGTCACCCAGTAGGTTTACATGGCTAAGCAGGGAATTAAACCCTGGTCTCCAGAGTCACAGTCTTACATTCATGCCACATGGTTTCTCTAATAATAATAATAATAATAATAGGATATTTATTTCATGCCCCCCATAGACAAGCTTCCCATAGCTTCCTGGTGTGAAAACAGCATTCTGAACTTTGCTCTGAACCAATAAGTCTTTTATATTGTTTTTCTAATTATGTTTCTTCTTAGTATTGATTCAATTAATGCTACACCTTTCCTCACAATAGGCCCAGGCTTCTGTTAAAAACACACAGTTAAAATTGCTAATTAAATGTATCTTCAGTGTTGCCAGTCAAAGGCGACATTTGCTGAAATACAATGAAAGTGATACAAACTGGCAGCAAAGGCACACTGGCTTATTCCACGAGAGGGTTTGCTTTTTGCAATAATTCCTAGACAGAGAACATAGAATAAAATCTGTGAATCATCAGATCCGCAAAAGTCAAATCCGCAAATGCAGAGGGCCAACTGTATTCTAAAGAATTCATTTCAAATACCTGAAACTACTTGAGAATAATTGCTATTTGGCCTGTTTGTATATTCTGGTTGCTTCCTATACTGTGCACGTTTCGTTTATTTCCAAATACATTTTATTCACTGGAATTTCTCCAAGTGCAGATGGCATAGCAAGACTCCCAAGGAATTAAATATACTTCTCAACCAAAAATAATCACAACTGTTTACACAACGTAAATGCGGAGATCCTGCTTGCGCTGGTGTTTCTCAGGGGTCAGCAAAAATAGGATGAGAACTCCATCTCAGCATATTTTTCAGAGGGGCACCCCTCTATTTTCTCTCTTCCCCCCCCCCCCCCCGTCAATTTAAAAACAATGCCTAGAACCTGTGGAAGTTTGTGGAAGAGGCATGAAAGTGATGAGCATGGGGGTTTTATTCAAACCATCGGCTGTGCTTGACATAATGCATTGTACTTTTAAATATGTTGCAATGGAGGCCCCCGAGAATTGCTTCGGCCACCCCTTCCTTTGTATAGCTGTGGCAACTTTCTGTTGTTTCTGCTGTCTGTCTGTTCAGCAGAACCCTTTGTCTCGAGGATGTATAGTGCTTGCGGTTCTCCAGTGGTTTTGTATATTGTCTTTTAAAATATATATGTATATATAAATTCACTCACCTTTGTTTATTATGTAGAGAAATAAAATTAATACTGTAAGTAAGAAGTTGAAGTGAACCACTCCCAAGGCATTTATGCTGAGCTGACCTTCTGCAGAGGATTATGTGATATATTTTGGCATATATAACAAGCAGTTCCAACTAAATGTTAGGAGAATTTCTTGACCTTAAGATCTGTTCACTATGGGACAGACTACCTTGGATGGTGATGGAAGTAGTCTTTAAACAGAAGTTGGATGGACATCTCTCAGAGGTGTTGTAGTTGTGTATTCCTGCATGGCAGGAGGTTGGACTGGATGATGTTTGTTTTATTCTGCATGGAATAGGATTTTGTATGGGAAATGTTGTTGTTGTGTTCCTTCAAGTCATTTTTGACTTAAGGTCATCCTAAGGCAAACTTATGGAGTCTTTGTGGCGAGATTTGATCAAGAGCAGGTTTGACATTGCCTGAGAGAATACAACATACCCATGATAACCCAGTGAGTTTCTGTGGTTGGGTTGGGATTCGAATCCTGGTCTCCTGGAGTTCTAATCAAACACTCAAACCATTGTATCAAGCGGCCTCTAAAAAAGTGGGTTTCCCTCATGTTGGAGATTCTAAGAGCTGGAGTCCAAAAAAAGGAACTTTTCCAAGTTTTAGTTGACACACATTGTATAACCTCACTGACATCAGATTCAAAATGAGGAAGCAACTCTTTAGGGAAATATACCTACAGAGTTTTGGGAAATAGTTCTTTTTTGAACCTGGTAAGATAGATAGTGCACCCTGGCACACATCCTCTTAAAGCACACTAATTTGTCATTGTTTGTTTGCTTTCTAGGAAAGATGGAAATGCAGCCCTTCTGAGCAACTACGAGGTAAAGTTATTTGCTCTGTAGTGATTTACTGTTTCCCTCTGAAAATTCCTCATTCCTTCTTTGTGTAGTTGACCGAGTAGCTATCGTATAATTACTGGTCTGATGAGAACTGAACCCCCTTGCGCCTTTCTCCCAGAACTGCCACTCAAAAGCCTTGGGATTCTAGTGTAGATCCAAAATGGAGGATACAAGCATTCTAACAGATGAATTAAATCCTGGTGACCTCTCTTAAGATGTGCTAGTGTTTGAGACAAAGTGAAAAAAAGAATCATAGTTTAAATTGGGAGAGCCAAAGGTTGCTTGGTATGTACTCTTAGATCTCCAAGTGACCAATAAGTGCTTCCCAGTTGGTTGAGGTGAATTGTGAATTGGTTGAGAAGTATCTGCAATACAGGTTTATTCTCCCTTATCCCAAAATCCAAAATATTCCAAAATCATCCACATAGGTGGCTGAGAGAGTGACACCTTTGCTTTCTGATGGTTCAGTGTACACAAACTTTGTTTCATGAACAAAAATATTTAAAATATTGTTTATAAAAATATCTTCAGGCTGTGTGTATAACGTGTATACATAAATGAACTTGGATCCCATCTCGAAGATACTTCAGTATGTATATACAAAAATTCCAAAATCCAACACACTTCTTGTCTCTAGCATTTCATTTAAGGGAGACTCGACTGTACTGACCATGAAAAGTCCCTTTCATCCTCCTAACTTGGACTACTGGAATTGGGAGTTTTGGAAAAAAGAGGAATACATTTTTTATTTGAAGGGCTTTGTGGTGAGTTTCATTTCTGGTACTGAAATGACATTTCAGCACTGACCCTGTATTTGGAGTCATCTTGTTCTGCGATTCACTGTTCACCTTCCTGAGTTGTTATTTTGCAAATGTCTCTGGTTGGTGGATTTAGGGATACAAGTGAAAACCCATATTGGTCTCATAAGCTTGGAAGTCTATCCAACTTTGGTTTAAATGTCTGGGAATCCACTCAGGGGCCCTTTCACACTATACAACTATAGCACTTTGATTTTGCTATAACAGCTATGGCTCCATCCTGTGGATTCTTGGGACTTGTAGTTTGGAGAGAGGCATTTAGAGTCTTCAATCAGAGAGCTCCTCTAGTGCCTCCCCAAACTACAAATCCCCAGAATGGTACCATGGCAATTAAAGTGGAATGCCCCCAGTACAGCTGAGAAAATAAACAACATATATCTCTTCTTATGAGCCTTAGTTGATGAAAAGGCTGTTTTAAAGCTCCAATAGCAGAGGCCTCCTCACAGCAAAGCTGGTTCTTTCAGGTCTACCAACTGCTGACTGATCTTAAGCAGCAACGCCGAGAGATGGGAAAAAGCAAGCAGACTGCAGGCCAGCAGAATTTAAACACAATCATGTATGAGGTGAGTAAAAGCCCTCATTGGGAACAGTTCAGTCACAGACTGGATCCTTCCCACCTGATCCCATATGTGCTCCTCCATGCATAAGGTTCTCTCTATCTTCTTCCCAATCCTCACTTGCCTCTTTTCATGGCTTCCAAAGAGAAGAAGCCCTTCAAAACAGGGCAAATGATGTCTCACTTCTCATTGGAGAGTGTTTATAATTTTGTATGACTTGGTGACATCCATAAGCATATAAAAATCTCTCAATTTTGTTGCTGCTTCTTTTAATCCTGATCAACATTGTCTTCTTGTCCCTCTTTCATCTGAGGTAGTGACACTGTTTTTTTCATCCTTATTAAATATTATATATTCTGTATGTGTTTTTACTAACAGGTGTGCTTATTTTTCACATTGATGAAAGCATTTTTGTGCATATGTTTGTGCGCATTTTTAGCTATTTGCATACTAAATAAACACATTACTTTGTACACATTGTTTCATCTCTGAAACACCCTGAAATCCTTGCAAATGTGGACTTTCTTAAAGTGAGGCTTGCTTATTGAATTAAGCTTTGGGATGTTTAAAAAGATTACTTTTATGAAAAATATTGAATACAATGAAATCATCTATAATCTTCAAGCTCCAGCTTCTTCAGGCTTCCCTTCCCTTTTTTTCTCCTTCCTTCTCTCTTTCTTTTTCTTTTTCCTCCCTCTCATCTCATGCTTTTTCCTTCCTTCCTTCCTTCCTTCCTTCCTTCCTTCCTTCCTATTGAGGGGATTTTTCACACCTCCCAATAGAATAGCAGATGATGCTGTTTCCAAAAGTATTAGAACAACCTGCACAGCTTCCTTTTTCTGTTCTTCCAGACGCTGAAATACATATCTAAGACCCCTTGCAAGTTCCAGAGCCCTGAAGTTGTAAGAGACTTCCTCACAGTCCTGAAAAACCACAAGTTAACCAAGTAAGCTATCAGTTGGAATGGGTGATAATGGGTTTGATTTATTGGATAACTGGGATGTCAAAACGGACATCAATAATTGTAGTAGATTTTCTTGAATCATATGGGATCCCTAAAACACACTTGATTTCTGTTGGAGTATTTCAAGTGGCAGCTTGCACCTGTTAAGGTAGATACTAAATTTGATGCAAAGGATGATAACAGATGGTACTGAAATAATGGTTATCTGGGCCTGATGGTGTCAGATAGCAAAATTAATGGCTCTTTCCTTGTCAGTTGGCCAGACTGAAAGTGTTGCAAAAGACAACAGTTACAGAGAAGGACTCATGTAAAGCTGTTTTAGACCATGTCAGATTGTTGACCACTTTAGACTAGTATTATTTGTCCTGGGTACCTCAGACAGACATATTTCCATGCCCTGCTGTCTGAAGTCCCATCCCTCACTCATTCTCAACCTTTCCTCCTCTTAGTGTTTTGGACTAACTCCCAGTTTGCATAGCCAGTGTTTAGGGCTTCTAGACATTAAATTCATTTATTTATTCATTCATCACGTTTCCTCTGAAGTCCCTCTCAAAATGGCAACAGGAGGTGAAGTCATTTTGTGTTGCCATTTTGAGAGGGACTAAAGAGGAAAATGGAAGTATTTGGACATGCAGGAGGAGGCATTGTGTCCTATGATGGGTTTGCAGGGGGGGAAATGGCCCCCTGCCCCCCAAAGTTGCTCACCCCTTTAGTAGGTGTTGATAATCTTTCTCTTGGTGGTTAGATTAAGGTTAAGTTTCAAGGTGCCTCAAGGGTAAGGGAGTTTTACAACTGATGAGTTCATGACAGAGATCAACACCATCTTGATTTACATCCTTGTTCCTTATCTGGTATACTTCACTGCAGCCAAAGGAATGGAAGCTCCCTACTTGACAGCTGTTATCCTCTTAGTTCCAGATTAGTAGGGTAAATGACAGGGCAGCACTGTCTTGGTCATGCGCTTTCTGTGAGCTCCCTGGCTGACCATTTGTTGAATGGGGACTGAATTAGGCGGTTGGTCTAATCTGGTTTGATTCTTGCCTTCATGGCTTGAGTTCTACCATAGAGAGCAGGAAGCCTTCCCCATGGATGCCTAGAAAATCTCAAGGTTCCCTCCTTTCTCCTGTCTTTAAAATCAGCCCCTTGACTAAATAAGCCATCAAGTGTTCAGAAATATAAACTTTGGAAAGGCAAAAAGAGCTTTGGATTATAATGCTTTAAAGATAACTTCAGATGATGATAATCCCAGATTAACAGGTGTTTATCCCTCAAGGTAAGCAGGAGAAAATGTTCAAGGGCCAAGATAAGCCAACAGGCGTCTGGACTGCAGTGGACACCTCCATTGCTATTTCTCTCTACAAAGCAACACATTCAGTTTGTGGGAGAGATGGGGCAAACTGGTATACCCTTCCTCCTGTCTCATTTGATAAACCAAGTAAATGCACATCTAAGGAACAAGCAATGAGAGAAAGGAGAGTTGAGGTAGGCAAAGGCACAGGCAACAGGCCAATGAAGGGTGAAAAACCCACTCCACATCCCCATGGTTCCCTGCAACTTCCCCAAGCAACTTTAGAGACCATAACTTTGCTGATGTCTGCTCAGGTTCAGTTCAGACACTTCCATTTCTCGGTTTATCCTAATCCAAAAAGATGGAGAAGATTCTGACATGCCAAGAGGTCTCAAGTGACCAAACAGGGACTGGCCAGAGCTTCCTTGTTCAGCCTAGGTGCTCAATACAAGCAATTTTGACTTGGAAACAGAATACTAGAATCCTTTTAGGGGATCATAGGGTCATAGAGTTGGAAGAGATCTCAAGGGCCATTAAATCCAACCCCTGCCGTGCAGGAATACACAACGTAAGCACCCCCAAGAGATGGGCATCCTTTGTACTAATTGTACCTGTGATCCCACCTGGCTTTGTGAAAGGTTGGTGTGAAGAGAGCATCTTAAGTGTTCCCTTGCTCCAGAGAGACTGTCTCTGAGGCTTTCTTACTAGTTCCTGAACATGCAGCGATTGGACGGGAAGGCTGTTTGCTTGCACCAATAGATCATTGAATATAGAGGCTGGAATCCACCGAGGCAGTTTTGTTAAACAGGGTTGCACTGAAATGAATGGGAGATATTCTATTCCTGTGATAGAAGACAAGATTATTTCATTGCTTTGTTATTGTCCTTTTATGGGGAACACCAAGCAGATTGAACTGGTTCTTGTTGTCCTTCTGCAAGGTATTGCCCTTTTCTCTTTGGTGTTAGGAATCAGAGGCACATCCTGTCCAGCCTTACAATCCAGAGGCCCCTTGTTTGCAGAGAGGCAATGAAACTTGTCAAAAGCCATCATCAGTCACAAGAGAAGGCTGCATTTCGGTCACTTTTCAGTCAGTTGACTTTGGCTGGATCTTCCAGTTTGTAATGTACCTTTTCCCCCTTCAGTGACTTTGTAAACCTGAAATGCTTTTTTGCTTTCACCAGGCAGATCCCATTGACAGCAGATAATCTGAGGGAATCACTTTGTACAGAATATAAATAAAAACAAATTACAGAATGTAGAGGTTATAAATGTGAAAGTAGGATGATTGGACTGGATAGTATAAGAAGATGGTATCTTCTCTCAAATGTAACACTTTCTTTTAATCATATGATTTATATTTTTTAAAAAGAAAGGAATTACACAATGGCAAAGAATACTTCATTCTGATGGGATTAATGTGGGCATAATTCCACATATGTATATATTTAAAATTATCCATGTCAAAAACATAATTGTGCAGCACGACAATAGTTTTAAGTTTACAAGCACATTCATATATGAATTATAATTTTAAAAAGCCTTTGTCCCTTTCAAGCCACAGGAGACAGAGTTAAATCTCTTGGTGTGTTCAGAGCTGTTTTGCATCGCGGTTGGAAACTGAAACTGTCTCTGGAGTTCTGTGGCTCAAGGACAGTCACCAAAATGATGGAGACAACCTTTTGCACTGTCTTGGGAAAGTGATGTGAAGGGTTCGATTTCCACCTCAGCCATAAAATCCACTGGCTGACTCTTAGGCAAGTCACTGTCTTTCAGCTTCAAGGGAAGGCAGTGGCAACCCTCCTCTGAACAAATCTGGCCAAGGAAACCCTATGATAGGTTCGTCTTAGGGTCAGCATAAGTCAGAAAAAGGCGCACAACACACACTAGTGCAGACGAAACTCTTTGAAAGAAAGTGTAGCAGCCGAATTATATGTGGGGATACACTGCCGGCAGCAGAGGGAGCTGCTGGCCTTGGCCTTTTTCCTAGCAGATTTGAAAAAAACAGTTTCCCAAAGGCACCAAATCCTCCTTGATCTTGGAAACTAAGTGGGGTCAGCCCTACTTAGTACTTGGATGGGAGACTCCCAACAAATCCTAGGCTCTGTTTGCTAATTTTCAGAGGAAGGAACTGGCAAAACTATCTCTGAGGGTTCCTGGCCTTAGAAGAACCTATAAAAAAATTCATGGGGTCTCCATAAGTCAACAGGAAGCTTGAAGGCACATACTAAATAGGAGGAAGAGAGTGAAAGGGGGAAATGTAGCAGCACCTTTTTATTTTAGCATGAGCTTTCATGGCTATAAACCTACTTTGCCAGATGCACTACAGTAGTGCTATCCAAACCTCAAGATATAAAGCATATTCTACAGTTGTGGAAATGGAATGGAATGGGATCCAGAAAAATGCAGATTATGGCCCTTGCCTTGAATTTGCTACCCACACATCTTCGTCTCATTGCCTCCTGAATGGAAAGCATAAAACCCTCCTCTCCAAAAATATTGAAATCTCAAACCTCAATAGATCAGGGAATTCTCTCCTAGGCGAGCATGGTTTTTGTACCTTTCTATTACTGGCTTAGCCTCCTTATCTTCTGACTTGCTTTCTCATCCCGTGAGCCATGGTCACAGGTGCTTAATCAGATCAGTGATAAATACATTTATCTTTCAGGCCACAGAGGTCATGGGCAGTGATAGCCTCAGCCCTGCTAAAGCCTGCTGGCCCCTTAAAAATCTTGCTGTGGATTTGTTTTTAAAGGACAAGCCAAGAATTTCTGGAAGGAAAAACATATCTTTTATTGAAATGCCTTGAATGAAAGGAGATGATTCTGGCTTTGTTATGCATATGCAGAGTTTATGCTCATGCTGGCTAGGAGCTGTAGTCCAAAAAAAAAATAATAATAATAACTTTCCCAAGTTGTGTTTGGCTTGAGCTTTGGGATTTTAAGACTGGCAAAGGAGAGCTGGAGAGCAGCTTTCCCAATACTGCTGTTCTGTTTGTACCACAGTCAAAAAATAATATTATTGCTGGGAGGCAGGTCTTTCTCTATTGCACACATTTCTAGCAAATGCGCTTCTCTGAACAGGGAAATTTATACTGAAGCAGAACAACTCACTCTGCCATATTCTGTTGAACCTTATTGCTTGCAAATGAATAGTAAGCATGTATATGGTGTTTTATAAGCACCCTCTGAAATTTATCGTTGTGTGTCTTCAAGTTGTGCCTGACTCATGGCAACCTGCCTTGGGGGACCCTATCATGGGGTTTTCTCGGCAAGATTTCTTCCAAGGAGCTTTGCTGTTGCCTTCCTCTGAGGCTGAGAGAGTATGATTTGCCCATGGTCACCCAGTGGGGTCTCTGTGGCTGAGCAGGGTTTTGAACTTTGATCTCTTGGAGTCCAAGGCAATGCCCAGAGCTCTAGACCATGGTGTCTCTCCTCTAAGTTAGGCAAGCATTATTACCCTCTAGTGTTGATGGGTGCAGAGAATGAAGAGAGAGGTGGTAGCATGCCCAAAGCTTTGCAAAATTGCTTTCTTTGGATTGCATCTCCCAGAATCTCTTCTCAGCTAGCGAGGCTACCGTGACTCCCCTTCTCATGTTATTTTTTCATCTCCTTCCTCTACCCCGAAAGTAAACCCTGTTGAAACTCTGAGCCACATGGAAGAAAACCTTGCGTTGGTTCCTTTCCTTACTAGTGTTGCTTCTCACAGAAAGGAGGAAGGGATGCTAGCTTGCCTGGGGAAGAAATTCAGTGTGGAATGCCCTCAAGTCTGCTTAGGACTTCTGCAAAAGAGTTTATGCTGAGAGAAGATCTCAAGTGCCTGAGAAATTGCCATTTGTGGGCTTGCAGATGATCCTGGATTCTGGGAACACAGCGGTTTGCAAATATGTCTGAGCAGTTATGGGAGAGAGAGTGAGGCGTTCCAAAACTCTGGGGCCTGTAAATGCAACTGTGGATGACCGATGTGGTGACAAAACTATTTCCAAGCCCCGAAATTAGTTTGTCCGTGATGGTTGCACATCTCTTCTGCAGCCGTTTGGGGGTGTTGTGTGGCCAAAGAAGTGTTACCAAGCAAACTGCTCTTGTGACCAGAATCCCAAAATTATATAGCGTTGTGTTCTTTGCTTTTGCACAGGGCAGAGAAACTGCAGCTTCTCAACCACAGGCCGGTGAGCGCCGTCGAGATTCAGCTGGTAAGTTAGGAAGTTCCCAAAGCCTTTCTGCAAAAGCTGGATTGTGATCTGTCACAGGATCCGTTTCTTTTCGTGCCCTTGAACTTTCTACTCTGATGCTTTTTGGTACCATTTTGTTCCCCTCGCTGATGTTTCATTGCTGGCCATGCCAGAGTTTTAAAGTGTTAATTTTTGGACTACAACTCCCATAGACCCCAGCCAGCAGGGCCAGTGTTCTAGTAATCCCTAAAAGTAACTTTTCCAAGTTCTGTCCTTGCTGTCCTTGGCCTGTTTTTACTGTAAATTCTGGCTGTGAGAACTCATGTGGTTTTTACAACGTCTGACAGTGATGAAGATACAGGTTGAGTCTCCTCTTTGGGAGGAGGCAAGGAGAGTTAAAGTGGGATAAAACTGGACTAACTCTCTCTTGTTTAGACACATGGGGAAGACACCTACCTGCAGAAATAATCCAGGTTGATCCCACTTTAACAGCCATGGCTCAATGCCATGGAATTCTGGGAATTCTAGTTTCGTGAGAGATTTAGCCTTCTCTGTCAGAAAGCCCTGGTGCCTTAACAAACTACAGTTCCCAGAATTGCATAGCACTGAGCCATGGCCTGCTTTAGTGTCCCCCCCCCCCGCCCCCCAACATTAGGACATCTTTGAGAGCTATTGAATAAATGGATATTGACTGATGCATGGTCAATGTGAGTTGCAGCATCCCTGAGCAAATAAAAGGCCCATCTTTTAGAGGGAAATGAATAGCTAAAGCAAATAACGGGAGATTAAATCTACTCCCATCAAAGCCCCGGGAATTGTCGGGTCATTGATTTGGCAAGGGAGGTGATTTCCGCATCTTGTTCTCCTGCCCCGCATGCTCTCCTCCTTGCCATAAGTAAGTCCATTAGGCATCACCAGAGAGAATCCAAAGTACAAGATTACTCTCAGGTTAATCCCCTTCTTGAGTGCAAAGTGCTTCGGCTCCAGACTGCTTTCCAGATGCAAATCCAAGGCAGTGGATGTGGAACTGAAGCAGGTAGACGCCATTCAGCACTTGCAGATTTCCCTTGTCTTTATTTAAATGCCTTTTTCCCCAGGCTGTTAAGAAAACTGAGAGCCAGCATAGTGTAATGGTTTGAGCATTGGACTAGGACTCTAGAGACCAGGGTTCGAATCCCCATTTGGCCATGGAAACCCACTGGATGGCCTTGGTCCAGGGCATGCTCTCTCAGCCTCAGAGGAAGGCAAAGGCAACCCCCCCTGAACAAACTCTGCCAAGAAAATCCCAAAATGTGTTTGCCTTAGGGTTGTCATAGGTTGGAAATGATTTGAAAGCACACAACAACAGTAATTCCTGGTTTGTATTGTCTAAATCATCAGGGTGCCACAATCGAAATTGAGCCCAAGAACGTAGACATTTGGTGCACTGGATACTTTCTTAGACTCTGCAAAAACACTCAGTAGTATTAATAAGTACTGTGTGACTATGTGCAACTTTCTCTTTTAAATTTCCCAGCACATTAGTCACCTCCAGCTATCAGGGTTTCCACTCCCAGATTCCCTGGGACACGTCCCTCAGAAAAACGTAGTTAGGTGGCATATCAAGGGTGTGATAGTAGGGACAAAGTATGACTTTTTTTCCTTTTTGCACCAACCTCACTGCCATATAATAGGCACAGCCAACAGCCCTCCCAAATACTTGCCCCATAACTGTTACCAAATGCATTCTAGCTGTCATCTATCCTGCTTCATAATCATAATCAGAACTATTCACTCCGTTTTAGCAAATTGTGTGTATGTGTCTTCGTTTTGTTTGTGTGTGCAGCATACACTCTCTGCCTGAAATGCAATTGTTAGTTCCCAAAGTGATTGAATCTGTGGGAAACTGGTGAGTCAAGACTGAAGCGGTTTCGTTTTATTTGGTCCATCTGCTGTGATTGGGGCTAGCATTGAATTTAGGCCTCTGTTCCTTCTGATAACAAAAAGATAGCGGTTACAGTGTTAAAGAATGCTAGGATAAGTTCCTTTTCTATTTGAGATAAGGACTTACACATGAGCCTTGAAAGTTTAAAAGAGAGAAAGACTTTTATCTGGCAGGAAGAGGTATTTTCCACCATCTTTTCCCAGGATCATTAGGATGTCCAGACGTAGTGGCTGTCCTGACTGCTTGAGGATGTATTTTTATCAATTCCAAGTTTTTGAAAAAAGCACATTCCATCTTGGTGGTTTCTTAAAATGCCAGCCAGTAAAAATGCCTTTTTACAAATTCACAGTGTATTCTGGCTGCCCTGTCTCTGAAAGGACACGGTAAAGCTCTGGAAAAGGACACCAAAATAACTGGGGTTGAAGCAGAGATGTAGTTTTGAGGAGAGGGGAATGAGGGCATCTCCCACTAAATAAGAATTATGAAAATTTCCTTTCCATCCCCAATTTCTAGCATTGCAGTAATTTAAAGCCACCACTGAACATTTAGAAATTGCAGTTTAGGCTTCCAAAGGGAAGGGACAGGCAGAGTTCCTAAGGATTTTACCAAGGAATTTGAACTTCCCTGTTTTATGAAATATTGGGAGACTTACTACTCTCTGCATAGGTTTTTGTTTTTAATGTTTTAAAAATAGATTTACTTTGTTTTCAGCTTCAAAGATCTTTGTCTTCCTTGTCTGTTTCTCATCTGTTGCAGACCTTATACAGTTTATACAGTTTGTGTATATGTGTAGCTAAGTAAAAACTTTTAAAAACAACTCCTGCAGTAAAAATGCCATAGAGAAGCCTTTCAGATAAATAAATAAATAAATAAATAAGGAAAGCATTGTAGAAGCAAAATCTTTTTAGACCAGGACTGAAGGGTTTGTGGACGTCCTAAAATAGAGCTGGGCTCCAGGTCCCATCAGCCTCGTGTCAGCCTGAGCTATTTATTGATAATGGGAGTCATAGTTCATCAGCATCTGGAGGACCTGTTCATAGTTCATCAGTTCATAGTTCATCAGCATCTGGTCCTGTTTTAAGATCACAAGCAGCGGGTTTGAGAGACAACGCAAACCTTGAAATCACTTTGGGTATGTGCTGAGGATTGGATGCTGGCTAAAGTAGATGCTCTTCTGTTGAAATCACTGGAACGTGAGTTAAATACGACTGTCTTTTCACATTGATATTAGTGGGACCTAAGTTTACAGTATCTTTAGCTTGGATTAAACCATTCCTCTTTTCCTGTTTGGTTGCATAAACCAGGGATGTGTAGTTTTGCAGGCGATCCTCCTGCAGGCCATCCCCCACCATAAATGCCAAAATAACTTTTTCTTGGAGAAAATACCCCTTTTTTTTTGGAGCTCCTCTCAAAATGGTGGCTGAAAATGATGCAATGTCATTTCCAATTGCCATTTGGAGAGCAGATCAAAAAAAGAAAATTAAAATAAAGCTACCAAGGGAGGTGGGGAGTTGCATATGTTTTTGAATATCATAGGAAGGGCTTTCCATGCAGCTTGCAGAGTAAAAACTGACAAATTCAGAGCATTTTCAAAAACAGGGCATTGGGGGCTGCAAAAAAGGGACCTGGGGCAACACTTTGCCCATCCTTGGTATGAGTAAATCCATTGTCAGGTCTCTGCCTGCAGGAGATTGCAGTCTAACATTGGACAATAAAGACAGTGCTGATGGCTTTTGCTTTGCAGATAGTGGAGGAAAGCGAGGAGAGGCTCACAGAAGAGCAGATTGAATCCCTTCTCCAGACGGTCACCAGCATCCTTCCCGGAGACCCCACGAAGGAAGAGCAGCCGCCGCCAACAGCTATGGCAGTCGAGGAAGAAGGGGACCAGACCTAGGAGCAGCCTTGGATATCCGGACCCCGCACGCCCAAATGTGGCTCAGGAGAAACCATTTGGGTTGCCACAAGGATTTGAGGAACTTTCCCACTGTTTAGCGATGTCACTCGGTGCAATCTGTTTCATGTTTAATTGTTTATCCATTTTGAGAACAATGACTAATAGCAGAATGTTTCATGACTCACTCTTGTCTCAGTGTTCTGTGGGATGAGAAAACTGGGTTTAATGCTACAGTCAGCTCCACGTTTCTCTTACTCTTGTTTGCCTCTGAGTGAGGTTTATACACAGCCATCCCTCTAATTTATAATTGGTTTCTAAATCTTTTGGAATAATCCACCCTGTTTTGCATAATATATTTCTCAGTGGACGGCAGAATCTGGTGCTCTTTATTAATGTATTAGAGACATTTATCCTATTTTATCTCTTCCTTTCCTGTTCCTAAAATGTGAGACCACCCAAAAAAGCTGAGTGGAAGTAGTAGGTTTGGCTGGGGTGTGTTTGTGTCATCACTATCCCTGTTTTTGAGTTTCCAGGAGCATCCATCTGGTTGAATCCATATGGTTTGAATTTGCATCCATTGTTTTGTGTCTTATTCTCTGGAGCAGCAGAAAAGAAACTAGCTCCCTCGTCAATATGACATCCTTTCAAATATTTAAACAAGGCTATCATATCACCCCTTAACCTTCTCTTCTCCAGGCTAAACATCCCCAGTTCCCTCATCCTCGGAGGGGATGATGGTTTCCGGAGCTTTCACTTACTCCGCTTCTTCCTGGAGTCCTGTTTTCACAGCTTCTCATCTGCCTTTATTCTCTCCTGCTTAGGGATGGAAATAATATTTTAAAATATTCAGCAAATGATTGAAAACTATGTTTTTCCATTGTTGAGAAACCCTGAAGAGAAGAATCCTAGGCTGGTGAGAATCTTTGCAATATGGGATTTATTCTGTGAAAAATTTGCACATAGTGGTTTTGTGCAATCCTCTCCCCCTGCCAGCCTTTTTCTGTGGACAAAATAGCATAGAAATATGCTGTAACTGCAAACTTAGTGTGTATAAAAATTTTCCAGTTATTCTGTGTAAAAATAGGGTTGATTTGCATAAAAAACAACATTTTTCTGTGCAAGAAGCAGCATTTTCTGTACAGGAAATGCTATTTCTACACAGAAATAGTTTTGGCACAGAAAATGATTTTTTCCCCTGTATAAAACAATCCCATGTTCATTTTGTGTAAAATAATTCCTGGATTGTGAATCGGTTGCAGAGTAAAAACTGGTCTTTTGAAGACTTTCTCACAGCGGGAAGGAAATTGTTTAAATTACTTGTTCTTCCTTCAAGAACAAACTTGGTGAAGAATTGCCTCCTTCCTCTTCACAGATTGTACTCTTCTCTGCTTGGCTCTGAACCTTTGGACCGTTGAAACACGAGAGATTTGCCTTGCATCATTTTGTTGGAGACCTTTGGTTGAACTGGACAGCTTTTATAGTCTCTTCCAACTCTAGGATTCTGTGGTCAGGCAGTTTTTATATTCCTTTTTCGTTAAAGTCTCATCAGTCTTGTTGTTGAGTTGTGGGCATTGTGAACCGCTGTCCTACATGGGAGCACAACACCACGAACTGCCTTTGGCAAGTTTGCATTATGTGTTTGTTGAAACCGTCCGAAGGAAAGGGTGCATGAAAAAGTAAGCAGAGGTGTGCCTTCATTTGAGAGAGAGGTGTGTGTGTGTGTGTGTGTACCGAGAGATTTGTAGTTGTTGGAAGGTCCTTATCGGAACTTGACAGCCATTAGGACTTGTTGGTGCTTGTGAGATCAAGCAAAAATGTCTGTTATCAGCAGTTTGGAATTCAGGTCCCCCGACTTCTCACTCCCCTGGAACATTTTCATCTTGCTTCTTGTGAGTGTGGAGTTTGAATTAGCAAAAGTAGCAGAGTAATGCATGAACAGGGTGACCAGACGTCCTCCTGTTCCAGGACATGTCCTACATTTCAACCTTCCGTCCAGGAAGAATGCCAAAATGTCCTCCACTTTGAGCATCACTAAGAAGCCCATTGAGTAACACCACGTTTGCTGTTCCCCTTTGAGAAATTCATCTGCATTCGTCCCTCCACATTACAAATAGGGTCCAAAACACACTGCAAGAATAATCTAGTTTGAGACTGCTTTAATTGCCATGGGTCAATGCTAGGGAATTTGGGGAACGCTTTTGTGAGACATTTAGCCTTTGTCAGAGAGCTCTGGTGCCACAATAAACTACAATTCCCGGGGTTCCCTAGCACTGAGTCAGGGCAGTTAAAGCAGTCTCAAACTGGATTATTTCTGCAGTGTGTTTTGGACCTATAGGATGGAGCCTTCTAAGGTTCCTTTTTCCTAGGAGCAGCAGCAGACAAGTCTCGCACCCAGAGCTCAGGGTTGTTTCTCGACAGCAAATAAGTTAGGTAATGGGGTGCTTGATGATACAAATGACGAAAAGGTTTTCCCCTTAATTTCATCACTGGATAAATGAAAGGAATAATTTAAATTTAGATTCAGTCAAGAGTTTGTGGCTAGAAAAGTCCAATTTTAAGCATTTGTCTTGCCCAGAGTTCTAGTAGTATATTGCAAGGTAACGGGGCATTTTAATGAAGATAAGTTCGTCAGAAAAGTGCAGTTGAGTACATAATAAAATACAGTATATGGAAGATATCTGTAAATGAAGCATATGAAATGAATTTATATTTATAGCTTTTATTTTGTAATGTAATGTCCTACATTTTACAGCACCTTGTCCTCCTTCGGCAGGCCATCTGGTCACCCTGTGCATGAAGAACCAGCTTGGTTTCCTGTTGAGGGGAAAAGACAGAGCTCAGGGTACGTAATTATGAAGGCCCTTCCCAAAGGCTGGAGTTCTTTCCATTCTGCTCCAAAACCTTTTGCAACCTTTTGTCCCGTGTTTTTTCAGACCATAGATTATGGCCATGGATACTTAACTAGGGGCAGGAAAGAAACCTTATCTTTGTGGCAAAACTCACTTCCCTCCCTTCAGAAGCCCAGAGCAATTCCTGAACTGTGACTCAGCCCAGGGGAAAGGGTGCAAATTACGACACCCTCTTTTTCCCCAAATAAATCCCAGGGAAAGAGTTGGAGTAAGCTTGTTTCATTGCAGTCATGCCTGCATCCCTTACAGCAGAGCGCTCTTCTGTGGCAGAATTAAACTTTGACAGCCCCAAATTACTTTAAAAGTAACTGGAAAATGCTAAACCAGTCAAATAACGGTACCAGTCAGAGTCGCCAGGATCGGGTTGATGGACCCCAAAGGGCTTGACTTGTTCTTATGTTGTGCCGGTGTTCTGCTAAGTGGGCTAGATGAGCAAGCAGTCTGATCTGGGATTAGGCATCTCCCAACCTCCCTAATCCTAATCCTAATCCTAATCCTAATCCTGATGCCCTATTTCCCAGTAAAAGTGGGCAGCAGGAATACCGCACACGTATCTGTTGCATGTTCCTTGGAGCAGGGACTCGGTTGTGAGAAAAAGGTCTCCGGGGCCCCTTTTCTGGCAAAGCTACTTGATGCTCTGTAGTGCAGCTGTGAAAACAAGGCCGAGGGGCAAACCTGTCGCCAGGCATCTCCAGAGCTGTCAATCCACCGGCCTTGGGGTTTGACTTAGCTTGCCTCCCCCTCCATCCTTCCCCTCCTCTCTTATTCTCCAAGGCTTTCTATTTAACTTTCATCCTGGCTAAATGGGACCCGAGAGCTTGACAAAGTCACTTCTTTTTGGAAGGGGGGACTACAGCTCCCAGAATTCCCCCAGCCAGCATGATGGTTTATATCTGTGGATATGTGCTTTAAAAAAATGCTTTCAGCAATGCAGTGCTTTGAATGGTTTTGTAGCGAGAGCAACGAGTTTCTCCAAGAAAAACTGAACACTCTTTTGTGATTCAGTTCAACTTTTGTTTGATGGTGAGACTCCTGCCTTCTCGCAAAACCAAGAAAAGACTTTTGTGGCACTTTAGAAACTAACACACTTAATATAGCATGAACTGTGATAAGACTGGCATTTACCTAATCTCATATACAGGGAGTGTTATGTAGATTTTCTCTCTCTCTCTCCCTCCCTCTTTCTTAATAATTCATTTTTTCTCTCCTGTCTATCCATCTGTCTGTCTGCCCATCTAATCCACCTCTCTCTAAATCTGTCTACCTACCTACTCTTTCTGTGTCTTCCTCCATACATTTACCTACCTACCTACCTACCTACCTACCTACCTACCTAATCTTTTTGTCTGTTCCTCTATCAGTTCATCTGTCTGTCTGTCCATCTATCCATCCACCATCATCTCTGTCTTTCTCTCTCTCTGTAATTGATCTCTCTCTCCTAGCTGTCTTGTTTACCTACCTACCTACCTCTGTCTCTCCCTCCACCAGTTAATCTGTCTGCCTGCCTGCCCATCCATCTTCTTCTTCATCATCATCATCATCATCATCTCTCTCTAATCCATCTCTCCTATCTATCTGTCTTGTCTGTCTACTCATCTACTTACCTGTCTACCTGATCTGTCTGTCCCTCCATCAGTTCATCTGTCTGTCTGTCCATCCATCCATCTCTCTCTCTGTATAATTCATCCATCCATCCATCTATCTGTCCTGTCTGTCTATCTGTCTTAGTCCTATCTGTCTGTCTACCCACCTATCTATCTATCTATCTATCTATCTATCTATCTATCTGCCTGTCTGTCTGTCTGTCTGTCTTCTTGCCTATCTGTCTGATCTTGTTCCATCTTTCTGACTCTTTATGCAGAGTACTTGTGATTGGGAATGCATATGAGGAAGGAGAGGTGGACAAGAAAACTAAAGCCTAGGCACATAAATACTGAATATCCCAGGGCTGTAAAAAGTCACAGAAATGGACAACCCAAAATGGCCAAGGGACTGGAGAAATTCTCTTAAGAGAAAAGGTTGCAACATTTGGGGCTATTTAGCTTTTAAAATCGACAGATAAAGAGAGGCATCTTGGAAGCACAAATGCAAGGCCTGAGAAAGTTGAGTCAAGAGAAACCCACTCTTCAGTTCTTGTTTTAATCTGTAAGCCGCCCGGATTGGACTACCATTGGGCGGGGTATAAATAAATTTTATTTTATTATTTATTATTATTATTATTAGGACTTCCTTGTGAGCAGCTCCCATTGAATGGGTCTCCCCTCTCAGTGGGGTTGTATATGGGATGTCAAGCCATCAATGAAACCATATGACTGATAATATTTTTAACAAGTTCATTCTCCCCGAATCTGTGAACCAACCGAGGTCTCTTCGTCTGTTTTTCATGCTCCTATTCTTATTCCTGAAACCTTTGGGAAGAAGAAGGTCTGGCAGTGAATCTGTTCTAATATAGTGTAAATGAGGTCTCCGAGGTGCTGGAAAAAAGATCCCCATTTACAGTTTGGAATAAAACCTGTCATGGATACCCCAGTGACTTGGAGGCCAGTATTGGATAGAAGTTCAACACAAGGAGAAAAAGGGCTTGCATTGTGTATGAGAGAAAGAGGTGAACAAACTGTCCATCTGTGCCAGAGATTCCAAGAGAAATACCCAGAGAGGCCCGTTTCCTCTGACAGATCATGGCTCTCAAGGACTTGGACTGGCTTTGCAGCCTCAGAGTTGGCGATGTCTTCATGGGGTTGGAATTTGGGCAGAGAGTCAGGCATGGGCCTCTGTGCGAAGCCTCTGTCTTGATCCCCATCATAATCCGATCATGTTTGCAGCCTCTGCGGTTGGCAGGAGGAAAAGAGATGGACCCTCTTTCGGAGACCGCAGGTGCATCCAATTGTTGTTGTTGTTGTTATTCAGCTCAACAGGTTCAGCAGGCTTTGGGAGAATAATGGGAAAACCCCAGTGTGACCATGCACATGACTGAAGGCAAAATAAATTTGTGGCTGTTGGCTATCAAGTTGGCTTCAACTTCAACCCTGTGAATGAGAGATTTCCAAAGGCTCCGGTCTCATATGGACGTGTGTTTGGTGTTGTGGGCCTTCAAGTAGTTTCTGACTTACGGTGACCCTCTCATAGGGTTTACTTTGCCAGATTTACTCCCAAGGAAGTTCACCAGTGCCTTTCAAGCCTGAGAGAGTGGGACTTGCCCAAGCTCACCCTGTGGTGATTCGAACCCTGGTCTCCTGGCATCCTAGTTCAACGCTCAAGCCACTGGTCAAACCTCAACAAGTTTTTTATTTTTTTCCAGAAGAGCTTGGCCACCATTGCCTCCCTTTGAGGCTGAGAGTCAGGGACAGAGATAGAAGAGAGATAGAGTCAGGGTCAGAGATAGAGGAGAGATAGTCAAGGTTGGAGATAGAGTCAGGGTTAGAGTTAGGATAGGAATATAAGAGAGAGGGAGAGACGTGTGGTAGAGCTAGCCTCAGTCAGGATTTATACGTATTAAATAAGTCATCTGTTCTGTTTGATTTGTGTTTAATAAATCCTTGTTTTTATATTGTGCACTTGAGCCTCCAGGAATGCTCCATATTGGAGAGCTTGAGTTTGGACACCCGGCGTCACCCGGTGGCAGCAGATAATCCGTGTGTCCAGTGGAGAAATAAGATGAATAAATTCTTGCATGGAGACCCTGTGGTCATCTAGGAGGTCCCCCCAGTTGGTGGCCACAGTGGTTGGACAGGAGGTAGTCCTTACAGTGGTGGCAGAAGGAGAGAGAAGAGAAATTTGGTGGAAGAGAGGTGAGTTTAGTGGAAACCCTGACATTTGGTAGTAGTGGAGGGATTTATGGAAGCCTTCTCAGCTTTATTTTTCCAACCAAGTATTTCAGATCTCTCTTCCCTTCCTTTTTTCCCTTTTTTTAGTGCAGTAAGTTGTTTTCACAGTTTGCCTTTCAGACTTTGGACTGTTCCTCGAAAGTTGTCTGGTAGAAGAGGAGAGGAAAAGAAAATAACAATCTGCCCCTGGCATAGCATCCATTTTCCATGCCCTGCCTGGCATTGGCTCTTGCCAACGGAGGTGGTGGCATGGATTATGGGAATGTCCTGCTTTCCTCATTTGCCTGACTCTCTATAACTCTTGAATGATGATAATAAGAATTATAATAATAAAGACAGCTGGATATACCTTGGTGAAAGTCAAGTTCTAAAATGCTGCTTGAGTTTAGATGAGGCATTTGTGATCAGTAGCTGGAGAGGGAAGGAAAACTGAAATATTTCAAGGAATAGTTTTGGTGCAAATCTGGGAATAATATCTTTGCTTCTAGGCTTGATTTGATCTCAGACCCGTTGCTTTGGGAATCCATGGCCTCCGTAGACCTGTTCTCCAGCACCACATTTCCAATAGGCTGATTCTTTTCCTGTCAGTTTCCTTCACTGTCCAGTTTCCATGCTTCTCTTAAATTCATTTTCTCAAAGCACAGGAAAAGCAGAGGTTTGCATCTACCTGGGTGCCACCTCTTCCCATCTAGCAAGCCACCCTCACAGGAGAATCATGTCGCAAGCCTGAGCCCTTGGAGGACTGCAGATCCCATAATCCTCCCCATAAAGCACGGGGTAAAGATGGCGAGGGGCAGAGAGAGAGACAGAGAGACAGAGAAGACAACATTTATACCCCTTAGAGGTTGAAAAAGCTGGAAACACACCCAGGTTAGTTGGCTTTGAAGTGTGCAAGAGAGCTAGATTTTTGCAAGCTCCCCAGAGGGGTGTTGGCCACAGACTCTGTAATTACGGTTCCCGAGGGGCATAATTGCATGCAGACTTCAAACTGGTTTGGATCAGCAATCATTTTTTAATTGTCGACTTGGGAGTGGAGTCAGGAGGGTTTGGAAGAGCAAGACTCTCTAATCCCAAAGATATGGGGTCTTAGGGGGGCTGAGAGCAACTCAGGGCTTGAATAGGCATTAAATACATTTCATAACAGCCATTCCAAGTGGAGAAGGAGGAGGTGGAAAAGTAGTAGTAATAGAAATCAGAATCAGGATGTCCGATGTCCGGGAGTCTTTTTGGCACCTCTTTAGGTACTTCAGACAGAGCCAGGGTGGTGTAGTGCTTTGAATGCTGGACTAGGACTCTGGAGACCACGGTTCAAATCTTGGCACGGCCATATAAACCCACCTGGTGACCTTCAGCAAGCCACACTCTCTCTGCCTCAGAGGATGGCCATGGCAAAACCCCTCAGAAGAATCTTGCCAAGAAAACCCCATCGTACTTTAGGGGTGCCATAAGTCAGAAATGACTTGAAGGCACACAACAACAAGAAGTTGCTTCGGAGCAAAACGGGGGTTGCTTTTGGGCACGGGTGGGTGATCCGCACCCGGCACAGCTGCTTCTCTGTCTAGTTCCTCTCTGGATTCAGCTTTGCAAAGGCCTTGGGCCCCAAAGGCAGGAAGGAAGGGAGGCCTGCTTGCTTCGTGTGCCCAGAGGCGGCTTAGTTACAGATGGAGAAGCGATTGTCAGCTTGCAAAATCCATTTGGGAATTTGGCCTTCCTTGCCAAGTGGGTCGGAGTGACAAGATGCAAAGTGATCTCTGCGCAGCCTGTTATTTCAGGGTCACAGACGGAGGGGGTCTTAATGCGCTTGTGCAAGCGTGCTGAGCGTCTTACGGGAACAATTAAAAACAAGTCAAGGCAGGAGTCTTCCCACAGCTCTCTCTTCTTTCCCATCAACACCCTCCATCTTTCACTGATCCCACAAACATGGTGTTGGGGACCTTCATCCTTCCAAATTTTTTTGGACTTCAACTCCGAGATCAACTCCTAGATTAGCTCCCAGTTAGTGGTGATGGATTATGCACTTTGTAGCCGAAGATATTTGGAGTGCCAAAGAGTCTTCACTCCTTTTTCTCACCAATTACCCCAGTGGATGATGGCTTCCATGTCAGTGGGGCAATGAATCCAGGTTTTAAACTAGGAGCTCTCCAAGGCGGTGGACACTGTTCCAAAATTGGTTCAGCCCCTTGGACAAAATCTGGAGTGGATTCACTGCCCCGCCAACATGGGAGCCTCTGCCTGCCTTCCCTAATCTGGCCAGATCCTTTAGGACTTTAGAAGGAACGTCTCTAGACAGTTTGGTTTGTCAATGGAGCCACTGGCCAAGAGAGCTGGTGATGGGTCTCTTTCTCTGAAGAGGCCAGTCAGCTCTCTTGTGGGGATGCTTTAGCTCAGTGATTCCCAAACTTTGGTCCTCCAGGTGTTTTGGACTTCATGTCCCAAAATCCCTGACTATTGGTCAAGCTGGCTGGGGCTTTTGGGAGCTGAAATCCAAAGCCCCCGGAGGACCAAAGTTTGGGAATCATTGAAAGCTGGATTTTCTCCATTGGTTAGAGGGTTGGATTTGGTGACCTCTGGGGACCCCTTTCAACTCTAGGATTTTAGTCTTTGGGGGCTGGAAATGGGTCCTGGAGCAACATGTGGCCCTCGCAGGCCGTTCTGTCTTAGATCTGTCTGTCTTTCCCTGCCTTTGTGCTCACATTTTGGGACATTTCCAGGTGGTCTCCCGCACCCTCTGCCCCATCAGCAAAGCAAACAGCCCTCGGTTTGCTTTGGGCAGTGCCAGGTGACCTTTGGCTCGGGTGGCATTTGTAAGGATGAGGAGTTTGCAGGGGAGGGTTGAATTACATTTTTTTAAAGCTGAGGTTCATTATCCCAATGCAAATGAAAGAAAATTTGTAATGTAGATCTGACTTCAGCTCTGCAACAGGGGCAGCAATGCCTGTTCGATGAAGCTTTATTGCACTGTCCATCTGGTCGAGGGAAGGACTTTGAACCTTGTGGCAAAGTCTGCTTTCATTATTTTGCTCAGTGGTTCCAATAAATTGTTTGCAAAGCAGGCAGCGAAGTTTTGAAAGCTGGCAATTCTTACAAGATTGCTTATGACCGAGTAACTGTTAAGTATATTCAATATACGGTGGGATCTTGGTATCCGTTGGGGTTTGGTTCCAGGACTCCCCATAGATCCCAAAACCCAAGGATGCTCAAGGCCCATTGAATAGAATGGCATAGTGAAATGGTGTTTCTTATACAAAACAGCAGGATCAAGGTTTGCTTTTTGGAAATTACATATTTTTGGAATATTTTCAAGCCTTGGATGGTTGAATCCACGGATACAGAATTGGTGGATATAGAAGGCCAACTATAGAACTGAATTGTTTAGTTGTTTTAATATTGAGACATTTTATTGTGTAGTGAATCCATGTGACACTTAATCTGAGGAATTTATGGTATGAACCAGCATGGTATAGTGGTTTGAGCATTGGACTAGGACTTTGGGGGAAGGCACACTCTCTCAGCCTCAGGGGAAGGCAAAGGCAAACCTCCTCTGAACTGAACGTCCCAAGAAAACCCCATGATAAATTCACTTTAGGGTTGCTATACGTTGGAAAGGACTTGATGGTGCACAGCAAAAACAGTTGTAATGAATGATGGGATTTAGTCCAAGGTGGAAATCTTGAGTGCTTCACCCCAACAATTAATTCAGTTTGCAGTGACTGAAGAAAGCTGAGAACAAAAGGGAAACGTGGAAAATGTTTGAAAAAATCCAAAACTGTTCTAGTTCCAAAACCATTTCCCTTCCCTTTCTGCTTTTTCCTTACTTGATTTCTTCCTTTTTCTCCGCTGTTCCCTTCCTTATCCTGCCCTATATTTCATTTTTAAACCTGAAGGCTGGGAGTCTTCTATTTTAAAATGCATTTATGCAGCTCCTAATGTTAGCAGCTTGATAAATAAAAATGTGAGTATTATTAGCCGGGAAGCTGGCTTAGCATCCTAATCGGCATTCGAATACAAACGAAGGGGGATGATAACAACAATATAGTAGCTGTATTTTAAAACTTCTGTTCCTAGACAGTTACAAATAGTATAATGCAAATTATAACCTAATGCATATTCTATTATACAGGTTGAGTCTTGTCCAAAATGCTTGGGACCAGAAGTACTTTTTTTTGGGGGGGGGGAGATTTTGGAATATTTGCAGATACATAATGAAAGATCTTAGAGATGGGACCCAAGTGTAGACAAGAAATTCATTTATATTTTATGCAACTGATACACGTAGCCTGAAGGTAATTTTATACACAATGTTTTAAATAATTTTGTGCACGAAACCAAGTTTGTATATATCGAACCATCAGGAAGCAATGGTGTCACTCTCTCAGCCACCCATGGGATCAGTTTTGGAATATTTTGGATTTTGGGATTCTGGATAAGGAATTTCGACAAGACTTGCAAGGCTTTATTGCAACTTGCAACACAAAGTATTGTACAATACAAAGTGCGTTTAAAGCTGCGTTGTTTAATCATCGAAGGCTGTAGTCTAT